>JASTWF010000083.1:0-175375 GCA_030390025.1 Squalus acanthias
AAATTGGCTGCCGCATTTCCCTATGTTGCAACAGTGACTATGCTCCAAAAGTACTTAATTGGGTGTGAAGCATTTTGGGACGTCCTGGGGTTGTTAAAGGTGCTATATAAATATAAGTTCTTTTTTTTAATGTTCTTTTTCTGCTTTCTATGCAGATTCCATTTATCTCCTCTCCACCTTCCTTCACCACTAAACATCTTGCTGTACACAAAATGGCAGCCAATTTTGCATACACTGAACTACTTTTGACTTATGTATGTAAAACTCAGATTTGAAATGTGGTAAAGTGTTGTATGAGTGTTTTTTCTCCCCATTGGGACAATACAAAAAGTGCTCTCTATTTAGAAAAGAACACTCATCTGATCTGTCTGATCTGTTCACAGGCTCAGACCAGAGTAAAACTCAATTTTCTGGACCAGATAGCAAAATTCTGGGAGCTACAGGGATCGACGTTAAAAATCCCACATGTGGAAAGGAAGATTTTGGATTTGTTTTTACTCAACAAGGTAAGATTTGTATTCTGTCCCTAGATTTGAGTCCAAGTACTTGTTTTCAGAACATACACTTGTCTCCCTCTCTTCTCCACTGCCCCCACAGCACGTCTGTGTCTGTCACTGTCATAAAAGAAGTAAAGAAGGCCTGAAGAGAATATGAATCATATTTTGTGTTCACTCTTATCCAAGCGTGAAATGAGCTAATTATTCCAGCTATATAAACTGGTTGGGGGGGGGGGGGGGGGGGGGTGGTGGAAGAGATGAGTAGGGAAAAGAAGGGTGACTGGTTTCAAACTAACATGTACACTTGGGTATCTAAAGTACGATCCTGAGAAAGGGTCTATTTCCTGTATTTGTGTGAGGGCGTCCATTTTGATTAGTTTAAGTATGTTAGGGAATGAGGTGGTTAGGATGGTTGTGTCAGGATACACGAATATTTTGTGTTCAGTGTCTCTGAACTGCATTCCATGAATGCCTGATGCATGTTTGATGGCTAGAGTGAAGAGGAGGCAGAGTATGGGCCATCTCTGCCTGGTCCTGTGGAGTGTGGGAATGCAGGGGAGCTAAGGCCATTTGTGTATACTGGATGTGGAATGAGTACACAATTTTAATCTACTTCCTGAACATGTTGACGGAGACCATTCGAGTGTTGCGAGAAGGAATTTTAATTCTTACCGTCAAACAGCTTTTCTGCATCCAGGGAGAGCCCCTGAAGGCCTCGCACTCCCTTAACATCCCACATACTCCCATTTCCAGATTCCCTTTTGAGTATTTCCTCTTTCCCCTTGCTCTCGGGTCTCATTCTATGAGTAACCCCATGCTTCCGAGTGTGGTCAGAACACAGCCACCTCAAGTCTACCCAGGCCCCCAGACAGCAATCCCATTGAGCGTTCCCACACCTCGTGGCTCATGATTATTTCCAGGAATGGCCTCCTCCACCCAAGTCTTAACTGCTAATTGTCCCGTTTGAAGTGTGCAAAATCTTAGAATCCACAATTCAAGATAAAATTGGGGAGCATTTAGAAATACAATGGGATTATCAAGGACAGCCAACTTGGATTTATTAAAGGCAATTCATGTTTGACAAATGCACTTTGTAGAAGCTACTGATTTGGTTTGATTAATGGAATGCATATGTTATACTTAGGAAATTTCAGAAGGTGTCTAATGAAATCTTTCACGAGGTTTGTAATAAAAAAATAAAAAAATAGGTGTATGGTATGAGAAAAGGTAGCATCATGGATAGAAAATAGGTTGAGGGACAGGAAATGAGTTGGCTAAATGGGCGTTGCTGGAATTGGGCAAAGGTGTGGAAGTGGTGGACCCTATGGGTAAGAGTTGGGACCACTCTTGTTTTTGGTATATATAGATGTTTCGTACTTGGGTACAGGGAACTCGATCTCAATTTGCAGAATTTACACAAAAGTAAAGAGGTTTAACTAAAAGTGATGATTGTTAAAGACTTCAGGAAGGCTGGGTTAGTGGAATAGGTGGACAGCAAATTTAATTTGAGGTAATAAATTTAGGGAGGAAAAATAAACATGGGGGGAGTATACGCTCAATTGAATGGGGTCACCAATTTTAAATTGTCACGGAGAGAAGTTAGGAGAAATTTCTTTGAGAGGGTTATTGAAGCATGGAATGCTTTGTCAAAGGGAGTAAGTGAGGCAGAGACCATTGCATCTTTTGAAGGGAAAATTGGATAAATGTTTGAAGTGGAGGAAGATGGAGATATGGGGAGAGAGCAAAGAGCTGCCACATGAAAACCACTTGCTACTTTTTGGCTGCAGTTCCCTCCCAGGCCAAGTCTCCTAGACTGATGCACAGCTCCACATTTCCCCTCAACAGACCATGTTGTAGAATCTCTTCAACAGTTTTTCCCTAGCCCCATTTTCTATATGTTGTCTTCTATTTTTCTGTATACCCTTGGCTCTAAAAAGTGAATAGATAAATAATTAGTAAATCAATAAAGGAACTCGTGAACGCTGCACAGTTATAAAAGAGGGGAGGAGAGACTTGTACACCGAGGGGGAAAAGTAAGTGATGTGAACACCACACTGAGGGGAAAAGTAAGTGATGCGGACGACACGGGGGGTTGGGGGGAGGTGGCGGGGAGAAAGGTCAAAGTCTTAAGTGACAATTAGTGGGAAAGCTATAATTTACGTTGTAGAATAATTCTGTCATAACTTTATCAAGGTAGTCATTTATGCTCTCTAGACTTGTTGTATGACAATTATATAGTGCTTCTGCTTTCTTTGCAGCTGGTTGCAGAAGAAGGTGGGTTTGAAATGGTTTGTAAGGAGCGGCGATGGTCCAAAATAGCACACAAGATGGCATATCCACCTGGAAAGGCATTGGGCTCACTACTTCGATCTCACTATGAACGTATCCTGTACCCCTACAATCTCTTTCAGTCTGGAGCCAGTCTTTTGGTGAGTGTAGTATATTCAATAGGTGCAGGCTGTTATTTGGGTGCAGGTTCTCTAACATATTTATGCTAATGTCCCATTCAGGAGGAATAATTGCACAGTCTGGAATTGATTTTTGTTACTGGGCAGACAACAGAAGTTGAGAAGACAGGTCCTTTGACCCACTGCTCTTCCCTCTAGTACCAAACTGCCTGGCAGTTCAGGTGATGGAACACTTAACTTACAGAAGGTTGAGAGTACCAAAACTGCTTATCATTTAGACTCACTTGGTTGAGCTGCGTCAGCTCCCTCATCTTCTATTATTTAGGAGTGCACAGGTTTAAAAACAAAAGTAATCAAAAAGGCTAATGGAATGTTGGCCTTTATTTCAAGGAGGTTGAAATACAATGGGGAGGATGTGATGCTGCAGTTGTACAGAGCCTTGGTCAGATCCTGTATGCAGTACAGCATTCAGTTTTGGGCATCGTACCCCAGGAAAGAGAGATTCTCTTTGGAAGAAGTACAGTGCAAGATTCACCAGAATAATACCAGGATTTAAAAGGCTTAAATCATGAGGACCGGTTGCATAAACTTCGTATTCCCTTGAGTTTAGACAGTTGAGGGGTGATCTAATTAAGGTGTTTAAAATTATAAAGAGATATAGAGTAGATACATAGAAGCTATTTATGGGGTGGTGGGGAATTCAGAACAAAGGGGCATAATCTTAAAATTAGATGGACCACTTAGGAGTGAAACCAGGAAGTACTTTTTCACACAGTAGTGGAAATCTAGAACTTGCTCTCCCAAAATGCTGTGGATGGTAGGTTAATTGAAATTTTTAGAACTGAGATCAATAGATTTTTATTAGGTAAGGGTATCAAGGGATATGGATTAAAGGAAGGTAAATGAAGGAGGTATAGATCAGCCATGATCTAATGGAATGACAGAACAGGCTTGAGGGGCTAATTGGCCTACGCTCTTCTAAGAGTAGAGCCTTGCACGAATCTTTCTTGGGGTTGGAGAAAGGGAGTAGAGTAGAGTAGGGGAGAGACTGTTACTGCACATCCAGATCCACTTAAATCATGGTTCATAGCAGCTTATTAGAATGCCATGGAAGTAGTTAACAGTGCAGACCTTTCTGCCATCCATGAAAAGCATATGAAGTGGTTGAAAAAAAAATTCTAAACTCTATAGTTTAAAAAAAAAAAATCCAATTTGAGTTTGTAGTTAAAACTGCTGCCAAATGTGTAAATGGCGCTATTATAATAGCTCATACTACAATTTGATTTTCTTCAACTTATATAACGCTTTGGGATCTCTATCAACTGCAGATCTAATAACCAATAGAAATTGTTACTGAGTTAAGTGCTGTTTTATATTCCTAATGCAATGTGTTTTTAAGGGTTGCAAGGGGAGAACCTTAAAAAAAAAAGTGATGATTGGCTAGTGGTGACTCTTCTGAGGCTTGATTTTTTTTTTTCAAACTTTGTATTAGGCACCTGATAGTTCCAAACACATGTGTTTCGTGGCTGTTCCTGCTCTGGATAAGGTATGTTTTCTTCCATATTTGAATGTGTCCTCAGTAAGTAAATTACACTTAATGGAGGCATCAGTTCTTCCATTTATACATTTCAGCAGAGTGAAGAATTGAGAGGGAATGTCTTCAGCCAAAAAAACCCACAATTTATTATCACTTTGGCTTTCACCAATTTTACATTTTAAGTAAAAAATTGTGCACTTTTGGATTAAATGCCGACCTGCCTTATTCCCTCTTCATGCCTGCCCCCCCTCCCCCCAATTCAGTAACAGTAATTCTTTGCTATTTGAATACCCTTGCCAGTTGTGCTCTTGCTGTCTCTTGTATGCTATCTGATATCGCTTCTCTTTATGCACCCAGTTGAGTGGGCAGCATGGCCTCTCTCTTCTGTAATGTTGTATATGTATAACATTGTGTTCAATGAATGGTTGAAACTGTTATATTGACATTTGCTTAGATCAGTGCTCTGAAGGGAGTGGGATCCTCCAGATGCTCATCTCAATTCATTTAAGCAAGAAATAGCTGTTCCATTGCCAGTTTTCTCACTATGCTATGTACAACTGATTTTTGAGTGAAAATCAAAATCTAATTCCTAATTTTTTAAAATCTTGTCTGGTATGCACAATTACTTACGCCAAGTGGGTTCCTGAGTGATATCTGTGCTCTGTAACTAGCGTATTGGGAGTTACCCGAGAGTGAAGTACCCACTGGTCTGTTGAGCTGTGGGGAGTCGGGAGATGAGACACTCGCCACAGAATACCTAGCCTCTGACCTGCTCTTGTTGCCACAGTATTTATGTGGCTGGTCCAGTTAAGTTTCTGGTCAATGGTGACCCCCAGGATGTTGATGGTGGGGGATTCAGCGATGGTAATGTTGAATGTCAAGGGGCGGTGGTTAGACTCTCGCTTGTTGGAGATAGTCATTGCCTGGCACTTGTGTGGTGCGGAATTTTACCTGCCACTTATCAGCCCAAGCCTGAAAGTCGTCCAGGTCTTGTTGCATTCGGACATGGACTGCTTCATTATCTGAGGAGTTGCGAATGGCACTGAACACTGTGCAATCATCAGCGAACATCCCCATTTCTGACCTTATGTTGGAGGGAAGGTCATTGATGAAGCAGCTGAAGATGGTTGGGCCTAGGACACTGCCCTGAGGAACTCCTGCAGCGATGTCCTGGGGCTGTGATGATTGACATCCGACCACCACAACCATCTTCCTTTGTGCCAAGTATGATTTCATCCAGTGGAGAGTTTTCCCCCGATTCCCATTGACTTCAGTTTTACTAGGGCTCCTTGATGCCACACTCTGTCAAATGCTGCCTTGATATCAAGGGCAGTCACTCGCCACATATCCGCGCCAAGACCAAGACTGCCTATTTCCACCTCCCGTAACGTCGCCCAATTCTGCTCCTGTCTCAGGTCATCTGCTGCTGACACCCTCATCCATACCTTTATTACCTCTAGACTTGATTATTCCAATGCGCTACTGGCCGGCCTCCCATCTTCCACCCTCCGTAAACTTGAGGTCATCCAAAACTCGGCTGCCCGTGTCCCAACTTGCACCAAGTCCCGTTCACCCATCACCCCTATGCTCGTTAACCTACATTGGCTCCCGGTTAAGCAACGCCTCGCTTTTTAATATTCTCATCCTTGTTTTCAAATCAAGGCCTCGCCCCTCCCCATCTCTGTAACCTCTTCCAGCCCTTGTTCCCTTTAAGCTGTGCGGCCACGCAGCGATCTGCAGGTCCCATGCAGACGGTGAGCTGGCATTTAAATAGAAAAATCACGCATGCACAGAATTTTGAATGGCCCACGCAGTCTGTTAAAGGGGCCGCGTAGGCCAAAAAAAATTTGAGGGTACATTGCCTACAACCATCAGATATCTGCGCTGCTCCAATTCTGGCCTCTTGTGCATCTCCGATTTTAATCACGCCACCATTGGCCGTGCCTTCAGCTGCCGAGGCCATTTCTGGAATTTAATGCTGTTATTAAAATTAATATAGTATGAAAGGAACATAATTCTGATAGCGGGGATCAGACAAAATAGCGAACTGGCCTCATCAACATTTCGCGATAGCTTGTGTGTTGGCCCTTTGTGGGCAGAATTTAACTTAGCATCTTCATAATCTAAATGAACCTGAAATTTCACCGAGGCCAAATAAGCATAATCTCAAAACAATGCCATTTAAAAAAAAAAGTATTCATTCACAAGATGTGGGCATTGCTGGCAAGGCCAGCATTTATTGCCCATCCCTAATTGCCCTTGAGAAGGTGGTGGTGAGCTGCCGCCTAAAGCTGCTGTAGTCATAAAATCATAAAATGGTTACAGCACAGAAGGAGGCCATTCGACCCATCCAGGCAGTGCAATCCAGATGCTAACCACTCGCTGCGTAAAAAAAAAAAAGGTTTTCCCTCATGTCGCCTTTGGTTCTTTTGCCAATCACCTTAAATCTGTGTTCTCGACCCTTCCACCAATGGAACAGTTTCTTTCTATCTACTCTGTCTAGACCCCTCATGATTTTGAATACCTCTATCAAATCTCCTCTCAACCTTCTCTGCTATAAGGAGAACAACCCCAGCTTCTCTAGTCTATCCACGTAAATGAAGTCCCTCATCTCTGTAATCATTCTCGTAAATCTTTTCTGTACCCTCTCTAAGGCCGTCACATCTTTCCTAAAGTGTGGTGCCCAGAATTGGACACAAAACTCCAGTTGAGGCCGAACCGGTGTTTTATAAAGGTTCATCGTAACTTCCTTGCTTTTGTATTCTATACCTCTGTTTATGAAGCCCAGGATCCCGTATGCTTTTTCAACCGCTTTTGCAACCTGCCCTGCCACCTTCAACGATTTGTGCACATATACCCCAGGTCTCTCTGTTCATGCACCCCCCTTTAGGATTGTACCCTTTAGTTTATATTGCCTCTCCTCGTTCTTCCTACCAAAATGTATCACTTTGCATTTTTCTGCGTTAAATTTCATCTGCCACGGGTCCGCCCATTTCACCAGCCTGTCTGTCGTCTTGAAGTCTATCACTCTCCTCCTCACTGTTCACTATACTTTCAGGTTTTGTGTCATCTGCAAATTTTGAAATTGTGCCCTGTACACCCAAACCCAAGTCCAAGTCATTAATATATATCAAGAGAAGCAGTGGTCCTAGAACCGACCCCTGGGGAACCTTCCTCCAGTCCGAAAAACAACCGTTCACCACTACTCTCTGTTTCCTGTCACTCAGCCAATTTCGTATCCATGCTGCCACTGTCCCTTTTATTCCATGGGCTTCAACTTTGCTGGCAAGCCTATTGTGTGGCACTTTATCAAACGCCTTTTGGAAATCCATATACACCAAGTCAACCGCATTGCCCTCATCAATCCTTTATTACCTCATCAAAAAACTTGATCAAGTTAGTTAAACACGGTTTGCCTTTAACAAATCCGTGCTGGCTTTCCTTAATTAATCCACACTAGTCCAAGTGACTACTAACTTTGTCCCTGATTATCGTTTCTAAAAGCTTTCCCACTACCGCGGTTAAACTGACTGGCCTGTAGTTGCTGGGTTTATCCTTGTGCCTTTTTTGAACAAGGGTGTAACATTTGCAATTCTCCAGTCCTCTGGCACCACCCCCAAAATCTAAGGAGGATTGGAAGATTATGGCAAGTACCTCCATGATTTCCTCCTTAACCTCCCTCAGCACCCTAGGATGCATCCCATCCGGTCCTGGTGACTTATCAACTTTAAGTACAGACAGCCTTTCTAATACTTCCTCTTTATCAATTTTTATCCCATCCAGTATATCCACTACCTCCTCTTTCACTATGACTTTGGCAGCATCTTCTTCCTTGGTGAAGACAGATGTAAAGTACTCCTTTAGTACCTCAGCCATGCCCTCTGCCTCCATGTGTAGGTCTCCTTTTTGGTCCCTAATTAGCCCAACCCCTCCTCTTACTACCCATTTTATTATTTATATGCCTATAGAAGACTTTTGAATTCCTTTTTATGTTAGCTGCCAATCTATTCTCCTACTCTCTCTTTGCCTTTCTTATTTTTTGTGTGGTGAAGGTACTCCCACAGTGCTGTTGGATAGGGAGTTCCAGGATTTTGACCCAGCGATGATGACAAATCAGGATGATGTGTGATTTGGAAGGGGAACTTGGAAGTGGGGGTGTTCCCATGCACCTGCTGCCCTTGTCCTTCTAGGTGGTAGAGGTCGCGGGTTTCGGAGGTGCTGCGGAAGAATTGCTGCAGTGCATCTTGTAGATGGTACACACTGCAGCACCGGTGTTGGAGGGAGTGAATGTTTAAAGTGGTGGATGGGGTGCCAATCAAGCAGGCTGCTTTGTCCTGGATAGTGTCGAGCTTCTTGATTTTGTTAGAGCTGCACTCATCCAGGCAAGTGGAGAATATTCCATCACACTCCTGACTTGTGACTTGTAGTTGGTGAAAAGGCTTTGGGGAGTCGGGAGGTGAGACACTCGCTGCAGAATACCCAGCCTCTGACCTGCTCTTGTAGCCACAGTATTTATGTGGCTGGTCTAGTTAAGCAGAAACCCCATGATTTGCTGTCTTGTGTTTTTGTAATGGTTTTCCTCCTGGTTTAACGCTTCCTACTTAAATACTTTGACCTCCTCCTTAGTACCTCAACCATGGTAGTGTAATGGTTGTTACAGAACTACTGACCAGTGGCGTGGACTAATTGTAGAAAATCAATTAAAATTCCACCATTTTATTTAAAAAATCTGGGAAGAAAGAAAAAGCTGGTATCAATAGAAGTGACCATGAAGCTGTTGGATTGTTAAAAATCCAACTAGCTTACTAATGTCTTTTAGGGAAGAAAACGTCCCGTCCTGACCAATATGTGACTTCAGTTACGCACCAACTGTCTCTGAAGTGGCCTCGCAAGTCACTCCACCGTATCAAACTGCTGTGTTTCAAGAAGAAGGCCCACTGCCACCTTCTCGGGGCAACTAGGGATGGGCAATAAATGCTGTCCTTGCCAGTGATGCCCAAACCCTGAGAATGAATTTTATAAAAAAGGAACAGGAAAATAGAAAACATTGCTTATTGATAAATTACTTGTTTGGATTCAATTTGCATCAAGACTAATATCTGGTTTATTTTCAGTGTATCCAGAAGCCAAGTCTGATCAATGATGAGAAAGACCAAGAGTACAAGCCACATGATATTGTTCAGAGACAGTCAGTGCAATCCTCCGAAATGAGCGTACCAGCACGACGAGCGAAACGCATGAGATCAGAGGTAGGTGCAATTCTGCAAGTATCAATTTGCATAATAACTGCAAAATTAAGTTGTATCTGCGTATAAGAAAGGGTAACCAGATTAAAACAGGGTTTCAGATATGCCAGCCTCAAGTTCCTTCATTATTGCTTATTTTATTGAAATGCTCTTCAAATGAGAAATATTGATAGAGTATCTATAGCTTAGTGTATCTTATTATAAGGCAGCAGCACAGCACATAAAGGGGTTCATATAACATTGTTAACTGAGAGAACACCAACTGTTCTTTCAAATTCTTAGATGTGTTGATGCTTGGAATTGAACTCCTAAATTCCCATTATTTCCCTGACACAAATTGGAGATAAATAAGCCAAGAAAGAAACTTGCATTTATACAGCACCTTTCACATCCATGGGACATCCCAAAGCCAGTGAAGTACTGTTGTAGTGTGGTAGCTAATTTGTACACAGCAATGAGATAAATGACCAGATAATTGAGGTTATAAATGTTGACCAGACACCGGAAGAACTCGCCTCGACTAGTGCTATGGAATCTTTTACGTCCACTGGTTAAACATCTTATATGAAAGATGGTATAACACTTGTTCAATACGGCACTGGCGTGTCAGCCTAGATTTTGCTCAATTCTCTGGAATGGGGTTTGACCCCACAACCTTCTGAATCAGAGGTGAGAGTGCTACCACTGAGCCACAGCTAACTTTGAACTGGTAAAGATCTGCATGGCCTGGCTGTTGTGTACCTGGTAGGACATCTGAAAATTGAAATTGAGCCCTTATTTCATGAGTGGGCAACTTAGCATAAGAATGTTACAAATTACAGCACAGAGGGTGGCCATTTGACCCACTGCCCATGCTGGTGATGGCTATAATTTAAGCATCTGTTCTAATCCCATTTCCCTACTTTTCCGATATCATTCATATTTTTCAAATTTTATGCAATTAAAAAAAAATAATGTTATCGTCTCTACCTCAGTAGCCACTTGTAATACGAACATATGAAAATGACGGGCAGAAAAAGACCAGCTGGTCCATCAAGCCTGCCCAAACTCATAATGGCTGGAGCATCAATGCTAGACACTTTCTACCCCCTTGCAGCCATGTAATCTCCTGGGAGAGCCGGAAAAAAAGCCCGGGGCCAATAAGGGGGGGAGAAACCTGGATAATACCTCTCCGACCCCCTCAGGCGATCAAAACCAGTCCAGGAGATCACATTGACCATGCATAAGTAATCAGTTAATCCAATTACCTTCTATATGATGCGATCTCTGCCAGTTCCCTCTTGAAGGCATGCAGAGAGTCAGCGCACACTGCCCCAGCCGGCAACGCATTCCAGAGGCTCATTACTCTGAGAAAAGAAGCACCACCTACTTTTGCAAAATTTTGTGTAGTTTAAACACATGACCCTTGGTCATAGATTCATAGAAACTTGCAGCACAGAAGGAGGCCATTCAGCCCATCGTGTCTGTGCTGGCTCTTTGAAAGCGCAATCGTGCTTAATCCCACATCCCTGCTTTTTGTTCGTAACCCCATAAGTTGCTCATCCTCAAGTACCTAACCAACTCTGTTTCAAAATTATTTATAGAACTAGCTTCCACTGCCTTTCGAGTAGGGTGTTCCGGATCCTGACAACTGAGTGGAATTTTTTTTACCTCATCTCCCCTCTAGATCTTTTTCCAATGATTTTGAATCTATGACCCACTCGCCAGAGGAAATATTTTTACCCTATCAAAACCTCTCCTCATCTTGAAAACCTCGATTAGGTCACCTCTTAACTTTCTGTGTTCCAAGAAGAACAGTCGTAACTTTTCCAACCTCTCCTCATAACTGAAGTCCCTCATCCCATGTAACATCCTGGTAAACCTCCTTTGCATCTTTTCTAATGCCTTTACATCTTTTTTTAATGCCTTTGCATCTTTCCTGAAATGTGATGCCCAGAATTGTCCACAATACTTCAGCTGACACCTAACCAGTGATTTATAAAGTTCTAGCATGATCTCTTTTATATTCCTCTATTTATAAATCCAAGTAACCCATGTGCTTTTTTGACCACCTAATCAACTTGCCCTGCCACCATTAAGGATTTGTGTATATGGACACCAAGGTCTCTCTGCTCATCTGCACTTTTCAAAATCGTGCCATTTATAGTATACTGTCTTTCCATATTAGTCCTCCCAAAGTGCATCACTTCACACTTCTCCGCATTGAACTCCATTTGCCATGCTTCTGCCCATTTCACCATACTGTTTGTCAGCCTGAAGCCTGTAACTATCCTCATCATGATCGTCTACTTTGCCAAATTTCGTATCATCTGCAAACTTTATAATGCTGCTCCCTAAACCCGAGTCTAGGTCGTTTATAAAAATTGCAAAGAATAATGGACCCAAATCTGACCCTTGGGGAACACCACTGCAAACCTCCAGAGATGGTGCACATCCCAGAATACTGAAGGAGGTTGGGGAGGAGATAGTAATTGTAACATAGAAACACAAAAATAGGAGCAGGAGTAGGCCATTTGGCTCTTCGAGCCTGCTCTGCCATTCAATATGATCATGGCTGATCCTCTATCTCACTACAATATTCCCGCTCTCTCCCCATACCACTTGGTGCCTTTTGTGTCTAGAAATCTATCTATCTCCTTCTTAAATATATTCAGTGACTTGGCCTCCACAGCCTTCTGTGGTAGAGAATTCCACAGGTTCACCACCCTCTGAGTGAAGAAATTTCTCCTCATCTCAGTCCTAAATGTCCTACCCTGTATCCTGAGACTGTGACCCCTCGTTCTAGACCCCCCCCCCCCCCCAGCCAGGGGAAACATCCTCCCTGCATCAGTCTGTCTAGCCCTGTCAGAATTTTATACGTTTCAATGAGATCCCCTCTCATTCTTCTAAACTCTAGTGAATACAGGCCTAGTCGACCCAATCTCTCTTCATACGACAGTCCTGCCATCCCAGGAATCAGTCTGGTGAACCTTCGCTGCACTCCCTCTATGGCAAGTATATCCTTTCTTGGGTAAGGAGACCAAAACTGCACACAGTACTCCAGGTGTGGTCTCACCAAGGCCCTATATAACTGTAGTAAGACATCCTTGCTCCTGTACTCAAATCCTCTTGCAATGAAGGCCAACATACCATTTGCCTGCCTAACTGCTTGCTGCACCTGCATGTTTGCTTTCAGTGACTGGTGTACAAGGACACCCAGGTCCCTTTGTACATCAACATTTTCCAATCTATCACCATTTAAATAATACTCTGCCTTTCTGTTTTTCCTACCAAAGTGGATAACTTCACATTTATCCACGTTATACTGCATCTGCCATGTATTTGCCCACTCACTCAACTTGTCTAAATCGCCTTGAAGCCTCTTTGCATCCTCCTCACAACTCACAATCCCACCTAGTTTCGTATCTTCAGAAAAGTGAGCGGTTTTAGCAGACGGGAGCAGGACCCGATAGTGCTTTGTGGTCCAGCAAGATCTGATGGTGAATGGTTTAACCAGTTGTCTGCCATATCCGTTCGAGTCTGCATCCCTTGGACTTAAGGGAGCGGAGATGTGGGCCGTACCAGGAGGAATGGCCAGGGTGAGAGAGGGTAATGGTTTTAATGGGGACTAGGGCATCAAAGGTGGTGTTGAGGGTGTGGTTGAGCAGATCGGTAGCTGCAGAAATGTCGTAGTGAATGGTGGGCAAAGGCTAGAGAGTTGGGATTTTGAAAGTGCAGTTGTAAGTGAATTGGGAGAGTTTTTTCCAGGGGCCCACTATGCCACTCCCCACTTTGGTTCCAGCTGACAGGTCCTGTATGCTGTTGCCTTGTTCCTTTTCCCCATGCCTAGCCCAGACTGCACTTCAAAAGTAAATTTCTGGCCTTCACTGGGATGTGGTATTTAGAGCAATCCAAAACTAATCCCTTTGCTCTTCTCACATTTCCCATAGCCATGTGTCTTCCTCTGCTTCAAATATTTATCCATGTTTCCTTTTAAAAGGTGCAGTGTTCTGACTCAACAGTTGTGTGCGTGCATGAGAATTTTTAAAATAGTTTTTTCTAATCTCTTTCTTTTAGTGACCATTTAAAATTGATGACCCTTGTCACTGTCTGTCCAATCAGATGAAATAGTCTTTGCCTATTCACCCTATCAAAACCCTACATTAAATCTCCTCTTGGCCTTCTTTGCTCCACTTGAAATAGTCCCAGTATCTCAAGTGTCTCCTCATAGCCATAATTTCTCATCCCTGGCATCTTCCTAAAAATGAGGTGCCAACCTGGGGAAGCTGCAACACAGGACTACATGCATGCTAAAAAGCGGAAGCAGCATGCTATAGACAGGGCTAAGCGATTCCACAATCAACGGATCAGATCAAAGCTCTGCAGTCCTGCCACATCCAGTCGTGAATGGTGGTAGACCATTAAACAACTAACGGGAGGAGGAGGCTCTATGAATATCCCCATCCTCAGTGATGGTGGAGCCCAGCATGTGAGTGCAAAACCAAGGCTGAAGCATTTGCAACCATCTTCAGCCTACTCCTGAGGTCCCCACCATCACAGAAGCCAGTCTTCAGCCAATTTGATTTATTCCACGTGATATCAAGAAACAGCTGAGCGCATTGGATACAGCAAAGGCTATGGGCCCCGACAACATACCGGCTATCGTGCTGAAGACTTGTGCTCCAGAACTAGCCGCACCTCTAGCCAAGTTGTTCCAGTACAGCTACAACACTGGGATCTATCCGACAATGTGGAAAACTGCCCAGGTATGTCCTGTCCACAAAAAGCAGGACAAATCCAACCCGGCCAATTACCGCCCCATCAATCTACTCTCAATCATCAGCAAAGTGATGGAAGGTGTCATCGACAGTGCTATCAAGCGGCACTTACTCACCAAAAACTTGCTCACTGATGCCCAGTTTGGGTTCCGCCAAGACCACTCGGCTCCCGACCTCATTACAGCCTTGGTCCAAACATGGACAAAGGAGCTGAATTCCAGAGGTGAGGTGAGAGTCACTGCCCTTGACATCAAGATAGCATTTGAGCGAGTGTGGCATCAAGGAGCCCTAGTAAAACTGAAGTCAATGGGACTCGGGCGGGGTGGGGGGGGGCACGCTCCACTTGCTGGAGTCATATCTAGCACAAAGGAAGATGGTTGTGGTGGTTGAAGGTCAATCATCACAGCCCCAGGACATCGCTACAGGAGTTCCTCAGGGCAGTGTCCTAGGCCCAAACATCTTCAACTGCTTCATCAATGACCTTCCCTCCAACATAAGGTCAGAAATGGGGATGTTCGCTGATGACTGCACGGTGTTCAGCGCCATTCACAACTCCTCAGATAATGAAGCAGTCTATGCCCGCATTCAACAAGACCTGGATGACGTTCAGGCTTGGGCTGATGAGTGGCAGATAACATTTGCGCCACAGAAGTGCCAGGCAATGACTATCCCCAACAAGCGAGATTCGAACCACCTCCCCATGACATTCAACGGCATTACCATCGCTGAAGCCCTCACCATCAACATCCTGGGGGTCACCATTGACCAGAAACTTAACTGGACCAGCCACATAAATACTGTGGCAACAAGAGCAGGTCAGAGGCTAGGTATTCTGCGGAGAGTGTCTCACCTCCTGACTCCCCATAGCCTTTCCACCATCTACAAGGCACCAGTAAGGAGTGTGATGGAATGCTCTCCATTTGCCTGGATGAGTGCAGCTCCAACAACACTCAAGAAGCTCGACGCCATCCAGGACAAAGCAGCCCGCTTGATTGGCCCCGCTTGATTGGCACCCCATTCACTTCCTCCACCACTGGCGTACTGTGGCTGCAGTGTGTACCATCTACAAGATGCACTGCAGCAACTCGCCAAGGCTTCTTCAGCAGCACCTCCCAAACCCGTGACCTCTTTCACTTAGAAGGGCAAGGGCAGCAGGTGCATGAGAACACCACCACCTCCAAGTTCCCCTCCAAGTCACACACCATCCTGACTTAGAAGTATATTGCCGATCCTTCATGGTCGCTAGGTCAAAATCCTGGAACTCCCTACCTAACGGCACTGTGGGAGTACCATCACCACACAGACTGCAGCGGTTCAAGAAGGCAGCTCACCACCACCTTCTCAAGGGCAATTAGGGATGGGCAATAAATGCTGGCCTTGCCAGCGACGCCCATATCCCATAAACGAATTAAAAAAAAAAAAAAAATCTTCCTGATGAATCGATAAATCATGCTTTCTTTGGCTCTAATGTTCTTTCTATAATGGTGTGTGCAAAGGTACACACATTACTTGACTCTAACTGTGACTTAACCCATGCCTTCTTACCAGAGCTGAAGACTATGGGAGAATTCCCCAATACTTATCCTGTCCAAAGGTTCCTGAAATTGGAGCTGTCTATTGTTTAGGATTCAACACAATACAGTAGTAGGAATTATTGTTTAGAATGTTAATGAGCAGGTGCTCCTATCATTTGAGTTATGTGAGTACCTGTTGATGTCATGACATGTATGATTCAATTAGCACAAAGCCCCTGTAGCCTGACTAATTTCTAGATCGATCAAACTGCCCTAATCTGAGAATTTGTGTTCAGGTTTCCATGCAAAAATGTGGTAAACTTCCTTTTTAACTCTAGCTGTTTCAAAACTATTAAATGAAAAACAGAAGTTTCTAATTTAATCACATTGCCAATTTATGGCATTTATATTGTCCATCCTAATAAGTTTTTCATTGAAACGGAACATGGGATCTGAATTCCATGAGGGCATATAAATTGGCCAGAAAAAGCAGTAACCCTGTGGATTGGGAGCAGTTTAAGATTCAACAAAGGAGGACAAAGGGATTAATTAAGAAGGGGGAAATAGAATACGAGAGTAAGCTTGCAGGGAACATAAAAACTGACTGTAAAAGCTTTTATAGATATGTGAAGAGAAAAAGATTAGTGAAATCAAGCATAGGTCCCTTGCAGTCAGAATCAGGGGAACTTATAATGGGGAACAAAGAAATGTCAGACCAATTAAATACATATTTTGGTTCTGTCTTCACAAAGGAGGACACAAATAACCTCCCAGAGATGTTGGGAAACATAGGGTCTGATGAAAGGGAGGAACTGAAAGAAATCAGTATTTGTAGGGAAATGGTGTTGGGGAAATTGAAGGGATTGAAGGCTGATAAATCCCCAGGGCCTGATAATCTACATCCTAGGGTACTTAAGGAAGTGGCCCTAGAAATAGTAGATGCATTGCTGATCATCTTCCAACATTCGATGGAATCTGGAACAGTACCCATGGATTGGAGGGTAGCTAATGTTACCCCACTATTCAAAAAGGGTGGTAGAGAGAAAATGGTGAATTACAGACCGGAAGCCTGACATCGGTAGTGGGGAAAATGCTAGAGTCCATTATAAAAGTTGTAATAGCTGAGCACTTGAAAAACAGTGACAGGATCGGACAAAGTCAACATGGATTTACAAAAGGTAAATCATGCTTGACTAATCTACTGGAATTTTTTGAGGATGTAACTGGTAAAATAGATAAGGGAGAACCAGTAGATGTGGTGTATTTGGACTTCCAAAAGGCTTTTGATAAGGTCCCGCATAAGAGATTAGCGTGTAAAGTTAAGGCACATGGGATTGGGGGCAAGGTATTGACTTGGATAGAGAACTGGTTGGCAGACAGAAAGCAAAGAGTTGCAATAAACGGGTCTTTTTCCGAGTGGCAGGCAGTGACTAGTGGGGTACCGCAGGGATCGGTTCTTGGACCCCAGCTATTCACAATATATATTAATGATCTTGACAAGGGAACTAGATGTAATATCTCCAAGTTTGCAGACGACACAAAATTGGGTGGGCATGTATGCTGCGAGGAGGATGCCGAGAAACTCCAGGATGATTTGGACAGGTTGGGTGATTGGGCAGAAGCGTGGCAGATGCAATATAACGTGGATAAATGCGAGGTTATCCACTTTGGTGTCAAAAACAGAAAGGCAGATTATTATCTGAATGGCAATAGATTAGGAGAAGGGGAAGTGCAACGAGACCTGGGTGTCCTTGTGCACCAGTCGCTGAAGGTAAGCATGCAGGTGCAGCAGGCGGTTAAGAAGGCAAATGGTATGTTGGCCTTCATAGCGAGAGGGTTTGAGTACAGGAACAAGGATGTCTTGCTGAAGTTGTACAGGGCCTTGGTGAGACCACACCTTGAGTACTGTGTGCAGTTTTGGTCGCCTTATCTGAGGAAGGATGTTCTTGCCATGGAAGGAGTTCAGCGAAGATTCACCAGGCTGATACCTGGGATGGCAGGAATGATGTATGAAGAGAGATTGGGTCGATTGGGCTTATACTCGCTGGAGTTTAGAAGAATGAGAGGGGATCTCATTGAAACTTATAAAATTCTGACAGGACAGGACAAACTAGATGCAGGAAGGATGTTCCCGATGGTCGGGGAGTCCAGAACCAGGGGTCACAGTCTAAGAATAAGGGGTAAGCCATTTAGGACAGAAATGAGGAGGAATTTCTTCACCCAGAGAGTGGTGAACCTGTGGAATTCTCTGCCACAGAAGGCAGTAGAGGCCAATTCATTAAATAGATTCAAGAAGGAGATAGATATATTTAAGGCTAAAGGGATCAAGGGATATGGGGAGAAAGCAGGGACAGGGTACTGAATTTGGATGATCAGCCATGATCTCATTAAATGGCGGAGCAGGCTAGAGGGGCCGAATGGCCTACTCCTGCTCCTATCTTCTATGATTCTTTGAATTACTGTTTGAATTTTTTAATTTACAGGTTGGATGTGTAAAGACAGAACCCAGTGAGATCATTGAGATTCATGCTCATGACTTGCGACCAAAAACAAGGAGTGGATCGATGAAATGTGAAAGTGGTACGAATGAATATTCTGTTGCTACCTGTAATAGTGTTCGTTTTCTGCTGAACACATTTCAAACACTGTTCTTATGAGGAAGACATTGCTAAGAGCTGTTTGGAATCTACCATTTTTAAACAAAGGCTGTGGTTTAATTCATTTTACATTGGAAGCTGCAATATTGCACAATTTTTATTGTAGCCAGATTGCTTAGAATTTCACTGTTTTCATGTTCAGTATTGGAAGCTAAGGTTAAAAATCTGATCAGCTCGTGATTGGGTATAGCCTTCATTTTGTTACCGTATTAAATTATAGGATTGTCTTAATTTGTTGCTGTTCTCGTATTATAGGGTTACTCTGGTCAGCAAACAGAAGAGATTGCAGGGACTATGTCCTGCAGAGTTTATAATAACCTATTGTATAATTTGCCCAACCGTTGTGGTGCCTATATACCCCTCCTTTGGGTGCTTGGTGGGACAGTCAGCCAGAAAGAACATTTTTTCTATTTTTAAAAAACGAATTATTGTCCATTCAGTATTGCTTGCATGTTAACTAAATTCATGTTTGGAGTTGCCATTTAAAAGCAGTCCTGACTAAAAGCAGATTTTAGCTTAAAGAAAAAATTAAGACATAAAATAGAATTCTTTGCATGCCATCCTCTAGCAGTTTGATTTGAAATTCACTCCCCTAGCACGTGAGTAGAAAACTTTCTTGTTTGAAGCCTTTTTAAGTTTTCCAATCAGTGACCAGCTGTCTGAAAAGCAGCTTGGAATCAGATAACAGCTTTACTGTTAAATAACACGACAACAACTTGCATTTATAGAGCACCTTTAACGTAGTAAAACATCCCACGGTGCTTCACAGGAGCGTTATTAGACAAAATTTGACACCGAACTACATCGACATTAGGACAGGTGACCAAATGTTTGAGCAAAGAGGTAGTTTTTAAGGAGCGACTTGGAAGAGAGAGGTTTAGGGAGGGAATTTCAGAACTTGGGGCCTAGGCAGCTGAAGGCATGGCTGCCAATGGTGGAGCGAAGGAAACTGAGTGCGCAAGAGGCCAGAATTGGAGGCGAGAAGAGATCTTTGAGGATTGTAGGGCAGGACGAGGTTAGATAGTGTGAGGGGAAAGGCCATGGAGGGACTTGAGCACCAAGATGAGAATTTTAAAATCGAGGTGTTGCCAGACCAGGAGTCAATGTAGGTCTGCAAGCACAGTGGTGATGGGTGAACGGGACTTGGTGCGAGTTAGGGTACGGGCAGCAGCGTTTTGGATGAGCTTAAGTTTAAAGAGGGTGGTAGTTGGGCGGCCGGCCAGGAGAGCGTTGGAATATTAGAGTCTGGAGGTAATAAAGGCATGGATGAGGGTTTCAGCAGCAGATGGGCTGAGGCAGGGGTGGAGATGGGTGATGTTATGGAGGTGGAAGTAGGCGGTCTTAGTGATAGAGAGGATATGGGATCGGAAGCTCAGCTCAGTCAAATAGGACCCGGAGGTTTGGTTCAGCCTCAGATAGTCCTCATTGTTAAGAAAAGTGTTTAGTTTGGCTACAACCCAATTTTGCCTTAAATTCCAAAAAGGAACTAGGTGGCACAGTAAATTAGTGTGCTTTTTTCATTCCTAGGGATTGGGGTTAAATCCAGCCCAGGTGAATAGAATGAATGGTCATAGAAAGTTACAGCACGAAAGGAGGCCATTTTGATCCATCGTGCCCGCACCGGCCAACAAAGAGCTATCCAGCCTAATCCCACTTCCCAGCTCTAGGTCCGTAGCCCTGCAGGTTACAGCAACCCAAGTGCACATCCAAGTACTTTTTAAATGTGGTTAGGGTTTCTGCCTCTACCACCCTTTCAGGCAGTGAGTTCTAGACCCCCACAATCCTCTGGGTGAAGAAATTTCCCCTCCAATCCCCTCTAAACCTTCCACCAATTACTTTAAATCTGCCCCCTGGTTTTTGACCCCTCTGCTAAGGGAAATAGGTCTTTTCAATCCACTTTATCTAGGCCCCTCATAATTTTATACACCTCAATAAGGTCTCCCCTCAGCCTCCTCTGTTCCAAGGAAAACAGACCCAGCCTATCCAGTCTTTCCTCATAGCTAAGATTCTCTACACTACTCAGTGTCTCTACTCCCGGCAACATCCTTGTAAATCTCCTCTGTATCCTCTCTAGTGCAATCACATCTTTCCTGTAATGTAGTGACCAGAACTGCACGCAGTACTCTAGCTGAGGCCTAACTAGTGTTTTATACAGTTAGCCATAGAAGATAGACATAGAAAGTTGACGCATAACCCTCCTGCTCTTGTATTCGATGCCACGGCTAATAAAGGCAAGCATTCCGTATGCCTTCTTAACCACTTTATCTACCTGGCCTACTTCCTTCAGGGATCTGTGGACATGCACTCCAAGGTCCCTTTGTTCCTCTACACTACTCAGTGTCCTACCATTTAATGTGTATTCCCTTTCCTTGCTAGCCCTCTCCAAATGCATTACCTCACTTCTCCAGATTGAATTCCATTTGCCACTGTTCTGCCCACCTGACCAATTTATTGATATCTTCCTGCAGTCTACAGCTTCCTTCTTCAATATCAACCACACAGCCGATTTTAGTATCATCTGCAAACTTCTTAATCATACCCCCTATATTCAAGTCTAGATCATTGAGATATACCACAAAAAGCAAGGAACCTTGTACTGAGCCCTGCGGAACCCCACTGGAAACAGCCTTCCAGTCACAAAAACACCCATCAACCATTACCCTCTGCTTCCTGCCTCCGAGCCAGTTTTGAATCCAACTTGACACTTTGCCCTGGATCCCATGGGCTTTTAACTTCGTGACCAGTCTGCCATGTGGAACCATATCCAAAAGCCTTGCTAAAGTCCGTATACACTACATCAAATGCACTACCCTCATCTACCGTCCTTGTTACCTCCTCAAAAAATTCATTCAAGTTTGTCAGACACGACCTTCCCTTAACAAATCCGTGCTGACTATCCTTGATTAATCAGTGTCTTTCTAAATGAAGATTTATCCTGTCCTTCAGAATTCTTTCCAGTAATTTTCCCACCACCGAGGTTAGGCTGACTGGCCTGTAATTAATCGGTCTATCCTTTTCTCCCTTTTTAAACAAGGGTACCACATTAGCAGTCCTCCGGCACCACACCTGAAGCCAGAGAGGATTGGAAAATGATGGTCAGGGCCTCTGCTATTTCCTCTCTTGTTTCGCTTAACAGCCTGGGATACATATCATCCAGGCCTGGGGATTTATCCACTTTTAAAGCTGCTAAAACCCTTAATACTTGGTGTCTACAAAGGCCTCAACCCACGTTGGCCATAAATCTGAAATCTTACACAAGAAAACTTTTCAAAAAAAGTAAGTTTAATATATAAAATTCTGGCCAAGGGACAGAAAATCAGTGGAGTGCTGGAGGGTACTTTTTTTTATTTTGGAGATGAGGTACATTGTAGGGCAGTTGAATTTGGCTAGAATTGTTTTTACTTTACATTCGAATGTACACTGTCCTTGATCTAGAAGTACTTGATAATATTGGGTGTTCAAAACGACAAGTGTTCCATTCTTTGCTATGTGCTCAGTTTTCCTTTTTAGTCCTGAAATGTATTTTTTTTTACTAAAATCCAGAGAAGTACAATACGCCTGGAGTGAAGAAAGAGGGAAGTGAGAATCGGACCACTGATCCAGAGCGAACCAGGACACTCCGAAACAACAGGAGCACGATAGCCTCAAATATTGTAAGTATACCAGACCAGGTTTTTTTGGGGAAGGGGTTGTAATATTCATGGTACTGATTCAAAGGTACAGATTTACTGCCTTTATTTGTTTCACTTGCCTAATAATAAAGTACTCTGTGCTTGCTTACTTAGTACAAAGGACTGGTGGTGCTTTGCATTTGTTACACCATCAGGGCTATTCAATTTACAGTCCTATCTTTCATAATGAAAAATGTATCTGTCACATTTCAAAAGCTAGTAGATACCATTCTGACTGATGGGGATTTTTACTGTCGCATAGTTTGATGCTGTATCTGTTATTACTCAGTCATGGGAGGAACACCTCACCCATGTCACAAAGGGTTAACCATTGATGCTGAAAAATTTAATATTGGCATGGTTCAGTGTACTGTTCACGGTGGAAAACAAAGTCCCAGCCAGGTGAAGGTGGACTCCCATCACACACTGAGTCTGTCTCTTGGTTGGCCAGCTATTAAAACAAATTCAACCAATTATAGTCGCACAGCTATGCAAGCAACTGGCATAACCTAGAAAGGGGAGTCCAATCAAGTGACCTCATCAGCCAAAGCTGAAAATATCGATTCTTTATTTTTTTTTTAATTCTCTAAAAAAAAACCCTGTATGTAGAACCTGTACTGGATTGTCCTGACTCTTCAAGTTTTCATGGTCCATGCTGATGCATCAGACAGATCATCAATGCTGTACTGAGTCAAATAAATGACTTGGGGAAGAGCATGCAATTGTTGATGCAAGTCCCAAGCTATAGACCCAAGACTTTGTTTATTCAACAATTGAAAGAGCATGTTTAAGCTTCGTTTGAACACTGCATAAGCTACCACTGTACCCATATGGAATCATGGCATCCTGGAGCAGAACACAGTTCAAGGGGGGGACAACAAAAGGAAAGAGAGGATGCCCCTCCCTATCTCTGTAATCTCCTTCAGCCCCACAACCTCCCGAGATATCTGCGCTCCTCAAAATCTGCCCTCTTGAGCATCCCTGATTATAATCGCTCAATCATGGGTGGCCGTGCCTTCAGCTGCCTTAGCCGTAAGCTCTGGAACTCCCTCCCTAAACCTCTCCGCCTCTACCTCTCTTTCCTCTTTTAAGACGCTCCTTAAAACCTACCTCTTTGACCAAGCTTTCGGTCATCTGCCCTAATTTCTTATGTGGCCCAGTGTCAATTTTTTGCCTATAACACTCCTGTGAAGCGCTTGGGATGTTTTACTCCGTTAAAGGCGCTATATAAATAAAGTTGTTGTTGCAGTTATACGAGATTAAATAATTAGGGGAATAGAAGGTATCCTCTGCAGTCGCGATCGAGAGTTCAGAAGGGTGTGTTGACCATCAGGATGAGGGATATCTCTGAGCATTTGGAAAGGCACATGGAAAGAGTGGGTGAAGAACCAGCTGTGGTGATGCATGTCGGAACCGACGACACAGAAAAGAGCAGGAAGAGGTGCTACTGAGGGAGTATCAGAAGCTAGGTGCTAAATTAAAAAGCAGGACCTCCAGGGTGGTAATCTTTGGATTATTACCCGAGCCACGTGCTAATTGGCATAGGGATTAACAGATCAGGAAAGCGAATGCGTGGCTGAAAGACTGGTGTGAGAAAGGGGGGGTTCCCATTTCATGGGACACTGGCACCAGTTCCGTGACAGAAAGGAGCTGTACCATGGGGACGGGCTGAACCTGAACTGGGCCGGGCCCAAGGTCTTGGTGGAAAGGATAAATAGGACTTTATACTAGTAAGGGGTAACTTCTAAAAGTTAAGTATCCTGGAATATTTAGTTCCCAACCGTGGCCACTTTGTAACCACTTCTCCATTATGGCTATTACATCAAACCTGTTGATTTCTATCTGCGCTATTAATTCATCTATTTTGTTGCGAATGCTTCCTGCATTCAGATATAGAAACATAGAATCTAGGAGCAGGAGTAGGCCATTCGGCCCATCGAGCCTGCTCCACCATTCAATACGATCATGGCTGATCATCCAAATCCAGTACCCTGTCTCTGCTTTAATCCCCACAGTACACATATTCCACCCTACCCCCGTAACCCCACGTATTTAATTCCCCCTAACATATCCCATCCTATCCCCTAACCCCACATATTTAATCCCCCCCTAACAGTAAGGGTCAATTTATCATAGCCAAATCAACCTAACCCGCACATTTTTGGACTGTGGGAGGAAACCGGAGCACCCGGAGGAAACCCACGCAGACACGGGGAGAATGTGGAAACTCCACACAGACAGTAACCCGAGGTCAGATTCGAACCCGGGTCCCTGGCGCTGTGAGGCACCAGTGCTAACCACTATGCCACCATGTTGCCATATAGTGCCTTTAGCTTTGACTTATTTCTGTTTTCCCCTGATGTCACCTTAGTCACTGATGCTTTATTACCTTTGGTACTCTTTCTGTCCTTTCTTAACCCACTCTGCTTATTTTTACCCTAAACTCTACTCTGCTCTAGAGCTTTGACATTTCTCTCACTGTTTTTAAATGTACTCTTTCCTGAATCCTCCCACCTCCACTTCAAGTAAGGACATAACTAACAGCAGCAGAATCCATATGGATTGAGAAAAATTATGAGAAGGGATTGGTGTCACTATTGGGTACACTACAGAGCATCAAATAGCAGAAAGGATACACCACAGAGCATCAAATAGCAGAAAGGATACACTACAGAACATCAAATAGCAGAAAGGATACACCACAGAGCATCAAATAGCAGAAAGGATACACTACAGAACATCAAATAGCAGAAAGGATACACCACAGAGCATCAAATAGCAGAAAGGATACACTACAGAGCATTAAATAGCAGAAAATATACACCACAGAGCATTAAATAGCAGAAAGGATACACTACAGAGCATCAAATAGCAGAAAGGATACACCACAGAGCATTAAATAGCAGAAAGGATACACCACAGAGCATCAAATAGCAGAAAGGATACACCACAGAGCATCAAATAGCAGAAAGGATACACTACAGAGCATCAAATAGCAGAAAGGATACACCACAGAGCATCAAATAGAAAGGATACACCACAGAGCATCAAATAGAAAGGATACACCACAGAGCATCAAATAGAAAGGATACACTACAGAGCATCAAATAGCAGAAAGGATACACTACAGAGCATCAAATAGCAGAAAGGATACACCAGAGAGCATCAAATAGCAGAAAGGATACACAGAGCATCAAATAGCAGAAAGGATACACTACAGAACATCAAATAGCAGAAAGGATACACCACAGAGCATCAAATAGCAGAAAGGATACACTACAGAGCATTAAATAGCAGAAAATATACACCACAGAGCATTAAATAGCAGAAAGGATACACTACAGAGCATCAAATAGCAGAAAGGATACACCACAGAGCATTAAATAGCAGAAAGGATACACCACAGAGCATCAAATAGCAGAAAGGATACACCACAGAGCATCAAATAGCAGAAAGGATACACTACAGAGCATCAAATAGCAGAAAGGATACACCACAGAGCATCAAATAGAAAGGATACACCACAGAGCATCAAATAGAAAGGATACACCACAGAGCATCAAATAGAAAGGATACACTACAGAGCATCAAATAGCAGAAAGGATACACTACAGAGCATCAAATAGCAGAAAGGATACACCAGAGAGCATCAAATAGCAGAAAGGATACACAGAGCATCAAATAGCAGAAAGGATACACCACAGAGCATCAAATAGCAGAAAGGATACACTACAGAGCATCAAATAGCAGAAAGGATACACCACAGAGCATCAAATAGCAGAAAGGATACACCACAGAGCACCAAATAGCTCTTCTGACCAAATATGGAGGTTGGATTAAAGAACCAGTGTCAAGCTACATCACTCACCAGCAATAATCTTAATCAGAATCAGAGGGTAATAAATGCATTGTAGTTAATACGATTCTACCCATGCTATGGACATCACCACTATATAAAAGGCTTTGCTCATCGATGATCATGAGACATCTGCTCGTAATAACTTCAATGCATTTATTATCCTCTCTCTTTGGCATTCTTCTGCCCGACTCAGGTGCACCTGCCTTGATCAACCTGCTCCTGAGACAGATGTAACCGATATTATAATCCACTCCGTGCCCTCTTGCCATGTTACTTTTCTCCCCTTTCCCCCTCTGCCTGTTCTACTTTCCACATCTGGTCTTTGCTCGCCTCCAGTGTCACACTCTTCCCGCTGTCCACTAACTGGATAAGAGCTTGGTTTAAAAAAAAAAATAGGGAATTGATGTCATGTCAGATTGAGTGGAGACTTGGAGTAGAATTCTGCAGTTCCAGTAGGTAGACTTCTAATTTATGTATAAACGACAGACTAGCTGATCAGATTTGCTGCTGACCATTAAATAGAGAGCAGTAAGACACGGGCTGCAACAAGATTTGCGCACAGATTTAGGTCAGTTATGTAATTGGATGGACAAATTGCAAATGAAACATTCCGCTAATAATACTAAAAACAGAAAATGCTGGAAACATCTGGGCAGCATCTGTCGAGAGAGAGAAAACGGTTAACATTTGAGTGGATGACCTTTCATTGTGCTAATGATTCATTTGCAATGTGTACAACCAATTCCATAACTGGGTGGAAAGAAGGGGCCGATAAGTATACAATGGAAGACAGAGGCCAGGGATTAATGATGACATGCTACATTCAAAATTCAGACAATGGTGAAGCAATGGGGGGGGAGGGGGGAAAGCTAACGAAATGCAAGGATGTGTAGTCATATCAGTTGAATATGTGTATCTGTTTAAAACTTGCAGCACACTGATCAGACTAGAATCATAACAGCACAGAAGGAGGCCATTTGGCCCGTCGAGCCCATGCTGGATCTCTGCAAGAGCACTTCAGCTAGTCCCACTCCCCCGCCCTTTCCCCGTAGCCCTGCAATTTATTTTCCTTCGGGATCCAATTCCCTTTTGAAAGCCACGATTGAATCTGCCTCCACCACCCTCTCCGGCAGTGCATTCCAGATCCTAACCACTCCCTGCGTAAAAAAGTTTTTCCTCATGTTGCCTTTGGTTATTCTGCCAATCACCTTAAATCTGTGTCCTCTGGTTCTCGACCCTTCCGCCAATGGGAACAGTTTCTCTCTACTCTGTCTAGACCCCTCATGATTTTGAACACCTCTATCAAATCTCCTCTCAACCTTCTCTGCTCTAAGGAGAACAACCCCAGCTTCTCCAGTCTATCCACATAGTTGAAGTCCCTCATCCCTGGAACCATTCTTGTAAATCTTTTCTGCACCCTCTCTAAGGCCTTCACATCCTTCCTAAAGTGCGGTGCCCAGAATTGGACACAATACTCCAGTTGAGGTCGGACCAGTGTTTTATAAAGGTTCATCATAACTTCCTTGCTTTTGTACTCTATGCCTCTATTTATGAAGCCCAGTATCCCCAATGCTTTTTAACCGGTTTCTCAACCTGCCCTGCCACCTTCAACAATTTGTGCACACATACTCCCAGGTGTCTCTGTACATGCAGCCCCTTTAGGATTGTACCCTTTAGTTTATATTGCCTCTCTTCGTTCTTCCTACCAAAATGTATCACTTTGCACTTGTCTGCGTTAAATTTCATCTGCCACGTGTCCGCCCATTTCACCAGCCTGCCTATGTCCTCCTTGAAGTCTTATCACTATCCTCCTTGCTGTTCACTATACTTCCAAGTTTTGTCTCATTTGCAAATTTTGAAATTGTGCCCTGTACACCCAAGTCCAAGTTAGTAATATATAGCAAGAAAAGTAGTTGTCCTAGAACCGACCCCTGGGGAACACTATTGTATACCTTCCTCCAGTCCGAAAAATAACCGTTCACCACTACTCTGTTTCCTGTCACTTAGCCAATTTCGTATCCATGCTGCCGCTGTCCCTTTTTATTCCATGGGTTTCAACTTTGCTGGCAAGCCTATTATGTGGCATCTTATCAAATGCCTTTTGGAAGCCCCTGTACACCACATCAACTGCATTGCCCTCATCAACCCTCTGTTACCTCATCAAAAAACTCAATCAAGTTGGTTAAACACGGTTTGCCTTTAACAAATCCGTGTTGGCTTTCCTTAATTAATCCACACTTGTCCAAGTGACCTGTTAATTTTGTCCCTGATTATCGTTTCTAAAAGCTTCCCTACTACCGAGGTTAAACTGACTGGCCTGTAGTTGCTGGGTTTATTCTTGCACTTTTTTTTTTGAACAAGGGTGTAACATTTGTAATTCTCCAGTTCTCTGGCACCACCCCCGTATCCAAGGAGGATTGGAAGATTATGGCCAGTACCTCTGCAATTTCCACCTTTTTATTTCCCTCAGCATCCTAGGATGTATCCCATCCAGTCCTGGTGACTTATCTACTTTAAGTACAGCCAACCTTTCTAGTACTTCCTCTTTATCAATTTTTATCCCATCCAGTATCTCAACTACCTCCTCTTCCACTATGACTTTGGCAGCATCTTCTTCCTTGGTAAAGACACATGCAAAGTACTCATTTAGTATCTCAGCCATGCTTTCTGCCTCCATGCGCGGTCTCCTTTTTGGTCCCTAATCGGCCTCACTCCCCTTACTAGCCGTTTACTATTGATATGCCTGTAGAAGACTTTTGGATTCCCTTTTGTGTTGACTGCCAATCTATTCTCATACTCTCTCTTTGCGCCTCTTAGTTCCTTTTTCACTTCCCCTCTGAACTTTCTATATTTAGCCTGGTTCTCACTTGTATTCACAACCTGACATCTATCATATGCTCCCTTTTTCTGCTTCATCTTACTCTCTATCTCTTTCGTCATCCAGGGAGCTCTGACTTGGTTGCTCTAGTTTTCCCCCTCGTGGGAATGTACATCGACTGTACCCGAACCATCTCCTCTTTAAAGGCAGCCATTTGTTCGATTACAGTTTTGCCTGCCAATCTTTGATTCTAATTTACCCGGGCCAGATCCATTCTCAACCCACTGAAATCAGCTGCCCTCCAATGAAGTATTTTTACTCTAGATTGCTCCCTGTCCTTTTCCATAGCTAATCTAAACCTTATGATACTATGATCACTGTTCCCTAAATGTTCCCCTACTGACACTTGCTCTACTTGACCCACCTCATTCCCCAGAACCATATCCAGCAATGCCTCCTTTCTCGTTGGGCCGGAAATGTACTGATCAAGAAAGTTCTCTTGAACACACTTCAGAAATTCTTCCCCCTCTGCCGTTTATACTATTACTATCCCAGTCTATATTAGGATAGTTGAAGTCCCCCATTATCATTACTCTGTAGTTCATGCACCTCTCTGTAATTTCCCTGCAAATTTGCTCCTCTATATCCTTTCTACTAGTTGGTGGCCTTTCGAATACACCTAGTAGTGTAATGGCACCTCTATTATTTCTTAACTCTAAGTAGGTTCTGTCCTTGACCCTTTCAGGGCATCCTCTCTCTCCAGCACTGTAATATTCTCCTTAATCAATACTGCCACCCCACCTCCTTTCTTTCCTTCCCTATCTTTCCTGAGCACCTTATATTTAGGACCTAATCCTGCCCTTTTTTGAGCCAGGTCTCCGTTATCGCCACGGCATCATATTCCCATGTGGCTATTTGCACCTGCAGCTCACTAACCTTATTTACCAAGCTTCGTGCGTTTACACACATGCACCGTAAATCTATCTTAGACCTTCTATTCTCTTAGTCTGACCCCACCTAATACCGTACTATTTCTTACTCTAGTGCTATCTGTCTCTCCCAATCCTTTGTGCACTTTGTTTCTCCTTTCTAATGCTACATCCTGGTGCCCATCCACCTGCCAAATTAGTTTAAACCCTCCCCAACAGCACTAGCAAACTCTTTCTCCCCCCCCCCCCCCCCCCCCCCCCCCCCCCCCCCCCCCCGGGCAAGGATACTGTTGAGGTGCAACCCATCCGGCCTGTACAGGTCCCACCTCCTCCAGAGCCGGTCTCAATGACCCAGGAATCCTGCACCATCTCTCCAGCCATGCATTCATCTGCTCTATCCTTCTATTTCTATACTCACTAGCTCGTGGCACCGGGAGTAATCCAGAGAATACTACCTTTTGAGATGCTGCTTTTTAATCTCTTTCCTAGCTCCCTAAAATCTGCCTGCAGGACCTCATCCCTTTCTACCTGTGTCGTTGCTACCGATATGGACCACGACTGGCTGTTCACCCTCCCCCCTCAATGTTCTGCAGCTGCTCAGTGACATCCTTGACTCTAGCACCAGGGAGGCAACATACCATCCTGGAATCACCTCTGCGGCAACAGAAACGCCTGTCTGTTCCCCTAATTGTTGAATCCCCTATTACTATTGCTTTCCCGATCTTCCTCTTCCCCCACCCACCCCTACAGCTGAGCCAGCCTGAGTCTGGTGCTGTGGACTTGGCTCTGGCTGTACTCCCCAGAGGAACCATCGTCCTCACCAGTATTCAGTACATCGGTTAGAGAGTGAGATGCACTCTGAACTCCTGCACTACCTGCCTGGTCTTCCTTGTCTGTCGAGTGGTCACCCATTCCCCCTCTGCTTGTACACTCTTATGCTGTGGGGTGACCACCTCTTGAAACGTGCTATCCACATAACTCAGCCTCACTGATGCACCGCAGTGATGCTAGCTGCTGCACACGTGGTTGTCCAGGACACTGGAAGTGTCCTGGAGTTCCTACATGGCACAAGATGTGCATTCCATGGGACTGAGGTGCCCTGCCATGCCTCTATTTAATAGACTATTAACTAACTTAACAGAAATAAACTCAAAACTTAAAAAAACAATCACCAGCTACTCACCAATCAGCTCCTTCCCTTGTGCTGACGTCACTTTAGGTTTTTTCACCTAGCTCTCCCGCAGGTCCAGTCTCAGGCCTATTAACTTAGAGTCCTTGGGTTCTGTGGCTCCACTCCTCCTTTTCAGTTAGACATCTCAACTGCCTTCCTCCTCTCCACCGATTCCTGCTCTCACCAAATTCTTCCACTTTGCTTGTGATCCATTCCGATTGCATTCACCCAGCTCTGTCTCCAAGCTCTGTGCTGAAGCTCTGTTAAAATATTATGTTCAGTTTTGGGCAGCAGAGAAACAGTATATCTTAGAAATGATAAAGAGCAGCAAGACTGATCCCTGCGAGGATGAGCTATGAGGAAAGGTTGGAGGAATATGAGCTCTTCTGTCTGTAGAGAATACAACTGCAGTGGTGGAATCTTGTTGATCTATATGAAATATTAAATGGTATAGATAAGGTTAGAAATTGCATTTCTTCAAGATGTCCCAAAGATTGTCACAGCCAAACTTCTGATGTATACTCACTGTTATGTTGGCAAAAATGGTAGCCAATTTGTTCACCGTGGGATCCCACAAACTAATGAGATGAATGACCAGTTAATCTGTTTTGGCTGGTGCTGGTGCTGGTTTGAGGGAGGAATATAGGTCAGGACACCAGAACAGTTCTCTGCTCCTCTTCCAAAAAAAAAAAAGTAATGGAATTCTTGGTGTTCACTCAAAGGCAAATGCCACCAGAGTATTAATTAAGAAATAAGAGGTGGTTGTAACAAAGGTAATGCAACAATCGTGAGGGACTTTAATCTTCATATAGACTGGATAAATCAAATTGGCTAAAGTAGTTTGGAGGACGAGTTCATGGAATGCATTTGAGACAGTTTCCTAGAACAATACGTCATGGAACTAACCAGGGAAGAGGCTATTTTAGATCTTGTCTTGTGTAATGAGACGGTTAATTAGTCATCTCATAGTCAGGGATCCTCTGGGGAAGAGTGATCATAATATGATAGAATTTCACATTAAATTTGAGAGTGACATACTTATATCTGAAATTAGAGTCTTAAACTTAAAGCCAATTACATAGGTATGAGGGGTGAGTAGGCTAAGGTAGATTGGGAAATTAGATTCAAAGGTATGATGGTAGATAAGCAATGGCCAACAGTTAAAGAAATATTTCATAATTCTCAATGAATGTACATTCCATTTGAGAAATAAAAACTCCACTGGAAAACTGATCCATCCGTGACTAACTAAAGAGGTTAAGGTAGTATTAGATTAAAAGAAGAGGTTTATAATGTCTAGAATAGTAGCAAGCCTGAGGATTGGGAGAGTTTTAGAAACCAGCAAAGGATGACCAAAACATTGATGGAGGGAGAAAATAGAATAAGAGAGTAAAAACAGATTGTATGAGCTTCTACAAGTATGTAAAAAGGAAGAGAGTAGCAAAAGTAAACCTGGGTCCCTTAGAGGCAGAGACAGGAGAAATTATAATGGGGAGTAAGGAAATAGCAGAGATATTAAATAAATAATTTGTATACGTCTACACAGTAGAAGGCAGAAAAAAACCCAGATAGTGGAGAACCAAGGGTCTAATGAGTGAGTAACTTAAAGTAATATTAGTAAGAAAACGTACTGGAGAAATTGATGGGACTAAAAGCTGACATGCCCTGGACCTGATGGCCTACAACCTAGGGTTCTAAAAGAGGTGGCTGCAGAGATAGTGGCTGCATTGGTTGTGATCTTCCAAAATTCCCTAGATTCTCGGATGTCCCAGTGGATTGGAAGGTAGCAAATGTAACCCCGCTATTCAAGAAAGGAGGGAGAGAGACAACAGGGGACAACAGGGTACTACAGGCCAGTTAGCCTGACATCAGTTGTTGGGAAAATGCTGGAATCAGTTATTAAGGAAGTGGTAACAGGGCACTTAGAAAAATCATAATATGATTAGGCAGAGTCAACATGGTTTTGTCAAAGGGAAATTGTGTTGGACAAATTTGTTAAGTGTTTTTGAGGATGCAATTAGCAGGGTAGATAAAGGAGAACCAGTGGATATAGTATATTTGGATTTTCTGAAGGCATTCGATAAGGTGCCACATGAAAGGTTGTTACACAAGATAAGGGCTCATGGGGTTGGGGGCAATGTTCCCTTTAAGCTGCGCCCTGGAGGTCCTGCACAGCCGGTGAGCCGGCTTTTAAATAGAAAAACCACGCATGCATGGAATTTTGAATGGCCCATGCGGACCAATAAAAATTGGAGGGAACATTGGTTGAGGGTAATATATATTAGCATGAAAGAAAGAAAAAGACTTGAATTTATATAGCACCTTTCACGACCTCAGGACGTTCCAAAGCGCTTTACAGCCAATTAAGTACTTTTGAAGTGCAGTCACTGTTGTAATGTAGGAAACGCGGCAGCCAGTTGCGCACATCAAGCTCCCACAAACAGCAATGTGATAATGACCAGATAATCTGTTATTATGTTGATTGAGGGATAAATATTGGCCAGGACACCGGGGATAACTCCCCTGCTCTTCGAAATAGTGCCATGGGATTTTTACGTCCATCTGAAAGGCAACACCTCCGACAGTGCAGCACTCCCTCAGCACGGCACTGGATTGTCAGCCTAGATTTTTGTGCTGAAGTCTCTGGAGTGGGACTTGAACCCACAACCTTCTGACACTGATGGCATGGATAGAGAATTGGTTAAAGGACAGAAAACAGAATAGGAATAAACAGGTCATTTTCAGGTTGGCAGGCTGTTACTAGTGGGGCACCACAAGGATCAGTGCTGGGGCCTCAGCTACTTACAATTTACATTAATGACTTAAATGAAGGGACTAAGTGCAATGTATTCTAGTTTGCTGACGATGCAAAGCTAGGTGGGAAAGTAAGCTGTGAGGAGGGTGCAGTGTCTGCAAAGGGATACAGACAGGTTAAGTGAGTGGGCAAGAAGGTGACCATATAATGCAGGGAAATGTGAAGTTATCCACTTTGGTCGGAAGAATAGAAAAAAATATTTTTTTAAATGGTGAGAAATTATTAAATGTTGGTGTTCAGAGGGAATTGAGTGTCCTTGTACTGGAATCACAAAGTTAGCATGCAGGTACAGCAAGCAATTAGGAAGGCAATTGGTATGCTGGCCTTTATTGCAAGAGGGTTGGAGTACAAGAGTAAGGAAGTCTTGCTGCAATTGTACAGGGCTTTGGTGAGTCCATACCTGGAGTACTGTTTACAGTTTTGGACTCCGTACCTAAGGAAGGATATACGTGCCTTAGAGGGGGGGCTGCAATGAAGGTTCACTAAATTGATTCCTGGGATGAGAGGGCAGTCCTATGAGGAGAGATTGAGTAGAATGGGCTTGTACTCTCGAGTTTATAAGAATGAGAGGTGATCTCATTGAAACATATAAGATTCTAAGAGGGATTGACAGGGGAGATGCTGAGAGGTTGTTTCCCCTGGCTGGAGAGTCTAGAACTTGGGGGCATAGTCTCAGGATAAGGGGTTGGCCATTTAGGACTGAGATAAGGAGAAATTTCCTCACTCAGAGGGTTGTGAATCTTGGAATTCTCTACCCCAGAGGGCTGTGGATGTTCAATCGTTGAATATATTTGGACTTTTGGACTCTTAAGGGAATCAAAGGCTATGGGGATCCGGCGGGAGTTGATGTCAAAGATTAGCCATGATCTTATTGAATGGTGGAGCAGGCTCGAGGCCTACTCCTATTTCTTATGTTCTTATGATTTAATGTCTCATCCGAAAGACTCAAGCCTGACCATGCAGCAGCACTTCAGTACTGTACTGAAGTGTCGGTCTAAATTACGTGCTTAAGTTCTGGTGTGGGACTCTAACCCAAAACCTCTGATTAAGAGGCGAGTATGCTATCAACTGAGCCAAACTAACACTTGGGCCAGGAAAGTAGGACCAGAGCCAAAAATGGAAATTAGTGAAAAGTAAACAAAATTGGGAAGTATTTCTGTATTCAGAGTTATAAATATGTGGAATGGTGAGACCAGCAGAATAGTAGAGGCAAAACATTAATGCTCTTCAAAATATTGTTGGATGCTGTGATGGGAGAGTTTGGGTACTAGAGAATGAGCTTTGCTGAGCCAAATAGGCGCTTTTCATCCTCAACACCTGTTCTATCTGTGAATTTCACTAAGAGTCTGGCTGTTAAGCTAACTAGACCAGTTAGCTTAACGTTGGTGGTCGGAAAGATATTGGAATCTTTACTCAGAGCTAACAGAAAAACATCTAGAAACCGAAAATATAATAAACAATAGTCAGCACGGATTTCAAAAAGGAAGATCATGCGTGACCAACCTTATTAAATTCTTTGAAGAAGTAACAGTAGACAAGAAAATTGCAGTGGATGTGCTTTACATGGACTTTTAAAAGGCCTTAGTAAGGTACCGCATAATAGACTCATAACTGAGGTCAGAGCATGTGGAGTCGGGGCAAGTAGCAGAATGGATAGCAAACTGGCTACAGAACAGAGTGGGGGTTAAAGGTAGTTACTTATTCTGGCAGAAGGTAAGAAATGATGTTCCACAGGGATCGGTATTGGGACCCCTGTTGTTCACCATTTACATAAATGATTTGGACTCTGGAATCAGAAGTACAATATCAAAATTTGTGGATGACACCAAATTGGGAGGTATAGTTAATACTGAGGAAGACTGACAAAATACAAGAAGACTTCAGAAAACTTGCAGAATGGGTTGGGTAAGCATGAGGTGGTGCATTTTGGTAGGAGGAATAAGGAGGCCACCTACTCCTTGGAAAATAAGAGTCTAAATGGAGCAGAGGAATCTAGGGGTACAGATACGCATCATTTCTAGAGGAATAGAATTCAAAACCAGAGAAGTTATGTTAAACTTGTATAGAACCTTTAGACCACATTTGGAGTATTGTGCACAGTTCTGGTCTCCATATTACAAAAAGAATATAGAAGCACTGGAGAAAGTGCAAAAAAATTTACAAGGATGGTACCAGAATTGAGATGGTACAACCATCAAGAAAGACTGAATCGGAGAGAAAAGCCTGAGAGGTGACCTGATCGAGGTCTTTAAAATTATGAAGGGGTTCGATAGGGTCGACGTCAAAGATATTTCGAATTGTGGGGAATCCAAAACTAGGGACCATAAATATAAGAAAGTCACGAATAAATCCAATAAGGAATTCAGAAGAAACGTCTTTACTCAGTGATGAAAAGATGGAATTCGCTACCACATGCACATGAATAGCATAGATACATTTAAGGGGAAGCTAGATAAACACGAGGGCAAAAGGAATAGAAGGATATGTTGATTGGGTTAGATAAAGTACATAGAGTGGGAGGAGGCTCGTGTGGAGCATAAACACTGGCATAGACTGAATTCTATGTTCCTTTCCTTTGTAGGTGGACCTTTATGTTTGCCTGATATGTGGACAAGGTAATGAAGAGGATCGACTTCTGCTGTGTGATGGCTGTGATGACAGTTACCACACCTTCTGTCTAATTCCTCCCCTACAAGATGTTCCCAAGGGTGATTGGAGGTGTCCAAAGTGCCTGGCTCAGGTTGGTAACTGGAATCTTACTCTTAGCACCAGAGTTATACAGCAGTATGAATATTGTCTCTTTGTTTTGCATTCAAATAAGTTTCTCAATTTTTAAGGTTTAAAAGAGAAACACAGGCAGAAACTAGTCTGTTGTACTATTTAAGAATTCATGGCTTTAGCTAGTAATGATCAAAGAAATAATATCTGGCTAATTTCAAACTGAAGAAATGTACACTATTAATCAGATATGTTCCATTGTGTTCTGTCCACTGAGTATAGATTAGATGGGTACTGGGTACGGTAGCATAGTGGTTATGTTACTGAACTATTAATGCAAAGGCCTGGACTAATAATCTGGAGACGTGTGTTCAAATCCCACCATGGCAATTTGTGAAGTTGAATTCAGTTAATTAAATAAATCTGTATTAAAAAGCTAGTATCAGTAATGGTGACCATGAAGCTATCGGGTTGTCGTATAAACCCAAGTGGTTCACTAATGTCTTTTCGTGAAGCCTCCTAATCTACAGCAATGTGGTTGACTCTTTACTTTCTGAAATGGCCCAGCAAGCCACTCCGTTGTATCAAGCCCCTACAAATAAGTATAATGAGAATAAAACAGGAAGCCATTCTGGTTATAATGATGTCCAAATCTGATTGTTCCAGATGCAGAGGGAACCTAGATTCTAATACAGTACAGAAGCTAATTATAGACATTTGGCTTAGATAGACAGTAGTTCTCAGACCCCCCAGAGAGATACATTGACTGTTTCACTTTGACTCGCACATCTGGGAAAAAAAGTTATGGTCTTCTGGGAGCCATACAACTTCCATCACCATTGAACACAAGTCTGCCCAACCTTCTGCTTTGGCTAGCTGTCTGGTTTATTTTTTTGATTTGACAACACCATGCTTGGAAGGAGGAGATACTTTCTTTCCAGAACCTCAACCACCCCTTCTAAGGACAATGCTTGCCATTGTCAAGTGCGCTATCTCCCCTCAGCTACCAAGTTCCGTGCCTATCACTCCCTGTTGAAATCCCTAGAGTCTGACTTGTGTCCTGTCCCCAACACAGACTCTCTTGGTCAAAGTGAGACTCTGACCATAATACCTTATCCCAATTCTTACTCCTCAATCTGTCTGCAGTTTGGTCAACCACACAATTCTCCTGTTTCTTTTCTTTGACACTGCCTTCACATTGTTCCACACTTGCTTGTGTCAACGCAGCCAGCATGCTGTCTGCATTGGTTTCTGCCTGTATGCCCCCAATTCTGATGTGCTCCAAGGTTCCATTTTTGGTCCCTATCAATTCCACACAAGTATATTGCCCTGAAGTGACATTATCTGCAAGCAGAGGGTCAGCTTATGTGGGTGTCGCTCGCAAGGCCAGCATTTATTGCCCATCCCTAATTGCCCTTGAAGGTGGTGGTGGTGAACCACCTTCTTGAACCACTGCAGTCTGTGTGGTGAAGGTACTCCCACAGCGCTGTTAGGGAGGAAGTTCCAGGATTTTGACCCAGCGACGATGAAGGAACGGCGATATATTTCCAAGTCAGGATGGTGTGTGACTTGGAGGTGATGGAGTTCCCAAGCTCCTGCTGCCCGTGTTCTTCTAGGTGGTATAGGTCGCGGGTTTGGGAGGTGCTGTTGAAGAAGCCTTGGCCAGTAGCTGCAGTGCATTTTGTAGGTGGTACACACTGCAGCCTCTGTGCGCCAGTGGTGGAGGGAGTGAATGTTTAAGGTGGTGGATGGGGTGCCAATCAAGCAGGCTGCTTTGTCCTGGATGGTGTCGAGCTTCTTGAGTGTTGTTGGAGCTGCACTCATCCAGGCAAGTGGAGTGTATTCCATCACACTCCTGAGTTGTGCCTTGTAGATGGTGGAAAGGCTTTGGGGAGTCAGGAGGTGAGACACTCGCTGCAGAATACCCAGCCTCTGACCTGCTCTTGCAGCCATAGTATTTATGTGGCTGGTCCAGTTAAGTTTCTGGTCAATGGTGACCCCCCAGGATGTTGATGGTGGGGGATTCGGTGTTGGTAGTTCGTTGAATGTCAAGGGATGGTGGTTAGCCTCTCTCTCTTTTGTTGGAGATAGATAATACTTGGCACTTGTGTAGCGTGAATGTTACTTGCCACTTATCAGCCCAAGTCTGAATGTCATCCAGGTCTTGCTGCATGCGGGCATGGACTGCTTCATTATCTGAGGAGTTGCGAATGGAACTGAACACTGTGCAACCATCAGTGAACATTCCCACGTCTAACCTTATGATGGAGGGAAGGTCATTGATGAAGCAGCTGAAGATGGTTGGGCCTAGGACACTGTCCTGAGGAACTCCTGCAGCGATGTTCTGGGGCTGTGATGATTGGCCTCCAACAACCGCAACCATCTTCCTTTGTGCTAGGTATGACTCCAGCCAGTGGAGAGTTTTCCCCCCTGATTCCCATTGACTTCAATTTGACTAGGGCTCCTTGTTGCCACACTGTCAAATGCTGCCTTGATGTCAAGGGCAGTCACCCTCACCTCACCGCTGGAATCCAGCTCTTTTGTCCATGTTGGACCAAGGCTGTAATGAGGTCTGGAGCGGAGTGGTCCTGGCGGAACCGAAACTGGGCATCAGTGAGCAGGTTATTGGTGAGTAAGTGCCACTCGATAGCACTGTTGACGACATCTTCCATCACTTTGCTGATGATTGAGAGTAGACTGATGGGGCAGTAATTGGCCGGATTGGATTTGTCCTGCTTTTTGTGGACAGGACATACCTGGGCAGTTTTCCACATTGTCTGGTAGATGCCAGTGTTGTAGCTGTACTGGAACAGCTTGGCTAGAGGTGCAGCTAGTTCTGGAGCACAAGTCTTCAGCACAACAACCGGGATGTTGCCGGGGCCCATAGCCTTTGCTGTATTCAGTGCGCTCAGCTATTTCTTGATAACTTGGAGTGAATCGAATCAGGAGGAAGCTGAGATGAATCATCCACTTGGCACTTCTGGCTGAAAATGGTTGCAAACGCTTCATCCTTATCTTTTGCACTCACATGCTGGGCTCTGCCATCATTGGGGATGTTCATGGTGCCTCCTCCTCCCGTTAGTTGTTTAATTGTCCACCACCATTTGCGACTGGATGTGGTACGACTGCAGAGATTTGAACTGCTCCGATAATACCCAGCTTAACCCCTTCAATATCAACCCTCAACTCTGAGACTGCTACGGAATTGTCTGAGTGTCTGTCTGAGATCAAGTTGTGAATGAGACAGAATTACTTGCATTAGCAAAATGAAAGCCTTCCTGTCTGGGCCATGTTAAATTCTGTGCAGGAATTCCCTGATTCCATCCCTCTTCCTGCATGCTTGCTAACGCTGATTGCGATGGTACGCAACCTTGGTGTTCTGCTTGACCCTAAGCTGAGCTTCACACCCCACATTCCTTTCCTCTCCAAGACTGCCTACTTTCATCTCTGAAATATTGCCCTGTCTCCATCTCTATCTCTTCCCCACTGCTGTTGAAACCTTCATTTATGCCTTTGTCAGCTCCAGATTTGACACTTCCAATCCACTACTAGTCAACCTCCTGAGCTCCACATTTATGTAATGTTGTACAGGATAAATGGTTGGCTCTTGTGTCCTTTTCAAATATTTCAATTCAGTAAGTCATTGTACTGCTTAGAGCAAGAGAAATCACACTACTGCCCATCACTCATCAGGGCGTCCTTGCAGACAAGGCATGAGACTGTTTAAGAATGGGTAAGAAAAACCATGAAAGATGCAAATCTGAAATAAAAGCATAAATTGCTTGGTCAGTCTGCATCTGAAATATAGGTTAGCATTTTAGGTTGGCTGATCAGGTGACAGAAGCTGCCTCAGAAGACTGACCAAAACACATGGGGAAGGATAGCAGTTGGATAAGAAGTACCTCTTTTCCCCCATATTGAAATCAAATTACAAGCTGTCAAACACATTTCTTTGTGAAAGTAGTTAGCGTATTTGAACGATATTGATCCTAAACTGGTTTTTCCCCTTCTCTTGTTTTGTTCAGTCCTGTAAAGGAGCTTTTTGGACCTGTCTCTGCCACTTCTGATCTTTAAATATTATCCTGTCTTTATGTTGACTGAGCTGTGTTCAATTGCAGCATTTTGTAGTATTGCAAGAGTATATATAGCAGCAGTTAATCACAAGGGAATGCCACCATGGGTTCAGAGCATACTGAACATATTTTGTTGTTCTAGGAGTGTAGCAAACCTCAAGAAGCTTTTGGTTTTGAGCAAGCCCCCAGGGACTACACACTCCGTGCATTTGGAGAAATGGCAGATGCCTTTAAATCGGACTACTTCAATATGCCAGTTCACGTAAGTATGCTTCAGGTTTAGAAAGGTTGTTTATGGAGCTTGATACCCAAGCCTATTTTAAGCATAACTTATTTGCTTTGATCTAGAATGATCAGAAAAAGTTTAATTCCTTAATGGGCGTTTTACAGCTCATTGCTCAAGTATTGAAGGTTTGTTAATGGTATATTATTGTATTATATTTATTTTTAAAATAAAGCTGGATGGGAATGAGAACCACCTGTATTTCGGATGTGGTGTTAAACTGAGGCCCCGTTTCCCATCTCTCCATGGCGCTATTCGAAGAAGAGTGAGGGAGTTGGTCCAGTGTCCTGGCCAATAGCTATCCTTTCACCAGCATCACAAAAAAAAAACAATTATCTGGTCACTTATCTCCGAGCGGTCTGTGGGTCCTTGCTGTCTCATTTCACTACAATACACCAGTGACTGCACTTCAAAAATAATTAATTGTCTGTAAAGCACTTTGAGACATCCTGAGGTCGTGAAAGGCGCTATATAAATGCAAGCTGCTCTCTTATTATCCTGTGCTGGCTATAAGAGTCCCACTTGGAGTGGGTTTGGGCTTTCTCAGCCCAGATCCTAGAGGGTGTTATTTATATTTGCAGTCTCAATCAGAGCCTTGAGGACAGCTGGCGTGGGGGAAAAAGGAATTACCACTGATGTGTTGAGCTCTCCTGAGGTTGAGACTGAACTGGGAGGGCTTTACTCTGCATGTAACCCATGTTCTACCCAACATGGTGGGAGTGCTGGATGCTGACAAAATTGGATGCCAGAGCAAAACCTGTTCCATATCTCAGCCTCATCAACACACAGGTTCACTGAGGGAAAATAAAATAAAGCAAAAGTGATTTGTTCATGAAACGGTGAATGTATAATCCTTTGGCGCTTTTGTTGGATGTTAAATTAAGCAACCTATTTGGTACAGTCATTTTACCTTTGTGGGCAAGATAGCTGATGCGTTCTAATGCAAAGAATTCCCCACAGGTTCATTTCAGTTTCAATTAGTTTATTTTCTTCTCTTCTCGCCTCCCCACCCCCAAATGCACATAATGTGTAAAAACACAGATGGTTCCAACGGAGCTGGTGGAAAAGGAGTTCTGGCGCTTGGTCAGTACCATTGAAGAAGATGTTACAGTGGAATATGGAGCTGACATTGCCTCCAAAGAATTTGGTAGTGGCTTCCCCATCAAAAATGGCAAAATTAAACTGCGACCTGATGAACAGGTAAGGCTTCTAGGTTAAATGTGTAAGATTGGTGTCTGGTCCTTAAATAAATGACACTAATAATATTCACCTGGAATTTTTGCAGGGATTCTCCAAATGTCCTGCCAGAACGTTGGCTTAACCCCATGAGAAATGGCAAAAACGGCCGCTTATGCCATTTTTCCAGGGGTTCCGCCCAAATTATGGAAAGAGATCGTAAGAACCCATTCTACTCCACTGTTTTCAGCCTTTTTTTTCCTGCTTGCTATTTTCCCTTGCACTAAGTGTTTGAAGAATTATTTGGTGAGTTGAAACTGTGGATAACCAGGCTGGCTGTCGACACCACCAGACTTTGGAACTGTGTTCATCCTTTGTTGAATTAGCTGATCTGCAATGGTTGGAGATGCTACAGTTGCTGCAGGCACCCATAGATCAGTTAGAGGAAAATTGGCCAGGGTTCCTAGTTCTGATCACTCTTCAGTGACCCCAGCTGGAAGTGTGACTGTGGGTATTGGTGGAAATGAGCTCCGAATCTGCTATATTTCCCCCGCCGCACAGTGTGCATCCGTTCATATAACCAGCTAACTCGCTCTTTAAAACTCGTATGTGAATAATGACTTGGATGAGGTACTGGAGAGCACCAGTGGAAGGAGTTAAACTTCCTTAGGAGAGCAGGAGAGAAATTTGGAGAGAATAAGGGGGAGTTGGCGAATAAATGGCTACTTTAGAAACCCATTCTGGTTTTGGCTTAGTGTGGTATTGGGTGTTTTACACTCGTGGACTAATTGAGTTGCTTGGTTTTACCTTTTATTAAAAAAAAATCAAGGAACTTGTCGTGCTGCAATTTCCAAATTGCATATTTCAGTGCCATCAGGTACCATGATTTATTACCACCAATAGATAATTTAAGTAATTGTATTTTTTTTTAAATCTGGCTAGATTTGCAAGGAAGTAATTTCTGTTGTGCACTTGCCACAAGTTGAGGAATATGAATATATTAATGGTAGAGCCCTCACATATCATTTCAAAAACCGTTAATAGTTGGATGCACAGGGAACAAAGTAAAGGTTTACAATCTATATATGAAATTGGTGTGAAAACTAACGAGGGGAAAATATGGTACCAGATAGAGGTGGAAACTAATCCTCGGCTTGACTGACAAAATATTACAGGTAAAGCACATTTTTTAGAAAATGGCCCAGTCTGAGAGAATCATCTGCTCCTTAAGCCTAAACCAGAAGAAAATTCTTGGAAATTTGGATCACATCTTGGCTCAGTGCCAGAGGCTAGCCAGCACTTGTTAACAACAGTGCTTATATAAGTCACATACCAAGTGCTATGGAGCATACTCCACCCCATCCAAATAAGGTAGCTAGTTATTAAAGCCCCATTAGCACAACCAAAATCCATCGGGCACTGGCAGCAGATGACTCATTAATACCAGTGCCACTTCTTAGATTTAGTCCCCATGGTCATTCAAAACCTCAACCACTCAGTAACGTTTGCTTATTACTACAATGTACAGATTGCCATGAATGTAATATGTTAACGCGTAACCAAAGAATAATTTCAATTTTAAAACAAAATTAAAATTGTGCTTGAACTTTAGCCTTGGCTCAGTGGCTGCACTCGTGCCTCAGAGTCAGAAGGTTGTGGGTCCAATCCCACTCCAGAGACTTGAGTAGATAATCTGGACTGATGCTGTCTGAGATGCAGTCTTTCAGATGAGACATTAAACCGAGGCCATCTTAGCTGGATGTAAAATATCCCATGGTACTATTAGAAGAGCAGGGTAGCTCTCCTGGTGTTCTGGCCAACATTTATCCCTCAACCAACACTACTAAAATAGATTAACTTGTCATTTTATCTCATTGCTGTTTGTGGGACCTTGCTGTGTGTGCAAATTGGCTGCCGCATACTTCAAAATAATTAATTGACTATGAAACACTTTAGGACACCCTGAGGATGTGAAGGGCACAAAATAAATGTAAGTTACATAGAATTATATAGAATGTACAGCACAGAAGCAAGCCATTCAGCTCAACTAGTCTGTTCTGGTGTTTAATACTCCACACAATTCTCCTCCTAGTCCATTTATCTCATCTCAGCCTTTCAGCGTATCTTTCTTTTCCCTTTTCTCTCATGTACTCGTCCAGTTTCCTTTTGAAAGCATCTTATCTATTTACCTCAACCACTTCCTGTGGTAGCAAGTTCCACATTCTAACCACTCTGAGTAAAGACATTTCTCCTTATTTCCCTATTGGATGTAATTAGTAACTGTCTTGCATTTATGGTCCCTTGTTTTGGATTCTCCCACAAGTGGAAATATTCTTTCCACATCTACCCTGTCTAACCCATTCATAATTTTAAAGACCTCTATCAGGTCACCTCTAGGTCTTTTTTCTGAAGGAAAAAGCCCCAACCTGTTCAATCTTTCCCAATGGCTGTAATCTCTCAGTTCTGGTACCATCCTTGTAAACCTTTTTTGCACTTTCTCCAGTGCTTCTATGTCCTTTTTTATAGTATGGAGCCCAGAACTGTGCAGCCTGACTAGGGTCCTATACAAGTTTAACATAACTTCTCTACTTTTGAATTCTATACCCTATGAAATAAATCACATTGTTTTGTTAGCATTTTTAATTGCTTTGCTGACCTGCACTGCTGCTTTTAATTTGTTCATCTGTATCCCTAGATCCTTTTGCTCTTCTACCCCATTCAGTTCCTTATTTTCTAAGGTGCAGGTGATGTTTCTATTTTTCCTACATATGTGCATCACCTCACATTTATCTATGTTCAAGTTCATTTGCCACTTAATTGCCTAGTCTGCACGTTTTCTAATGTCGTCTTGTCTATGGTGCATTCTTCCTCCGTGTTGGCTATAACCCCTAGTTTGGTATCATTTGCAAATTTTGATAGTTACTTGTTCCAAATTATTAATATAAATTATGAATAACAGTGGTCCCAGCACTGATCCTTGTGGAATAACGCTTTCTACCTTCCTCTAATCTGAATAACTACCCTTTACCCCTACACTCTGCTTTTCATTTTTTAGCCAATTTGCTATCCATTCAGCTATTTGTCCCCCGACTCCACTTGCCCTAACCATTATCGTGAGCGTACTGTGTGGTGCCTTTTGTAAATCCAAGTATATGACATCTACTGCTTCACCCTTGTCTACTCTTTCCATTACCTCTTCAAAAAATTCCATCAAGTTCTTTATTTTTCTTCTCTCTTTGTCTCTCAATGTGTGTGCCCCCCTCCTATCCCCTTTGATGTCAAAATATGGGATGTATGAATGAAGTCCAGCAAGGGTAAGGGTCACTGTTTTGTGAAAGTGCAGCAAAGCCGACTCAAAGTAAAAAAGGAATTAGATAAAGTCTAGAAAGAAGGCAGTTAATAGGTGCTCCTCATTGAAGTCTATAAAATGTTAAATGATACAGATAAGGTAAACCTGGAATATTACTACAAAGTAAGAACAAGAATGAAAATGAGTGAAAATTGAATTTAAAATTGATAGTAGCCATAACTTTGCTTAGTGATAAAAATTTGGAATAATCTGCCTGGTGTGATAGTAGTGACAAAACATTCAGAACTTTCAAAATAAATAGATGGGAGAGTTAGAGAACTAGAAGCATAGACTTCAATGTGCTGAAGGTTTTTTTCCCCTTGTAATCAAACTGTAAATTTATTGCAGTAAATATTGTGCACCATTGTATAGTGTTTGTATGCTACAGATAAAGGCAGGTGTTGTATGTGCAACAGTCAGAGTTTTCATAAGTATATTTCAGCATGTACTGATCTTAATAGTATGCAATTTATAATGCAACTTGATTCAATTCTACGTGCTGACTGCCAAACTTTGGAAGGTCCCATCACTTGAAGGTTCCTTCAGGAAGTGGTCTTTGAATTGGGAATTGTGGAAACCACAAAAGGACCAGACGTTGGCTTCGGACCCGTGTGTAAAGGTCTTCAGAGGACCCGAGTTCTAAATGGCAACATCCTGGAGCTGTAAGAGTGATGGTTGCTGATTTCGCACCAGTGTGGTGAGCAGATTGATTGGAGAGCTGACCTGCTGTGCGAGCCCTACCCAGCATAATTAAACAGTATTAGAAAAGTATAAATATAAGCAAAATACTGCAAATGCAGAAAATGCTAGAGACCCTCAGCATGTCAGTCAGGTATAAACTTTTCCTCAAAATTCATTTTATTAGTGTATTTGGACGATTCCAGCCACAAATGAACATGGAAATCTTAAGGAAGGTGAATGACATTTTTAAGAACAGATCATGCTACCTGGTCTGGCTTACCAGCCAGTCCAGTCCCATTTAGATGGAGGACTCTTAATGCCCTTTGAAATGACTTAACAAGCTACAATGTCATCCAATTGCAAAATGTTAAGCAATAAGAAAATCAGATGTACCTATTGGCAATGACCCAGGCATCGTATCCGAATAAAATTAAGGCAATCTCCGCCTAATCGACCCTGCAAAGTCATTCCTATTAACACCTGGAGTTTGCTCCACAAGTTCAGAGTGCTGTCCCACAGATTAGTTGAGCAAAAGCTTGACCGAGATATCACTGAGTATGAATATCTGCCGAATATCTGCCAAATATACCAGGCTCCTTCATCACTATCCCTGTGTATATTCTGTTCCAGGATGTAAAACATCACTTGGAGGAATCTCTGAGGAAAGCAAGGGCACAGAATGTGTTCTGGGTGGACTTCAATTTCCACCGCCAAGAGTGGCTTGGTAATACCATCACTGGCCAAGCCCCGAAGGACATAGCTACCGTATTGGGTTTGCGTCAGGTGGTAAAGGAATCAACCTACTTGGCCTGGTCCTCACTAACCCTAACTGTTGCAGACACATCTGTCCACGATAACATTGGTAGGAGTGACCACTGCATAGTCTTTTTGAAGACAAATGCTCATCTCCATAGTGAAGATAATATGATGTGTGACCACTATCATGCTAAAATGGACAGACTAAGGACAGATCTAGCAGCCAAAAACTGGGCATCCATGAAGCACTATGGGCCACCAGCAGCAGAATTATTTTTCTGAACAATCTGTAACATCGTGGCCTAACACATCCCCCACTCCTTGACCACCATGAAGCCAGGAAACCAAACCTGGTACAATACGGAGTGTAGAAGGATGTGCTAGGAGTAGCACCAGGCATACCTTAAAATGAGGTACCAACTTGGTGAAGCTACTACTTGGCTACCAATAGCAGCAGACTAGACAGAGCTAAGCAATCCCACAACTAACAAACCAGAACAAAGCTCTAGCCCTACCACATCCAGTTGAGAATGATGGTGGACAAACAGGCAACTATCAGGAGACAGAAGTTTCATGAACACGTCTTCACATTGAGGGCACCCTCCATTGTGTTATGTAGCACTACCACTGTGCTAAATGGGATAGATTCATAACCGATCGATCAGCTCAGAACTGGGCATCCATGAAGCACTGTGGGCCATCAGCAGCAGCAGAATTCCACCACAATCTGTAACCTCATGGACCGGCATATCCTTCACTCTACCATCCACATCAAGCCAGGGGACCAACCCAGGTTCAATGAGGAGTGTAGAAGAGCATGCCAGGAGCAGCAACAGGCGTACCTAAAAATGAGGTGCCAACCTGGTAAAGCTACAACACAGGACTACATGCATGCTAAACAGTGGAAGCAGCATGTTATAGATAGAGCTAAGTGATTCCACAACCAACAGATCACATCTTTGCTGCTTCAGCTGTTTAGCATGCGTGTAGTCCTGTGTTGTAGCTTTACCAGGTTGGTACCTGACAAGTGGCAAGTAACATTTTGCAGCACACAAGTGAGTCGAGCCACCTCCCCATGACACTCAATAGCATTGCCATCAACTAGTTCCCCACCATCAACATCCTGGGGGGTCACCATTGGCCATAAACTTAACTGGACCAGCCACATAAATAATGTGGCTACAAGAGCAGATCAGAGGCTGGGTATTCTGTGGCAAGTGTCTCACCTTCTGACTTCCCCCCCCCCCCCCCCCCAAAGCCTTTCCACCATCTACAAGGCACAAGTCAGGAGTGTGATGGAATAGCCTCCTTGTCTGGATGAGTGCAGCGCCAACAACACTCAAGAAGCTCAACACCATCCAGGATAAAGCAGCCTGCATGATTGGCACCCCATCCTCCACCACCTTAAAACAGTGCGTACCATCTACAAGGTGCACTGCAGCAACTCACCAAGGCTTCTTCGCCAGCACATCCCAAATCTGCAACTTCTACTACCTAGAAGGACAAGGGCAGTCGGCGCATGGGGGGGACACCACCACCTCCAAGTTCCCCTCTCAGTCACACACCATCCTGACTTGGAAATATATCACCGTTCCTTCATTGTCGCTGGATCAAAATCCTGGAACTCCCTCCCTAACAGCACTGTGGGAGTACCTTCACCACACTGACTGCAGCGGTTCAAGAAGGCAATAAATGCTGGCCTTGCCAGCGACACCCACGTCCCGTGAATTAATTTTTTTTTTTTAATTCCCCACTCTGGAGCCCAGCACATGAGTGCAAGAGAGAAGGCGGCAATGTTTGCATGTGTCTTCGGCCAAACATGCTGAATGAATAATGATACTTGCCCTCTTCCCGAGGTTCCCACCATCATAGATGCTAGTTTCTAGCCAATTTGGCTCACTCCCCGTTACATTAAGAAGCGGCTGAATGCATTGGACACTGTTACGGCGAAGGGCCCAGCTATGGGATTAATGCCTGGAGGCTAGCTGCTCCCCTTGCCAAGCTGTTCTAGTACAGCTAAGACATTGGCATCTACCTGACTCTGGAAGATTGTCCAGCTATATCCTAGCCACAGAAAACGGGACAAATGTAACCTGACTAAATCAGCCTCCTGTCAATCAAGAGTAAAATGATGGAAGGAGTCTTGAACAGTGCCATCAAGCACCACCTATTCGCCAAGAGCCTGCTCACCGCTCAACTTGGGTTTTGCTAGAACCACTCTTCTCCAGACCTCATCACAACCTTGATCCAGACATAGACACAGCAGCTGAATGCCAGAGAAGAGGATAGATGAGCATAGCTACCATCTCCCTAGGCTTGTATTCCCTTGCGTATACAAGATTAAGGAGTGATCTAATTGAGGTGTTTAAGATGATTATAGGATTTGTTTGGGTAGATAGAGAAACTATTTCCTCTGGTGGAGAGTCCAGTACAAGGAGGCATGACCTTAAAATTAGAGCAACAAATCTGAAGTATTACACATGGTGGAACAAATATGGGGCATAAATATACAATCAGTGGAATTCAATTAGCATGTGGAAATTTAGTAAGAAATCTGTATGCTTGAACCCACAACTTCTAACTCCGAGATGGAAGGGGGTACAAATGGAACCATGCTGATGTTTGTAATACTGCTTTCAATCTAAATGCCATAACCTTACCTCAACAAAAAAAGGTTACAGAAAAGAACAAGATTGCCAAGTATAAAGGAGATGAACTATGAGGGGAAATTGGAGAAGTTAAACCTTTGCAGCCTAGAAAGAAATTGGCAAAAGGGGACTGCACTATATTAGGTATATAAAATAAATTTAAGATGGGTAAACCAAAGCATACTAAGAAGTAGGACCAAGGATAAAACATGGAAATTAGCAGAGTAAATTAAGAACTGGCTGATAGGGGGCAAAGAGTGCAGGGGAAATAGAGGGGTGAGCTTCCCTGGGCTGTGGTTATTTCTCATTCCTTATTTATGCGCTTATTGCCATCAACATTTGAAATTACTTTTATAAAGCCTTCAAATGCCCTCCTCTAGCAGACTTTGTAAATACTAAAGTTTTGTAGGTGTCACCGAAGATATTAACTGACTTGGGATTGGATTCTGCAGATCTATATGAAGACAGCTCATGGCAATGACCAATTTTGTTGAGATTATTTTTGACGATACATTCACTGAAAAGACTACTGCAGACACCAGAGAGGCACAAAATAACTTGTGCAATGAGTGAAATCTGGACACTAGATTTTCTTTACATAATTTACATACGAAATAGGTAAAGACCCTCTGGTCCATCCAGTCTGTCCCACACAATTGTGATACCTTGTGTCTCAATATATACACACTCTACCCCACCCGAAACCAACTTTAGAAAGTGATGAATGAATTATGGTAGATACTGTGAACAGCTTTTGCATTACTTTTGTATTATTGTGGGGGAGGGGAACCTGTATGTTTAACATTTTACCAAATTAAAGTGCTGTCTCCCTATCGAGCAGACTGGAAAACATTTTAATCATCCACACAGACCAGGGAACAAAACCTTGAGTGTTTGGTTCAGTACCAAACCACATGTATTCTGTGTTCAGTTCTGATTATGGAATTGCGAGTTGTATCCAAACCCTGGAAGTAGTGCAGAGAGGAGACTAAACTCTAGTGTCAAATGATAGAATTTTCCTAACTCAATCTTCCTTCTAGCAAGGAAGTAAATGAGGGGATCTTTTAGGGGTATATGGAATAGGAAAGTTTAATCCCGAGTACTGTTTCAAGTTAAACCACAACTACAAGATGAGAGGACATGGGTACAAACTAATAAAAGACAAGTTCAGAAATGATCAGGAAGCACTTCTTCAGAATAAGTGATTCCTAGAATGGTCGTCCAGGTAAAGTGGTGGAGGCAAAAAACCTAGGTTGTTGAAAAGGCAGTTTAATGCTGTGATGGGATTAATGGGTTCCAATGGAAGGATGAGATAGATGGGCCACATGACACCCTCTTCTGTAATTTGTCTTTGATCGAGTTAATTGTTAAGGTTACAGTGAAATAATCTAGTAGTTGGATGTTGAAGAGGTTGAGTCCACATTCAGAGCTAAGAACTAGTGCTGATACTATGGTGCATCCTGTAGAACAGACATTGCTGTAATTTTGAAGTCTGTCCAGTTCCAGAAAGTGTTTTGAATTTAAATGTTACCACTGCAGTTCTGAAGTGTGATGCATTTTTGTGTCCTTTACTTGCAGGAGTACTTTGATTCAGGATGGAATTTAAACAATATGCCTGTGCTGGAACCTTCAGTCCTGACGCATGTCAGTGCAGATATCTGTGGGATGAAGTTACCGTGGCTCTACGTGGGAATGTGCTTCTCCTCCTTCTGCTGGCACATTGAGGATCACTGGAGCTACTCAATCAATTATCTGCACTGGTGAGAGACGGTCACTAACATAAATAATCAAGACTTTGGTCATTACAGCTCAACTTGTTTTCTAAGGAGAAATATGCGTAGTTGCCATAGACTTGAAGAACTTGGATCTATGCACCTCGAGTGCTGCGCAGTCAAGTCTTGGTTACACTTGAGGAACTCTAGAACAGAAGGTTTTTATCCAATTTTCAAAAATTAACTGACTATCAGGTGGAATGCAGAGTAACAGAATGCATCTTACCTTGCAGATTGCTCAGTGCTTGTAGATACATTGATGGGGTTACATGTTGGCAGGGCCAAGACCTTCCTTCCCAAGAGACTCTGGGTGGAGCATGAGGAGAATCTTTTATTTAGATAGTTTAAGATTATTTTTAGCCTTAGCCAAAACTATAATTTTATAATAAACATTCCAACTATTTTATAGTACATACTATATTGCAAAGTTCAGGAAATAGTTGTCAGATGTGCCTGAGCATGCTGGGTAATCATATGATGTCATCAACAGACCCATAGTATTTTTTTTTAAGGTGGCATTCAGCTGAAATGCTTAGGTGTGTAAATGGTGCTCACAAATACATATTTCTGTAAGTTGGGTATTGTAATAAATTAAAGGGATTTTTAAAAATCATACCAAATCTGGCAATAACACAAAATAATGGAAAAGCAAAATACTGCAGTTGTTGGAAATCTGAAATAAAAACAGAAAATGCTGGAAATACTCAGCAGGTCAGGCAGCATCTGTGGAGAGAGAGAAAGCGTTAACGTTTCAGGTCAATGACCTTTCGTCAGAACTGGGGGGGGGGGGGGGGGGAAAGAAAAAAAAAGTTAGTGGTATAACAGGTTTTAAACAAGTGCAGAGGCAGGATAGGGTGGAAGGCAGGAGAGATTAAAAGACAAATGGGATGATGACAGTGCCCAGGGAACAGAGTTTGTGGCGGGGATCTGAGACAATGGCTTTGGTTTTCCCAATATTTAATTAGAGGAAATTTTTGGTCATCCAGTACTGGATGTCCGTCAGGCAGCCTGAGAACATGGAAGTAGTGGAGGGGGTCAAGAGAGGTGGTGTTGAGGTAGAGCTGCGTGTCGTCAGCATTCATGTGAAACCTGACGTGTTTTCGGATGATGTTGTCGAGGGGCATCCTTTCTAATTTATTTGGACTTTGAGAAAGCTTTTGGCAAAGTTCCATGTGAAAGACTAAAAACCAAAGGAATTTGGGATAGAACATGGGACTGAATAAGAAATTGATTTTAAAAATTGGAAGCCAAATATTCTTGAAGTGTAATGTCAGACTGGGGCTGGTGTTGAGTGGAGTCCCACAGAGGTTCGTCCTTGGAACCCTGTTTCGGATCTAGACGTTTTTGGATCCAGACACTAAGTGGAAGACTGAAAATTTGTTGTCAACACTAAAATACGGAGAGTGGTGGAGACAGAGGGACTTGACTACAGATCTGCAGGATTTAGCTCAGTTTTGCAACTGCACAGGCAAATGGCAAAGTTAATACTGAATACGTATTTAACATTGCTTGAAAAAATATGCATAAGCATACAACGATCTAGCACAGGGACACTTAGGAGACATGGGAATGACTATTTTTGTGCAGACCATGTCTGAACATGTGGCAAGGCAAATTATTTTTGAAAAACTAATAGACTGGTGAGCTGCACAGCTAGAACAGTAGAGTACAAGTCTACAGTGGTAAAGCTGAGGTTTTACCATGAGTCAGCTAGACCTCACCTGGAGTACTGTGTTCCCCTGTGGTTAGTTGGGCTATAAAAGAAATGCACATGCATGCAATGGAGAAAATAGAGAAGGGTATCAGATCTTGTGTAGGAGAAGTAGCCTAGTGATTTTGTGCTGTACCAGCAACCCAAAGGTCATGAGTTCAAATCCCACCGTTCAAAAATCTGGTCATTTGTGGGCTGGCACCAGACCGTGACCATAAAAACTGCGGATTATTGTTTTAAAAAAAACCCCAACTGTTCAGTAATGTCCTTCAAGGAAACTAATCTACAACCCCTACCCAGTCTACCCTACATGTGACTCCAGTCCCACACTGTAGTTGGCTCTTAATGCCATCAGGGCAACTAGGGATGGGCAATAAATACATTACCAGTGTTGGCCACATACTAAGAATTTTTAATAAGTTGAGGAAATATTGAAATCTACGATATAGAGAGAAGCTGAGTAAATTCTCATGGCGATGTAAAAGTTTAATTGGTATTCATTTAAGCAAACCTAGAGTGTTAATACAAGGACAGGAAAATGGGACTAAAGGACATGAATTTAAATTGGTGATAAATATTGGGGAGAACTTTATTGGTGAGGTAGACAAATCCTTCGGGATGTTTAAAATGCAGCTGGATGCTGGGTGTTTGGGTAGTATGGCCTTTGGACATTAATGCTCCTATGAAAGCTAAGAGTAAAGATTTTGTTTTACAGGCTTCATGAGAATACTGCAGTACGATTGTTGTGTTTGCCATCAAAATGCAGAATCTCCCAAATTTGGCCAGTCAGAACATGGTTTGTTTAAGCCATTTGAGAAGGAACCTGTGGGAAGTTTGCCTGCCTCACCCTTTCAGCTGTAAGAGTTGCGTGAACCAAAGAAACAAATAAGAAAAGCATGCTTGCTTTCAAGGAAGGATATACATACCCCATAAAAAACACACTAAAATAAGTGCAAAATGTTTGCAACTGGTTTTGCATGTGTAACCACAGTAATAGAATATAAACGAGTTCAACTTCACAAGTGCAGACAATGACTCGGTTACATGCTGGGTGCAAAATGTTTTGAGATGCAAAGTGCAACTGATGGACTAGGAGAGTTAAGGCACTGGCACTTTCAATGGGCGAGTTGGCGCACTGGAGGGATGGCTTTCAGTGCGAGAGTTTTGAATAATCTCCCCTTATCCTGTTTAGCAGTTGTGGTCAAACTGCAGGCTGGTACCTTGATGGACAGTCAAATTGGGTAGTAAATATTTCATTATTGCAATTTGTGATTAACCATTGATTGCTTACAGATTGCGCAGAATGTGATTGCTTATAACATAATTTTGCAACTTCCATTTGCACCATTTGATACCACAGGCTTAGCATTGAAAGCAAGGGCAGATTTAGTTTTGTGGTCTGTCGGTGACATCAGCTCTGGTTTGTGATGGTAGCATGGCAGACCCGACTAAATTAGAGTAAAATTATTTTTCTCAAAATTCTGCATATTTACTATGGCAGCTATTGTAGGTCACCCATAATTAAATCCAGTCATTTGGTCCTTCACCTTTAAACCTGTTCATTCTTTCTCTTCCCCTCATGCCCTTCCCACACACATTCATTCTTTCCAGTATGAGATATGGGAATAGCTAATGCCCTCCAGGACAGACTATGCCATCCATGCCCTCATTAGACAACACTGAGACCAGCTTGTAAAAATTCCACCTCTAAGGGATGTGGAGTGTAAATGGTCACAACCGGGACTTAAATTTAGTGCTGGAAGTTTAAATCCAGTGAGCTGGCTTTGTAACCACCCGGCTGGGTTCCTTTCTCAGGTGAGGAGCCATGAGGCCAATTGGTTGTGGCTTTGATCCTCTGTCTGTCTTGACCTGAAACCATGTGATGGGTAAAATTGTAGGGGTTAGTTTGCAGATCCAAAGCTGGTATAATCATAAATAAAAATAAATGCTGGAAATACACAGCAAGACAGTCCGCAAAAGTAGAAAACTGACTGGTCAACATTTCAGGCAGAAGCCTTTAGAACTGCAAGATTAAACACTCATTAATCCAATTGGAAAAAGGGGAGGGGAAAAAACACATTCTCCAATCACAGAGGAGTTAGTGGGTTGAATGCCTTGCTTTAAAACAAAAAGCAGTTTGCAGGTCATTCAGTCCATTAACCTCTGGAGTATCTGTTCTTCTCCTGCGTCCCCTTTTTTGTGATTTTAATAACGTGCTTGGTTTTTCTTTCAGTTTGCAGTTCTGAAGGGCTCTGCCCGAAACATCGCCCTGCCATTTTTCTCTACAGATACTGACTACTGTGTATTGGCAGGTTTATTTGCTTTTAATTTGTATGATCTTGAGTTGGACTGGGTTCCCTCACTGTGTGTTGGGTTAGGCTGGGTTCCCTCACTGTTTTGGGTTATGCTAAGTTCCCTCACCTGTGTGTTGGGCAACAAATGTAGCTAGTGCTGTGAACACCAGATGTAAACTACACACTTAGTTGATCTTGCAGAATGATTTCATAAACCTACTGCCACCTGTCAGTAATTTAATAAATACACTCCTGGTAGAGTTTACTTACATAGTTTTGATCAGTTTTCCATAAACAGTACAGTGCTTAATAATCTCAAGTTCATGGATTCTAACTTTCTTTTAAAACTAATTAGGGGAGAGCCTAAGACATGGTATGGAGCACCAGCATACGTGGCAGAACAGCTGGAGAGTGTTATGAAGAGACTGGCGCCTGAGCTGTTTGAATCCCAGCCTGACCTTCTGCATCAGCTGGTCACCATCATGAACCCTAACACTCTGATGGCTCACGGAGTGCCAGTACGTATTGCAGATCTCCTTGGAGCCCTGAGATCCTGATTTCAAACTTAGATTTTATATTTTAACGAGGGATTAGCAGAGATGCACCTAGAATTGTCCATTTGATGGCAAGCTTTAGAAAATAGGTGTACAGTGTAGGTTTATTTTGTGGTTGGGGGTGGTGGGTGGAGGGGGAGCGGATGTTTTTTAAAAAATAAAACACGATTCTGGGAAGCCATGGTATTAGATAATCCCAGTAAAGTTAAGAGAAGTGAAGTAACATGGCAATATCTTTTGAGTGTTGTAGTGTACTATGTAGTTCAGTTGACTTTTACATCCATTGAATAACATCTATTGGGTAACTTTCACTGCAATACTTGCCGTACATAATCTATTCTGTGGCCAGAATAAATTCTGACTGACAAATTAACAATATTTATACATGGCTGGAGCATTTCTTCCTAGATTTACCAAGATATAGCTACTATTTGGGTTATTTGCTGTGCCTGCTTTGTGTATTTTGCTCTTCTCTTTCCACCACCACCCCCCCCCCCACCCAAAAAAAAGGTTCTGCCTAACAGTAAAATTCTAATATTAAAGTTTATTTTTGTAAAGAAATATTCAATGTTTTAAATCACCCTCAATGTGTGCCTGATGTGTGAGTACCCTAAACACACACAACAGAAAACGCACTCTTTTTTGCTGTACCTCCACGTGCAAATGAGTGACATCACGAGAGAAAATACCTAGGGAAATTATCTGAGCTTTACGCCACATGGGTCCATCTTGGTCAGGTGCTCTTCAAACACACATTTTTAAATGATTCATTCTCCACAATACTCTACCACTACATTACAACGGTGACTACACTTCAGAACTTCATTAGCTGTAAAGTGCTTTGGGACATCCTGAGGTCATGAAAGGGGCATAAAGACAAATCTTTCTTCTTTACTTCTGTTGATTACTGTCGATGGACGTTGCTTTAAAAAAAGCAACAAATCCATGTCCATTCAGACTGCTTTTACACTTAGTTTGCCCTTTACTTTGCCAAAGTCCATAATTTCTTTGCAACCCCAATTCAGTCTATTCTCCACTTGGATTGAATTGTCTCAGATTTGATTGTTGCCATTGTTTAAGACTTGCATTGAATGACTTTGATTTTTATCAGCAATTAATAACCATGACAATTGTGCTCAATCTTGATGTGCAATTTACAGAAGTTTGATGCTCTGCAAAAGGGCTTATTTCACTAGAATGGCATAATTCACTCATGCCATTTTTGATACAGTACATAGATAATCTCATTTGATTCTCTATATAAAGATATCTTGTTTTGTACACCGCCTGCTGCAGGCCTAGGATCCATCCATTGGAGGCAATCCAAGCCACATCCCACTTCATCTTAAGAGGCATTGAGCTCTGTCACAAAACAGCTCAGTTCAAGGTTTTGCAGTAACTGCTGCAGCCTGACGCCAGAGCAAAGAAATGACTTAAAATATCAACATTTTTGTTCTATGTAAAGGTGATGCAAATGTGGACTATTGCACAACAAGCAGCCTTTTAAAGCAGGCACTAGTACAAATGGAGCTTCCAATCTGGATTGGAATACAGAATACAGATCCTTTTCATCGTTAATCATTGACCTTGTTTTGCAGAAATTTGCATACTGGTGTAAACATAGTTTTATGCCATGTTACCATTGTCCTTTTAGATTGGCAAAATACTAAACTCAAATCAGAGTTTTTAACAGGCTGAAGCTAAGTGTTTCTATTTCCCTAAATAATTGTAAAATCTGTAACCTCCAGGACTTCTGCGAAAGCTCTTCCAAAATAACTGTCACCAGATTAGCATTCTACCCGATTTAGTCTTCTCATACCCCAACTTGAAAGATGATGCATGTAATGTGGAGCACCTCCTTCTGACTGGATCTCACAATTTAGAATGATCTGGAAAACTAGTAAATGCCATGTATTGAAACTTTAATGTCCATTTGATGTGAGATGGGCAGCGAACATTCATGATTCAAAAGGATCTGTTGACATGATATTAGACATTTGGATAATCGAAACAACGGAAACAGATTGGTGAAAGAGAAGGCCACCTTCCCAATCCCACCATTAAAGCATACATTTTTGTCACCAAAGCTTTCCTTAAGTATACACGTGCCTGACTATACACAGTCAGCTAAAGGCTTTAACAATGGACAGAGAAAACATGAAATCTGATCTATTGCATTTCTGCGCCCATTTACACCCTCACCTGCTGAGAACAAAAGGCCTTTTGCTGGGTTCCATTTTGGACTTTAAAACCATCATCACCAAAAATAGTTGGAAGATGTGTTTCACACCCAGGAGCTCTAGTTAAAGGATGGCCAGATCTGTAACCATGAGAAGACTTGTTGAACCAATTACATTGCTAACTTGTGATTGTAAAGGCAGTGCCTTTTCAGACCAGCTCTTGTAGTTTTTCTTTCTGCATCCACCATGACCACTGGGCTACCTGTATTGAGTGAGTTGATTGAAGCCAGTGGATTTGATATGAAGATCTGGGCGAGATCACAAACATCTCTAATGAGGAAGAAGATGGGGATGAAGAAGGAGTATACATAGAGTGCAGGACACTTGGGAAAAGGATGAGCCTCAGTTGTACACATTGGTTCCCAGTCACATTTCTTTTGACTAATGTATTGCTTCCAAATTGGAATCTTGTGCTATAATTCAACTTTATCAGCGACCTCCTTAGAATTTAGTAGTTCTGTTTAACTTGGGAACATGTAAATGTACGGTGCCAGAAAAGAACATTGCTGCCCATCTGGCCAGTTCCAGTTTCTAAGGAACATCACATCACGCAAAACTTCTTGTAACCCTAGATACTTATCCATTGATTTTTGCTGATGCAATCAACCTCCACTGGGCAGTCCCGTTCATTCCATACATTCACCATCCTCTGTAAAGTAATTGAAACTAAATTGTCTTTTTAGTCCTCCTGCTACTGAGTTTGATGGTGTATAATCTGTGATTGTTAAACGCATTGACATTTCTCTTGTCTATAACCCTTGGGATTCTGATTTCTGGTGCAAGACCACTCCTGAGCCTTCTCTCCAGTTTAAACATTTGCAAATTTTGCAATCTCTGCTCGTAACTCAGATGTCTAATGGCAATTAATTGCCTTTCTCCTAAGTGATCAGAATTGTACACCGTACTCCATGTGTGTTCGGATCAATGCTCTGTACAAACGTAATCCCTTCCAGCAGTGTGCCCACTGACACTCTGCCCCTCAAGCGGCAAGTAGATTCAGTCCCTCTCCACAACTGTCTCCAAACCTGAAATTGGTTCGGCGATGCTCCAAGCTGACTCCACCCTGTCTATAAGTCAATTTCATCCCACCACAGGACCTCAGATTTTAACTTTGGACTCTCGGTGTGTCTCCTCTCTGTCTATTTACAACCAGGACACATTTCCTAATCTTTACTGTGCCTATATAACTTGAATTTCCTCTGTCCACTCGCATGTGCATTTTGGCTGCTGCTCTAAACTTGAGCCCATTACTTCTATCCCTTTTTTCTTTTGACCCTCCTTGGGGCCCTCCCTCTCCATCCTGCCCCAGTCATGCTCCCTTTAGTTTCTCCCGTCTCTGGTCCTCCAATCCCTAGTCCAATCCATCACTGCTTCTCTGCCGTACTCCTCTCCTGCTAACGTTCCAGGTTTGAAACCCCCTTGCACTAGCCACAGTTACCCTCTGTGCTTCTCAGCATTATCCCAAGGGCCTCTTGAGGCACTTGTTGCTACCTACTTATGAGCAGCAAGCCCAGCTGCCTTATTGTCCTCTCTTGCTGACCTTCCTACCCAGCACGCCCAATGGAGGTTAATCTCTTCAACCTCCTTCCGGTCCCCTCAACCCACCCACCACCACCCCCTTGGACTCTGCCAGTGAATCATCAATCACCACCCCTCTCCGCAGGCTGACATTTCATTGCAGTACTGAGGAAGTGCTGCACTGTTGGAGGGGTGGTGTCTTTTGATGAGATCTAAAAGTGGACGTAAAAGATCCCATGGCATTATTCGAAGAAGAGCAGGAGAGTTCTCCTGGTGCCCTGGTCAATATTTATCCCTCAACCAAAATCACTAAAATAGATTTTCTCGTCATTATTTCATTGCTGTTTGTGGGGCCTTGCTGTGGGCAAATTGGGTGCCGCATTTCCTACATTACAACAGTGACTACTTTTTAAAACTACTTAATTGACAGTAAAGCGCTTTGGGATGTCCTGAGGTGGTGAAAGGCGTTATATAGATGCAAGTGCTTTCTTTACTGCCTCCCGCTAAGCCACATCCTGAGTTTCTCACTGAGACATCCTGCCCCTTTTCCCCTCCGCCTCTGCAGTGAGCAGCTCCTCATCCTTGGTGATTTCAATCTTCATCTCAACTCATCTTGTTCTCTCCTCTGATTTCACTACCCTCCTCTCCTCCCTCTTCATATAAACTTTCCTACCATTATACACTGCAACCCCTCAACTTTGCAATCTCCTGTGACCACTCTATGCCCTTGGTCTCCACAGTCAAACCACTTCCTTGTATAGATCACCACCCACATCCCCCTTATCCTTTTCTAACCCCATGTTCTGCACCTGTCCCTGGAATAAACTCTTTCTCCCAAGTCAGTTGTAACTGCAATTCAAACTCCCAATATGCCTTTGGCCCTCCAATCGCCACAATACTTCTGCAGCTGTCGATTTGCTCAATTACTCCTACACCTCATCCTTTGATACCTTTGTCCCCAGTAAAGTCCCTATGCTCTCCCACTTTGGTCATTCCCCTGAACTCATCCCCACCTTTGCTCCTTCGAGCATATCTGGCATATAACTGGTTTAGCCATCCATTGAGAGATTTGGCTAGAGCACGTCAAGCACCATCAGCCGTGCTCTCCTCTGCCAAAACTGCTCTCTACTCCAAGATTGTTCTGGAAAGCAGTGATAACCTCTGGCTTCTTTTCTCCACTACCAACAGCCAATGTTCCCTGTGAACTGCGCTTTGTTCTGAGCGGCCTGTTTTAGTGCGCAGTCCCTTTAAATTTCTGCCCATGCGTGGCAACGTTCCCTATAAAGTGCGCAGCCGCACACCTCTCTGCCAGTCCCGCACAGCCCGGGACCGGCTTTTTCAATGTAAAGTTTTGTGCAAGCGCAAAACTGTGGGTCGCACAGCCCCTTAAAGAGGCCGCGCACCCAAAAAAATAAGATGGGACGTTGATGCGCGGTATTTACAATGCTGAAGCCAGTGAGCAGCCTGCGCGGGACCTTTCCCATTGCTGTGCGGCCGCACAGCTTAGAGGGAACATTTGCAACAGCCTACATAAACCCCATTTCCCCTGCCTCCTCCACCCTCACCTCAGTGTAAGGAGCTCATGGTCCTCTTTGTCATTACAATTGACTACATCTGTTCAATTTCCTCTGTCCTAGCCCTGAAGCGCTGTTTTTCTATCTTTCCTTATGCCTGCTCTGAGCTCACCTTGTCAGAGACCCACCTCACGCTGCCTTCAGCACATACCCACTAAACTGACTCCCATGCTAGCTGATGTTGTAAATGATTCCCTCTCCTCGGGTGCTGTCCCCCTCTCTTTCAAAACCACCGGCATCATCCCCCTCTTCAAAGCCCAATCTTGACCCATCTATCCTTGCAAGCTAACACCCCATCTCCAACTTCCCTTTCCTCAAAGTCCTTGAATGTGTTGTCACCTCCAAAATCCATGCTCATCTTTCCCGCAACTTGATGTTTAAAACTGCACAATCGGGTTTCTGCCACTGGCACAGCACTGAAACAGCCCTAACCAAGGTCACACATGCCATCCTTTGACTGGGACCGTGGTGCATTATCCCCCCCTCGTTGTTCTTCTCAACTTCTCTGCACTCTTTAACACAGTTGATCATACCATCCTCCTCCAGCGCTGCTTCTCTGTTGTTCAGCTCAGTGGAACTACCCTTCTTGTTGTACTCTTGTCTATCCATTCGTAGCCAGATCATCTCCAGCTATGGCTTCTCCTCCGGCACCGTTGTCTCCGGAGTTGCCCAGGGATCTCTCCTTTGCTCCCTCCTCTTCCTCATCTACATTCTACCCTTTAGTAACATCATCCGAAGACATGGGGTCAGGTTTCTGCCAATACCCAGCTCTACTTCACCACTTGCCTGAACCCCTCCAGTGCCTCTGTTGTCCGACTACTTGTTGACATTCAGCCTTGAATGAGTCGCAATTTCTTCCAGTTAAACATTGGGAAGACTGATGTCGTCGTCTTTGGCCCCTGCCGCAAGCACCATACCTTCTCCACCGCTCCCCAGCTCTTGTCTCAGGTTGAACCAGACTTTGCAACCTCGCAATTCTATTGGCCATGAGCTGAGCTTCCATCCCTGTATCCTCAAAGGTTGCCTACTTCCACCTCCGTAACATCACCTGTCTGCTACTGCTGAAACTCTCATCTTTGCCTTTGTCACCTCCAGACTTGACTCTTCAAACCGACCTCCCACCTTCTACCCTCTAAACCTCAGCTAATCCAAAACGCTACTGCCTATATCCTAACCCACACATGTCCTGCTCACCCATCACCCATGTGACTGTTGACCCACATTGGCTCCCAGTCCCCCAATGCATCAAATTTAAAATTCTCATCCTTGTGTTTAAATCTCTCCATGGTCTTTCCCCTCCCTATCTCTAATCATCTTCAGCACTACACCCCTCGGAGCATTCTGCGTTCCTCCAACTTTGACCAAGTGCAACTTCCCCTCCCTTCGTCCCACCATTGGCAGCTGTGCCTTCAGCCGTCTAGGACCTACACTCTGGAATTCCTTCCCTAAACCTCTCCACTTCCCTCTCCTCCTTGAAGAGCCTTCTTAAAGCCCACCTCTTTGATCAAGCTTTTTGTCATCGCTCCCGATGTCCTTTTTGGCTTGGCATCAATTTTTGTCTGATTACGCTTTGGTGAAGCACATTGGGCTTTCTTTCCTACACTAAAGGTGCTATATAAATGCCAGTTGTTGCGATTTGTTCTCTGTTCCTATGGTTGTACAGTCCAAGATCCTATTTACTCTTTACTGCTGCCAGACATTGTATTGTGATCTATTCACCAGTACCTCCAAATCCCCCCTCCTGTACAATAATGCGATTTAACTTGCATTACTTCTAGTTATTGTTTTTTTCCCCAGTCTCGTGATTACTTTTATTCACATTTAATGACATTTGTCACTCATCCGCCCAACTCCCTGGTTGAATCGGTCTCTTTCTACTTGTTTGCAGTCCTCCGTGCACCCCCCCCCCCCCCCGCCCCAAAGTTAGTATTATATACAAACTAGGAGAGCTTTGCTTGTCTGACTTTTAAGTTATTTCTGTACATTGTAACCAGTAACTGACCTGGGACTGATCCCTGAGGTACCCACTGGTTACCTTCTTTCATGCTGTTCCTGCTCAGTGTACAACCACCTCCTCTGTTTCAGCCAATTTTTGGTCCATTTCAGGAGCTTTTCACCTTTTCTGTGCCTGCCAATCTTGTGGATGAGTCACCTTTGTGGCATTTCCATATAGATTTTCTTTTCTTTTTCCCCCCACTTATGTGGATCACCATAAGAATGGCGTTGGGAAACTTGATTAATTTTGAGAGATTGCTGTCTCAATCTGACTAATTGTGTACTACTAGCATCAGGAGAGTCTCTTTATTCAGCCTTTCATGGACTCCCCTCTGCTTTTTGCATGTTGAGATAAAATAATGGAAATCTTCCATACAGTGCTAAAACCTCTTCCTCCTGCAGAAAAAGACTGTCCATGGATGTTTACTGTCATCAGGTGCAATATTAATTTACATATGCATTCAAGAATGACTGCAGACAAGCAAAGATAATGTAGAATTTTAAAACCTAAAGTAATCAAATTCAAATTTCTGTGCAAAATTGCAAAAGGAGAAGAGCAAATCCACTGATTTGACTGGCTTGTTTTGTGCAAGATCAACAACTTTTATCAATCCAGCTATTATTTCAGTGGTTTGTCTTGAAGTATATTACAGTACTGCAAATGTAGTGACTTAATATATATTTTTTAACTTATTTACCAGTTAAATATCAGCTTTGAACAGGCCATTGAAATATAATTATCAATATGAATATTCATAATGTGGTTACAATGCAGTACTGACAACTAGATTTATAATGCGCTGGACTGAATTTCAAGTCATCACTTTTGGGGTTGCTCTCTGTTTGCAATGTTCCTCTTTACTGGTACTTCGACTTATTTGTAGACAAGTGCTGTGTGTGTGTACACATACGTATCCCTCTGCATCCCTTTCCCTCTCCTCTGACTTTTTCTATTTCAGCTATTCATATTTGGTGCTTCTGCTCTTAATGTAGATATTGTTCAATTTGCTGCTGTTCACTGCTCTGTTCCTCTGCATTTTGTCTCCCTCACGAATAGCTATTTCTTCCTAACCTAGCACCTACCGTCTAACTTTTAGTTGTCTCGCTGCCACCTGTCTACTGACTTTTTTTACTGTTGACTTTTGTAACTCTCTTTAACTCCAAGCTGTTTTAGTTCCCTCATTCTGCCTCCTCTCTTTTATTTTGTGTCCCTCTTGTTCTTTTGTAGTTTTTTTTTTAACCACATAAAACTAACTTGCTTTTGTAAGTCTGTCTATTCTTCCCAAAGCTTGTTGACAGGGCAGTGACATATGGTTATCACTCGATAGTATGATTTGACATTTAGTGCTCCAGCCTGTGAACACGAGATAGGTATCCTGCTGTCCAGCACATGCACCTATCACAATAACAGCACAACTAAAGTAATGCTAACCAGTCCTCTCCAGCTGCAACCATTACACTAAACGTAACCAACAAAACGACACTCGGCCTTCTCTGCACAGCATCATTGTTCTGCTCATAACAAACATCACAAAAATTGCTAATCAAATCTGCATGACAATTTTGGACAATTTCTGTTAATAAGTACATGTGCTAGAACTATGATAGGAGCTGAAAAGGTGTGGTTTGCAGACATGGGTAGTGTTTCATTAGCAAATCAAAGCAGGTTAGGCAAGTTGAGCTGGATTATGGTCAGTGCGATAGTAACTACAGCACTGCAAAACATCATCAGCAGAAAAGGAAAAAGGGACTAAGATAGGGCTCCTTTCTTTCATGGTAGGACGTTGTTGCTGACCACTTTTTATCTAATGAATTGAAAAGGACTGGAAAAAATGCCAATCGCTTATTTTTTTGAAATCAAAAGTTAAGGAATTCAGCGTCAAACATTAAGTGAAGACAGATGTTTGCCTGCTGGCAGGAAGACTTCACTATTCGAGCAACCAGACCTGGGGGGGAAAATTAATATTGCCTCTTTTAATACCCCAAAAGTGGGGGGTCAATCAGAGTTCACTTCCATGGTTTGAAATATTATCAACAAATAAATTGCCTTTAAATATGTGTATCCTTGAACCCAAGGAGACTTCCTGGACAGCAACATGTTACTGTTTGTTTCAAATGTCTGTTCAGAATATTTTCCTAGCAATGAAATAAGCCAGTATTGTACTATTTCCTGTTGTGTGTTTTATTTCTACAATGGATGCAAGAAAGATTTTAAGATTTATGCCCTTTAGTTTAAAGCACACTTCCCATAACTGCACAGTAGAGTGCAGTGGTCATAACGGGTAGTTTGCTTTAGCAAGAAAGATATAAGGAAACTGGTAAAATCAGAAATAATTTTTTTTTCTGCGCTGTAAAGCATTCTGAGCCATTGGTTAATTTATTGTCTAGGAACTGTGTGCAGGTGAGACATGCAACACTGGGTAATAAATTAAAACACAGTAAAGAGAGCACTGACCATGAAGTAGTGTCACAAATTCCAAATGTTGTAAAGAGCGATACACGATTAAGCGTGGTATCTGTCATCCCTGATTACCTTACTGTTTGTTTGTAGCTGTTGGCTAGAAACAGCATTGGAAATTTTGTATGGAACTGTGTGAATTTATGAGTTGAATTGATATTGATACCGGAACAGAACTTCAGGTCACACAAGGATCCAATGTAACATTTTCAATTATACAATAATTCAGTGGAAAACATTTTCTCTAATTCATCAAATGTATTTTTGCTCTAATTTATAAGATCTGGTTTCAGAAACTTACCCATGTATAGATTGGATCCATAACTGAGAAATTGTAGGCATAAATCTTGTTGGCTGTTGTCCTTTACCATGTTGATTGTGGTGTGTTGAAATTGATGTTTGCCAACAATATCTGTTTTCTCAATGCAGGTTTATAGAACTAATCAGTGTGCAGGGGAGTTTGTCATCACATTCCCTAGAGCCTATCACAGTGGCTTTAACCAGGGCTTCAACTTTGCAGAAGCAGTGAATTTCTGCACGATGGACTGGGTAAGTGTGCTCATTCAGTTCATGTATGGAGAAAATGCAGAGTAAGTCTTTCTGAATCTTCATATATAAAGAAAAACAGGTAATTTATAGTTTAAAATCTGGATTAATAATCTCAATTAAATGGAATATATTTGTTGCATTAATATATCTCCTTGATCGAGTATTAAAACCAGGAGCTGAAATGTTTTTGGAGCCCTCAGACGAACATTTATAGTGCACATCGATTTGTGGCCCAAAGTATTTGCTCATAGATTATTACACTGTTGCCAACACTGCCCTGGAATGTTTTTTTTAAATTGCTGTTTGAGAAGTGTGTCCTGCTGAGTGTGTTTGTCTTGCAGCTGCCAATGGGCCGACAGTGTGTGGAACATTATCGTCTCCTGAACCGTTACTGTGTTTTCTCTCACGATGAGATGATTTGTAAGATGGCATCTAAGTCAAAGGATCTGGATGTCGTTTTGGCGTCTGCTGTCTATAAAGATATGATCATTATGATAGACGAGGAGAAGAAATTGCGGGAAGCAGTTCGCAAAATGGTGAGTGTTACAGAAAATAAGTATTTATAATACAGAATGGTATTGATATTTTCCATCAAAAGGACTGTTCACCTGCACCTCAACATTGTCTGCTCCTGCCCCAACCTCGGTCTCCTTGCTGTTGAATCCCTCTGTGTTTGTCACCTGCAAGCTCAACCAAACATGCCCCCTGCTGGCCTGCCATCCTCCACTGTCCATGAAGTCCAACTTGTGTAAAACTCTGCCATGTGCATCCTGTCCCTTATTAAGTCTCACTCAACTATACTCGTGTCCTGACTAACCTACCCTGGCTTTCTGTTTGCCCAGCACATTAAATTTAAAATCATTGTCCCACAATTTGTGATCAGAGACTTCCCGTGGCAGATGCCTCCGACCTGCAAAAAATCTACGAATTTACCTGGTGGCCCGGGAGGTATGGAGAATTGTGATCCTGAGCGCCTCCGGGTATGCGCAGGCAGAGGCCCACGTATCCCAGGGGCGCATGAGGTTTGCAAGCGCCCCAGGGATCACGTGGGCCGGCCCATCCAATAAAAGAAGGGAATCCCCATTCATACTTATGGGAGTTCTGTACGTACGGAACTCCCCTAAGTATGAATGGGGATCACTTTCAAATGCACGAACACATGAAATATTTTTTTTAAATTACATATTTAAAATTAATTAAAATGCCATTTCATTAAATATTTTAAACAAAAATGTAATTTTTTTGAGAAAAAATTGTTTTAACGGGGCTAAAAATAAACTTATTGGACAGGGCTTTTAATGTATAACATTTATTTTTCTATTTTAAAAAAAAACTCATACTGGTAAAAGCGGGCCTTACGCCTGCTTTTACCAGGTGTAAGAATTTCACGGGCATTCAGCGGACGGAAGTTGGGCAAATAACGCAACTCTCCACCCGCAGAGGCCCTTGTCCCAAGGATGTGGAGGATCTGTCAAGAAGATTCTTGACGGATCGCAAGTTCTGGGTTTTAGCGCATGCGCTTCGCATGGCTAACTACGGACGCGTACACACTTCATACACACCCTTAGGGGTCGCAAAATATGGCCCATTGTCTTTAAATCATTCCATGGCCTCACTCCAACTGCATCAGCAATTTCATCCAGTCCTATATCTCTATCTCTCTCTCTCAGCTCTCTGAATAATCCATTCTTATAACTCAATCCTTCAGTGCATTCCCCCCTTTCCATTTGCTGCACCATTAATGGCTGAGTATTCGGCTGCCTGGTTCCTATCCTCTAGAATTTCCCCGCTCCACCCAACTTCTACCTCCTTAAAAAACTTTATCATAATACATCTCTTCAACAAGCTTCTGGTCACCTCTCTTAATCCCTCTGTTCCTGTCTGAGTGTCTGTTTCCTCTATGCCTTTAAGTGTCTTCGGAGGCTTTTTAATATTAGAGGTGCTTTCCAAATATTAAGTTGCCGCAAATTTTACTTCCAGCATTTTTATGCTGGAAAACATAAGGACTGTTCCTAAGTAGCCAGTCAAGTATGCAGAGTAAAGCTTTTCCTCAACTATCCTATTAAATGCTTCCAAGTCAGTTAAATGCAGAGTAAGGCTCCTTTAAACTGACCCAACATTTTTTACATTAGTCCTCAACCTATACTGCATTACTGCAAGTCTTCCAGCTATCCTGGAAATTAGCAAAATGGTTTTGAATTATGGGTAGTTTTATGCTGTGGGCCTACACTATGGATTTTATGTGAAAGAAGTTTGTGCAGTCTCCGAGATGGGAGACATTTTAAAAAGCACGAAAATAATTTTAAAATAATTTCTGTTGGCACTGGGAGAAAGTTTCACAATTTAAGAAAAAAATCTAAATGGTCTGAGCCCGTGATTACATTGATGTTTGTGATGGCGTACTTTGCCAATTTTGAATAGTAGATGGTCTGTGGACAGAGGCCACAAGAAAAAAAGTCGTCTTTCCCTTGATGGCCCGGAATTTGCGGTTCGTGGCAAAGCGACAGCAGGTTCGCCGTCATTACCACCACAAAATCATGGCCAATGTTTGTGAAAATATGCTGGCTCTATCTGTTTTGTATCTTTTACTTGAATGTGCCGGGATAAATGAGTAACCTGAAATGTTAATGTTCTATTTTTTATTATATTACTATGAAACAATGTAAATAAAAAAGTCAACTGTATTGGTTCATTTACTTTGAATGCTACTCCAAATCCTACTTGCCATTGGGAATTTTTTTCTTAAATTGTGAAACTACTTTATCTCAGTGACAGCAGAAATTATTTTCGTACTTTTAGATTAAAAATACCCGAATAGCAAAAGACAACCCATAGATGTTGGCCAGCATGGCATGTTCTTTATTTTGTATTATACAAATATAAGTTGTACCTTTTTTTTATTAAAAAATAAATAAATAAAAATAGTTTCTGGGGATATGGGCGTCTCTGGTAAGACCAGCATTTATTGCCCATCCCAGTAGGCCTTGAGAAGGTGGTGGTCAGCCGCTTTCTTGAACCACTGCAGTCCATGTGATGAAGGTGCTCCCACAATGCTGTTAGGCAATTAGTTCCAGGATTTTGACCCAGCGACGATGAAGAGCGGTGCCAAGTCAGGATGGTGCGTTACTTGGAGAGGAACTTGGAGGTGGCGGTGTTCTCATGCGCCTGCTGCCCTTGTTCTTCTAGGTGGTAGAGGTCGCGGGTTTGGGAGGTGCTGTCGAAGAAGCCTTGGCAAGTTACTGCCGTGCATCTTGTAGACTGTACACACTGCAGACACGGTGCCCCGGTGGTGCAGCCATGCTAGTGGTTACTGATCGAAGTAAGTGAGTCTGGACATAATGGCCGTTCTGTGCTTTCACCTTACTGTGGAATAAAGTAGCTTAACAATTTATATATGGCCTCAACTCTTCCAAGTATTTGCTCAATGCACCTTCAGAAAGATTGAAAAAGCGCACTTGCAGAAGATATCAATCTGTAATTCAGGTCGCAAGAGACACTATTGTTAACGCTCCCGGGCCACAGTGTTGTACATGCAGATGTAAAGCAATGAGAGTCAACTCCCACAAAAGTAAGATGCATAGATTGCTTACGGGAGAACCTAGCACCTGACACTCTGAGCCCGAGATGCTATCTACAGCAGATTCAAGTTTATAACAAATTATCCAAGTTATTTTTCAAAACAATCAAAAGCAAATGTAATGTGAAATGAGATTCACTTGGGGGAGGGGGTGGGGAGGTTGAATAGCAAGCCAGTATGTGCTGAAAGAAATAGGATGCAGGGTGAAGACTGGAGAAATGAGAGTTGTTTTACAACAAGTTGTACTTTTATTGTACCTTTCACATAACCAGGCCCTTTGCGGAGGCTTCAGGGTTTCTATATTGAAACAAGCATAAAAACTATAGCCTAAAGAGAATTTTGGATATTTGCTATCTCAATAGCAGGTAAATTCTAAGCCCAAGTGATCTGGGCAGACTTGCAGGTAGAAGGGGATTTTTTTTAAACCAAGCAGATTTCTTTTTCTTCTAATTCCCACACTCCTCAGTAATGGCAGATAGGATTCCTGAAACTCCTGGGCTTCAGATTATAGCACAGGAGGCCATTCAGCCCATTGTGCCTGTGCTGGCTCTTTCAATGAGCTATCTAATTAGTCCCACTCCCCCTGCCCTTTCCCCATAGCGCTGCAAAATTTTCCACTTCAAGTATTTATCCAGTTACCGTTTAAAAGTTATTATTGAATTTGCTGCCACCACCCTTTCAGGCAGTGCATTTCAGATTATCATAACTCGCTCATGCCTCTCATTCTTTTGCCAATTACCATAAATCTGTGATTGCTGTTTACCAACCCTTCTGCACTATCTACCAATAGGGGAAAAAATAGGTAATCGCACACATTTAGTATTTGTGCAATACAATGCCCAAGTTCAGTTCCTCCAAAGATAGAAATCTTCCCATTCTTGACAAAAGGACACCAGTAGAAGTCAACTTGGAAGGCTTTTCTGGCACAGTGCCTAAAACTAAAAACTATGAACCTAAATACACAGTCTTTCATTGCCATCAGGAGAGACACAGGCACTTCTTTTCACTCAAAGCTGTACCTGTATTCAACTGATTCAGTTTTGAAGGGAAGCAGGAAAAGAAAAGCACCTTCCACCATCCCACTTCCCAATTTGTGTGTCTGTCCTGAGGATTCAGGAAAGGATAACGCAAGAGAAATGTCAAGGCTGTAGAACAGAGTAGCGATTTGGGTAAAAATAAGTAGTGAGTCAGGAAAGGACAGGGAGCTTAACAAAAGTAATAGGGCGTCAGTGACTAAGGTGACATCAGGGAAAAATAGAAAAAAGTTAAAGCTAAAGGCACTATATTTGTGTGAAGCATTCGCAACAAAATAGATGAATTAATAGCACAGATAGAAATTAATGGGTTTGATCTAATAGCCATTGTGGAGACATGGTTGCAGAGTGGCCAAGGTTGGGAACTAAATATTCCAGGATACTTGACTTTTAGAAAAGTTAGGCAAAATGGAAAAGGAAGGGGTGGTTGATAGCCCTGATAAACAGTGGGATAAAGACAGTAGAGAGAAAGGATCTTACCTCGGAAAATCAAGATGTAGAATCACCTTGGGTGGAGCTAAGAAACAACAAGGGGCAGAAAACACCGGTGGGAGTAGTTTATAGGCCCCCCCTAATGATAGTTGAAGTGTTGGGCACAGTATAAATCAGGAAATTAAGAGGTGCATGTAACAAGCATAATAGAGTAATCATGGACTTGAGTTTGTCCAGTCTATATGAAAATTAAAGTCTTTCTGTTTTCTGACATGTTTTTAAAATGCTTGGGGACCTTCTAATTTCTACAATTGTCAGGTAATTCCATACCTACAAACACCACTGGTTCATCCTCTGATGTGCTGGGTTGTGGTGAATTAGCAAATAGTTAGAATTGTGAATAGGACATTCTGGCGGAATGTTTCACAGCTTTGATAGGCTGTCTGTGAAGCTCTTCTTCACAGATTCTTTTAGGATATTTCAGGATAGGTTTATTCTGGTCTTGAGCATAACATCTGAACTATGACATGGGCCCTTTCTGCTCATCTGTTAACAGACCTGAGCGCACTGTGGAAATAACTGAAGGTCAGATTAAACCTGAATATAAATTTTCACCGAAAATTAATTAATCTATTTTCCTCATTCTAGGGAGTAATTGATTCTGTGAGGGAGAAGTTCGAGTTATTGCCTGATGATGAGCGACAGTGTGCAAAGTGCAAGACTACTTGTTTCTTGTCTGCAATCTCATGCCTTTGTAAATCCAACCAGCTGGTTTGTCTGTACCACGCTAAGGAACTCTGCTCATGTCCACCACACAGATGTCTGCTCAGGTAAATAATGCAAGAACTTTCCTGTCTAGATTGAACCTTGCTGTTTGATGCAACCAGTAAACCTTGGCAGTAGATACATACTGGGGAAGTTACATTATGAGATGTATAACCTTGTACAGTTAAGCTCTATATATGTTATTGGTCTGATTTGAGATGGGCCAGGTAGACATGCTTCACTGAGGCCATGGCCCAGATATTCCGATCCCTACGGGTGGGCACGTGCTGTGTACCCACCCGTAGGGACATCGGAAATGCCGGTTTCAGGCATGCGCTGAAAACCGGCATTTGCGATCTGTCAAGAATGATCTTGACAGATCCTCCGGCTGCCCTGGAGAAGGGCCTCTGCGGGCGGATAGTTCTGCTTTTTGGAGACCCTCCGCCCGCAGAAAACCCTTACAATTCTTACGCCTGGTAAAAGCAGTTGAAAAAAGTTTTTTAAAAAATAAAAAAAAAAATTCACTGATTTATCATTTAAAAATACTTTAAAAAAGGTGTTTTTAAAAAAATGTATTTAAAGTTTTACTATTTTTTCATTGATCTCCATTCATATATTTGACTGGTCTTCCTGTCAAATGTATGAAGGGAGATTCCCTTCTGTGATTGGCTCCCCATAGCCCACGTGATCCCAGGGACGCTGCGAGCTACATGCGCCTCTGGGATACGTGGGCCCTGCGCACTTCAAGTTTGGTGAGGCCTAGGAGCGGAAGCGTGTGCATCCCGGGAGCCCTCAGGTAAGGGTTCAGATTTTTCCAGATCGCAGGCCTCCGCCCGCGGAAAATACGGGCCCATATAAATCTGAGTGTTTTCAGAGGGTTTTCAGTTACCCTTCTATCTAGGTAAAATTTGTAGCATTCTCATGTAATGGAACATAGAACCCTCTTCAGATTAATTCAGCCAGTGGTATAATCCCATGGCTTCACAGGATCCTCCTAGACTTTAGCAGCAGAATAACACTGCACTAGAGCTTATTTTAGGCTTTTATGCCAAACAAATGCATTAAACAGTAGAACAAACACAGCAGTATCCCAACATACATATTTAAGGTAGTCAAGTTTGGATAGCTCCTTGTAATAGTAAACAGCAATTGATATACTATACTATAAATCATTTTCTTGTATAGCAGTTGTTGCCTTTTCTAGAAGCTATCTGGCCTGACTAAATTTAGTCAAAGGTTCCAGATGTACTCTGACAAATGACCTTTGTTACCAGGACCCTATGTACTTAAATAACTGTAAATACAAAAGGAACTGTTAATCAAAAATATATTTGAAGTCTCGCAAGACGCTGCAAAAGTGTTAAATAAGCTTTTTGCCTCGGTTTTTACCAAGAAGGAGGCGGTTAAATATTTGATCTGGAAAGGGAACTAGAGGATGTTGCAGAAGGCACTATTCACATTACTACCAGCATGGTTTCCAAACAACTGCACAATTTTACAGTAAATAAATCTCGGGCCAGATAAGATGCAACCGAAGACCCTTAAGAAACAAAGGGAGGAAATTGCAGGAACTCTGGCACAAATCTTCCAGAAATCACTGAATACTGGAGAGATGTCTGCGGCCTGGAGAAAGGCAGATGTTACTCCTTTTTTAAAATGTAGGAGAACTAACGCAGGAAACTACTGACCAGTGAGTTTGAAGTCCATTGTGGGTAAAGTTATGGAAACTCTTATTAATAAAGATAAGGGGGGGCGAAATTGAGCTCTGTAGCGCCCGCTTTTTGGGAGTTAAGAGGCCCCTTAAGTGACCAAAATGGTGCCCGTGGCATGCATGCGCACACTTCCGGTGGGAAGTGCGCCAGACGCCATCTTCGTAAAGGTGTTTGCGCATGTACACAAGCACCTATCGTCCACCAGCAGCATGCAGAGCAGGCAGATCATAACTTCAATGATTTGACGCCAGCTCTGGCATTTTGGAGCTCCACGCTCCAGCCTACTCCCTATCTTATACTAGCACAGCTGAACATGTGTTAAACGGCATGAAGGACCCCCCCCCCCCCCCCCCACAGTGCTATTTAAAGGGATCACGAACTACTTACAGGTTAGTTGCAGGATTATTTCTTCTGGCTGTTGCTGCAATTGTGTGTGTTTTGGGTGCTTTTCCATACTTGTTAAAAGTTTCAGTAGTCAGCAGGGAGTGGTCTGGCTGGTACTGAAGTACTTTTTTGGTGACTTAAAGGCTTGTGCACAAACCAGTTGCTTCTAGACATGGATGGCCTAGTAGTGCTTCCTCTTGGCATTGAGCATAACTGGGAGAATGAACAGGGGCCACGCAGAGCAGGAGAAGCTGCTAAAAGAGGAAGGAGGGGGAAGCAGGGCTCTCAGCAGGATGCCATATCCACAGAGGATTTTTAAGGAGCAGATCTGGTGGAGAACAGCTGGCAGGAGTGCTGTGGTGCCCTGGAAGCCCCTTTGCACACTGGTATCCAGAGCCATGATGGCAGCAGTCTGAGCTTCCATGGCAGCAAGCTGAGATTGCATGACAGCAGTCTGAGCTTCCACTCGACGTTGGGTGGATGCTGCTTGTGCGGCAATGGAAGCTGAGATGTTGGTCGACATTGAATACAGGCTTTCCGGCAGGCTTCCCAGGGCACCAAGCATTTAGGTGTGTACACCCATTGGCCGCCTTTTGTAGCCTGACCCATCGAAGTCCACATCTGAGTCCTCTGCAGCGGAACTAGTGTGCGACCTCATCCTCCAGAGAGCTGGCACCTGCGCCATCCTTTTCCCCCAGCCCTGGCTCCAGCTCACTTGTGCACGGTGTCTCTCCACATGCAGAATCCCGCCTTGATGCTATCCTCTAAATTACGCGCAGTATCCGTATCTGAGCTAGTGGCTGCGACTGTGAAATCGAGTGACGGTGTCCCTTCATCTTCACTTTCCTCTTGTTAGCTGCCTAGGCAGCTTCCAGTTCTTGAGTATCTGAAATGAAAAAGGGACAAGCGTTGGATTTAAAAAAAAATTCATTCACAGCATTTATAGCCCTTCCCTAATTGCCCATGAGAAGGTGGGTGGTGAGCCACCTTCTTGAACCACTTCAGTCCGTGTGGTGAAGGTACTCCCACAGCGCTATTAAGGAGGGAGTTCCAGGATTTTGACTCTGCGACGATGAAGGAATGGCGATATATTTCCAAGTCAGGGTGGTGTGTAACTTGGGAGGTGGTGGTGTTCCCATTCGCCTGCTCCCTTTGTCCTTCTAGGTGGCAGAGGTTGCGGGTTTGGGAGGTGCTGTCGAAGAAGCCTTGGCAGTGCATCTTGTAGATTGTACACAGTGCGCCGGTGGTGGAGGGAGTGAATGTTTATGATGGTGGATGGGGTGCCAATCAAGCAGGCTGCTTTGTCCTGGATGATGATGAGCATCCTGAGTGTTGTTGGAGCTGCACTCATCCAGGCAAGTGGAGAGTATTCCAACACATTTCTGACTTGTGCTTTGTAGATGGTGGAAAAGCTTTGGGGAGTCAGGAGGTGAATCACTCGCTGCAGAATACTCAGCTTCTGACCTGCCCTTGTGGCTGGTCCAGTTAAGTTTCTAGTTAGTGTTGACCCCGAGATTATTGATGGTAGGGGATTCAACGATGGTAATGCCATTGACTGTCAAGGGGAGGTGGCTAGACTCTCTCTTGTTGGAGATGGTCATTGCCTGGCACTTGTGTGGCGCAAATGTTACTTGCCAGTTATCAGCCTAAGCCTGAATGTTGTCCAGGTCGTGCTGCATGCAGACACTGACTGCTTCATGATCTGAGGAGTTGAGTGGAACTGAACACTCTGCAATCATCAGCGAACATCCCCACTTCTGACCTTATGATGGAGGGCCTAGGACACTGACCTGAGGAACTCCTGCAGCGATATCCTGGGGCTGAGATGATTGGCCTCCAACAACCACAACCATCTTCCTTTGTGCTAGCTATGACTCTAGCCAGCGGAGAGCTTCCCGATCCCGATTGACTTCAGTTTTACTAGGGTTCTTGGTGCCATACTCTGTCAAATGCTGCTTTGATCTCGAGGGAAATCACTCTTGCCTTACCTTGTAGTCTTCAAGATGTAGCCTGGAAAGTTTGGAATACATCCTCTGACTTTCATTCTACTGTTTTGGCTGTGCAGTTGAATATTATGTTGGCCTTTTTGATTGCTGCTCTATATTGATTGGACTGTTAGTGCCATGTTTACTAAGACTCATGGGTCACTTTCTTGGCTATTTCAGTACCATTTTTAAAGGAAATGCATTGCCTATTTTTCTTTCCTATATGCTGTACTTTGTACTGGTCTTGACTATTTTTCATCATCCATTGTTCTCGCTTACAAATTTTGTCCAACTCATTTTGAAATTTCTGAGCTGCCTCTTCTGATTTCAGACTCCTAGTTTGGTATCAAATGCAAATTTGGCCACTTAGCATTGGGTTTCAGAATCCAGGTCATTTATACAAATTAGCAAATGTACTGGTTCCAACACCAACTCTTGAGGCACCCCACCCCAACATAGCCCCTTTAACGAGTACTCAATTTTCTACCCTGCAGCCACTTCCTTATCCATTCCTAGGGTGTACCCTGAATCCCTGTAGCTTTGAATTTAACTCCTACCTTTTCATGTGGGACGTTGCAAAAGCCTTTTAGGAGTCGAGCTGCAACATGTCAGTGGGTTCTTCCGCAGTCCACTTGGGCTGTTAGTTCCTCAAAGACATTGATTGGTCAAGCAGGATCTTCCCCTTTTGAATCCATGTTGACTTGGTTAATTAAGCAGCATGTATGTACCGAGCACCCACTTCTTCCCCGCACAGTGTACCGAGAACCCACCCCTTTTCCGCGCAGTGTATGTACCGAGCTCCAGCCCCCTCCCCGTGTAGTGTACTGAGCACCCGCCCCTTTTCCGCACAGTGTACCAAGCACCCGCCCCTTTTCCAGTATACTGAGCACCCGCCCCCTCGCGTCTGGACCGAGCGCCCGCGCGGCGTCTGGACCAAGCGCCCGCGCCCTCCCCGCGCGGCGTATGTACCTAGTGCCCGCCCCCACCCCGCACAATGTAAGAACATAAGAAATAGGAGCAGGAGTAGTCCATATGGCCCCTCGAGCCTGCTCCGCCATTCAGTAAGATCATGGCTGATCATCGACCTCAACTCCGCTTTCCCGCCCGATCTCCATATCCCTTGATTCCCCTAGAGTCCAAAAATTCCCCATGAATCCAAAAATCTATCTATCTCAGCCTTGAATATACTCAAAGACTCAGTATTCACAGCCCTCTGGGGCAGAGAATTCCAAAGATGCACAACCCTCTGAGTGAAGAAATGCCTCCTCATCTCAGTCTTAAATGGCTGACCCCTTATCCTGAGACTATGCCCCCTAGTTCTAGACACTGCAGCCAGGGGAAACGACCTCTCCGCATCTACCCTTTCAATCCCCTTCAGAATCTTGTATGTTTCAATGAGATCACCTCTCATTCTTCTAAACTACAGAGAGTATACGCCCATTCTACACAATCTCTCATCATAGGACAGCCCTCTCATCCCAGGAATCAATCTAGTGAACCTTCATTGCACCGCCTCCAAGGCAAGTATATCCTTCCTTAGATAAGGAGACCAAAACTCTGCACAGTACTCCAGGGGTGGTCTCACCAAGGCGCTGTACAATTGTAGCAAGACTTCCTTAGACTTATACTCCAACCCCCTTGCAATAAAGGCCAACATGCCATTTGCCTTCCTTATTGCTTGCTGTACCTGCATACTAGCTTTCTGTGTTTCTTGCATGAGGACACCCAAATCTCTCTGAACACCAACATTTAAAAGTTTCTCACCATTTAAAAAATATTCTGTTTTTTCTATTCTTCCTACCAAAGTGTATAACCTCACATTTCCCTACATTATACTCCATCTGCCGCCTTACTGCCCACTCACGTAGTCTATCTATATCCCTTTGCAGACTGTGTTCTCCTCACAGCTTACAGTCCCACCGAGCTTTGTCGTCAGCAAACTTGGATACATTACACTCAGTCCCTTCATCTAGGTTATTAATATAGATTGTAAATAGCTGAGACCCCAACACTGATCCTTGCGGCACCCCACTAGTTACAGCCTGCCAACCTGAAAAAGACCCGTTTATCCCTACTCTCTGTTTTCTGCCCATTAACCAATCCTCTATCCATGCTACTATATTACCCCCAACTCTATGAGCCCTTATCTTGTGTAATCTTTTATGTGGCACCTTATTGAATGCCTTTTGAAAATCCAAATATACTACATCCAGCGGTTCCTCTTATCTACCTTGCTAGTTACATCCTCAAAAAACTCCAATAAATTTGTCAAACACGATTTCCCTTTCATAAAACCATGTTGACTCTGCCTAATCATGTTATGATTTTTTAAGTGCCCTGATACCACTTCCTTAACAATGGATTCCAGCATGTTCCCAACGACTGATGTCAGGCTAACTGGCCTGTAGTTCCCTGTTTTCTCTCTCCCTCCTTGCTTGAATACATTTGCTACCTTCAATCCGCTGGGACGTTCTAAAATCTAGGGAATTTTGGAAGATCAAAACCAATGCATCCACTATCTCTGCAGCCACTTCTTTTAGAACCCTAGGATGTAGGCAGTCAGGTCCAGGGGATTTGTCGGCTTTTAGTCCCATTAGTTTCTCTAGTACTTTTTCTCGACTTATATTAATTACGTTACGTTCCTCACCCTCATTAGACCCTTGGTTCCCCACCATTTTTGGTATGCTTTTTGTGTCTTCTACTGTGAAGACGTGCAAAATATTTGTTTAACGTTTCTGCCATTTCCTTATTCCCCATAATAATTTCTCCTGTCTCAGCCTCTAAGGGACCAACGTTTACTTTTGCTACTCTCTTCCTTTTTACATACTTGTAGAAGCTCTTACAATCTGCTTTTATATATCTTGCTAGTTTTCTCTCATTCTATTTTTTCCCTTATCAATTTTTTGGTCATCTTTTGCTGGTTTCTGAAACTCTCCCAATCCTCAGACTTACTACTATTCTTCGCAACATTATAAGCTACTTCTTTCAATCTAATACTATTCTTAAACTTCTTTAGTTAGCCACGGATGGATCACTTTTCCCGTGGAGTTTTTGTTTCTCAGTGGAATGTATTTTTGTTGAGAATTATGAAATATTTCTTTAAATGCTAGCCACTGCTTATCTACCGCCATACTTTTTAATCTATTTTTCCAATCTGCCAAAGCCAGCTCACCCCTCATACCTATCTATGGAGCATTCGGAATAAGTTAGATGAATTAGCTGCACAAATAGATGTAAACGGATATGATATAATTGGGGTTACGGAGACATGGCTCCAGGGTTACCAAGGCTGGGAATTCAACATCCAGGGGTATTCAATATTCAGGAAGGACAGGCAAAAAGGAAAAGGAGGTGGGGTAGCATTGCTGGTTAAAGAGGAGATTAACACAATAGTAAGGAAGGATATTAGCTCTGATGATGTGGAATCTGTATGGGTAGAGCTGAGAAATACCAAGGGGCAGAAAACGTTAGTGGGAGTTGTATACAGACCCCCAAACAGTAATGCTGAGGTTGGGGATGGCATTAAACGGGAAATTAGAGACGCGTGCAATAAGGGCACAGCAGTTATCATGGGTGACTTTAATCTACATATAGATTGGGCTAACCAAATTAGTAGCAATACTGTGGAGGAGGAATTCCTAGAGTGTATACGGGATGGTTTCCTGGACCAATATGTCGAGGAACCAACTCGAGATCAGGCCATCTTAGACTGGGTATTATGTAATGAGAAAGGATTAATTAGCAATCTTGTTGTTCGAGGCCCCTTGGGGAGGAGCGATCATAATATGATAGAATTCTTCATTTAAGATGGAGTGAAGTAGTTGACTCAGAGACTAGGGTCCTGAATTTAAATAAAGGAAACTACAATGGTATGAGGCGTGAGTTGGCTAGGATGGATTGGGGAGCGTTACTTAAAGGGTTGACGGTGGATAGGCAATGGCAAACATTTAAAGATCGCATGGATGAACTACAGAATTTGTTCATCCCTGTTTGGCATAAAAATAAAACAAAAAAGGTGACTCAACCGTGGCTGTTTGGCATAAAAATAAAACAAAAAAGGTGACTCAACCGTGGCTAACAAGGGAAATTAGGGATAGCATAAGATCCAAGGAGAGCACATATAAATTGGCCAGAAAAAGCAGCAAACCTGAGGATTGGGAGCAGTTTAGGATTCAGCAAAGGAGGACAAAGGGATTAATTAAGAGGGGGGAAATAGAATATGAGAGTAAGCTTGCAGGGAACATAAAAACTGACTGTAAAAGCTTCTATAGATATGTGAAGAGAAAAAGATTGGTGAAGTCAAGCGTAGGTCCCTTGCAGTCAGAATCAGGGGAATTTGTAATGGGGAACAAAGAAATGGCAGACCAATTAAATACATGCTGTGGTTCTGTCTTCACAAAGGAGGACACAAATAAACTCCCAGAGATGTCGGGGAACATAGGGTCTAATGAGAGGGAGGAATTGAATGAAATCAGTATTTGTAGGGAAATGGTATTAGGGAAATTGATGGGATTGAAGGCCGATAAATCCCCAGGGCCTGATAATCTACATCCTAGGGTACTTAAGGAAGTGGCCCTAGAAATAGTAGATGCATTGCTGGTCATCTTTCAAAATTCTATAGACTCTGGAACAGTTCCCATGGATTGGAGGGTAGCTAATGTAACCCCACTATTTAGAAAAGGTGGTAGAGGAAAAAACGGGGAATTATAGACCGGTAAGCCTGACATCGGTAGTGGGCAAAATGCTAGAGTCCATTATAAAAGATGTAATAGCAGAGCACTTGGAAAACAGTGACCGGATCGGACAAAGTCAACATGGATTTACAAAAGGTAAATCATGCCTGACTAATCTACTGGAATTTTTTGAGGATGTAACTGGTAGAATAGATAAGGGAGAACCAGTGGATGTGGTGTATTTGGACTTTCAGAAGGCTTTCGATAAGGTCCCGCATAAGAGATTAGCGTGCAAAGTTAAAGCACATGGGATTGGGGGTAAGGTACTGATTTGGATAGAGAACTGGTTGGCAGACAGGAAGCAAAGAGTTGAAATAAACGGGTCTTTTTCCGAGTGGCAGGCAGTGACTAGTGGGGTACCGCAGGGATCGGTGCTAGGACCCCAGCTATTCACAATATATATTAATGATCTAGACGAGGGAACTAGATGTAATATCTCCAAGTTTGCAGACGACACAAAGCTGGGTGAGCGTGTGTGCTGTGAGGAGGATGCAGAGAAACTCCAGTATGATTTGGGCAGATGCATGATAATGTGGATAAATGCGAGGTTATCCACTTTGGTGGCAAAAACAGGAAGACATTATCTGAACGGCAATAGATTGGGAAAAGGGGAAGTGCAACGAGATCTGGGAGTCCTTGTGCACCAGTCACTGAAGGTAAGCATGCAGGTGCAGCAGGCGGTTAAGAAGGCAAATGGTATGTTGGCCTTCATAGCGAGAGGATTCGAGTACAGGGGCAAGGATGTCTTGCTGCAGTTGTACAAGGCCTTGGTGAGACCACACCTTGAGTATTGTGTGCAGTTTTGGTCGCCTTATCTGAGGAAGGATGTTCTTGCCATGGAGGGAGTGCAGCGAAGATTTACCAGACTGATACCTGGGATGGCAGGAATGACGTATGAAGAGAGATTGGGTCGATTAGGCTTATATTGGCTAGAGTTTAGAAGAATGAGAGGGGATCTCATTGAAACTTATAAAATTCTAACAGGACTAGACAGACTAGATGCAGGAAGGATGTTCCCGATGGCTGGGGAGTCAAGAACCAGAGGTCACAATCTAAGGATAAGGGGTAAGCCATTTAGGACTGAGATGAGGAGGAATTTCTTCACCCAGAGAGTGGTGAACCTGTGGAATTTTCTACCACAGAAGGCAGTTGAGGCCAATTCATTAAATATATTCAAGAAGGAGATAGATATATTTAAGGCTAAAGGGATCAAAGGGATATGGGGAGAAAGCAGGGACAGGGTACTGAATTTGGATGATCAGCCATGATCTCATTAAATGGCAGGAGCAGGCTCGAGGGGCCAAATGGCCTACTCCTGCTCCTATCTTCTATGCTTCTTATTGGCTTTATTTAAGTTTAAGACTCTCACTTCAGACTTAGAATTTCACATTAAGTTTGAGAGTGACTTGCCTATCATATGATCACTCTTCCCCAGAGGATCCTTTACTATGAGATTGCTAATTAACCCTGTCTCATTACACAATACAAGATCTAAAATAGCCTGTTCCCTGGTTGGTTCCATGATGTATTGTTCTAGGAAACTGTCCCAAATGCATTCCATGACCTCATCCTCCAGACTACCTTTGCCAATTTGATTTGTCCAGTCTATATGAAGATTAAAGTCCCCCCATGATTATTGCATTACCTTTGTTACAAGCTCCTAATATTCTGTCCAATGGTATAGCTACTGTTGGGGGGCCGATATACTACTCCCACCAGTTTTTTTCTGCCCCATGTTATTCCTTATCTCCACCCATACTGATACTACTTTCTGATCTTCCGAGCCGAGATCCTTTCTCTCTACTGTCCTTACGTCATCCTTTATATCTTATCAGGGCTACCGCCCCCCCCCCCCCCCCCCTCCTTTTCCATTCTGCCTATCATTTCAAAATGTCAAGTACCCTGGAACATTTAGTTCCAAACCTTGGTCACCTTGCAACCACGTCTCTGTAATAGCTATTAGATCAAACCCATTTATCTCTATTTGTGCCACTAGTTCGTCTATCTTGTTACGAATGCTTCATGCATTCAGATAAAGAGCCTTTAATTTAAATTTATTACCATTATTTCCTGCTTTGACTTTTATTCTCTGCGGCACTGCTGCCGTTAAACTCTGTCCCTTCCTGTCGCACTCTACTGATTTTTACCCAAATCGCTACACGGCTCTATTGCCTTGGCCTTTCTCTTTAGATTTCTAAATTTCCCCTCACCTGACCCCACCCCCCCCTTTTTAGTTTAAAGCCCTATCTACAGTCTGAGTTATTCGATTCACCAGGACGCTGGTCCCAGCCTGGTTTAAGTGGAGCCCGTCCCGATGGAACAGCTCCCTCTTTCCCCAGTACTGGTGCCAGTGCCCCATGAATTGAAACCCCTTCTTCCCACACCACTTTTTGAGCCACGCATTTAACACTCTGATCTGCTTGACCCTATGCCAATTTGCGTGTGGCTCAGGTAGTAATCCAGAGATTATTACCCTTGAGGTTCTGCTTATTAATTTAGACTCTAGCTCCTCAAACTCCCTCAGCAGAACCTCATTCTTCGTTCTGCCTATGTCGTTGGTTCCTACATGGACCACGACAACTGGATCCTCCCCCTCCCACTCCAAGTTCTTTTCCAGCCGCGAGAAGCCGGCACCGGGCAGGCAACACAGCCTTCGGGACTCTCTTTTGTGGCTGCAAAGAGCAGTATCTATCAGTATGTATGTACCGAGCACCCGCACCCTCCCAGCACAGTGTATGTACCGAGCTCCCGCCCCCCTCCCCGCACTGTATGCACCGAGCACCCGCACCCTCCCAGCACACTGTATGTACCGAGCACCAGCCCCCTCCCCGCGCAGTGTATGTACCGAGCTCCCGCCCCCCTCCCCGCCCCGCACAGTGTATACACCGAACCCCCTCCCCGCGCAGTGTATGTACCGAGCACCAGCCCCCTCCCCGCGCAGTGTATGTACCGAGCTCCCGCCCCGCACAGTGTATACACCGAACCCCCTCCCCGCGCAGTGTATGTACCGAGCACCAGCCCCCTCCCCGCGCAGTGTATGTACCGAGCTCCCGCCCCCCTCCCCGCACTGTATGCACCGAGCACCCGCACCCTCCCAGCAGTGTATGTACCGAGCACCAGCCCCTTCCCTGCATAGTGTATACACCGAGCCCCCGCCCCCCCTCCCTGCACAGTATATACCGAGTCGCCGCACAGTGTATGTACCGAGCCCACGCCCCCCTCCCCGCACAGTGTATGTACCGAGCCCCCGCCCTCCTCCCCGCACAGTGTATGTACCGAGCCCCCGCCCCCCTCCCCGCACAGTGTATACACCGAGCCCCCGCCCCCCCTCCCTGCACAGTATATACCGAGTCGCCGCACAGTGTATGTACCGAGCCCACGCCCCCCTCCCCGCACAGTGTATGTACCGAGCCCCCTCCCCGCACAGCGGGCCGAGCAGCCTCCCGCACAGCGGGTCGAGCAGCCTCCCGCACAGTGTATGCACCGAGCACCCGCCCCCTCCCCGCACAGTGTATGCACCGAGCACCCGCCCCCTCCCCGCTCAGTGTACGCACCGAGCACCCGCCCCCTCCCCGCACAGTGTATGCACCGAGCACCCGCCCCCTCCCCGCACAGTGTATGCACCGAGCACCCGCCCCCTCCCCGCACAGTGTATGCACCGAGCACCCGCCCCCTCCCCGCACAGTGTATGCACCGAGCACCGAGCCCCCTCCCCGCACAGTGTATGCACCGAGCCCCCTCCCCGCAGTGTATGCACCGAGCCCCCTCCCCGCACAGTGTATGCACCGAGCTCCCGCCCCCTCCCCGCTCAGTGTATGCACCGAGCCCCCTCCCCGCACAGTGTATGCACCGAGCCCCCTCCCCGCACAGTGTATGCACCGAGCCCCCTCCCCGCACAGTGTATGCACCGAGCACCCGCCCCCTCCCCGCTCAGTGTATGCACCGAGCAGCCGGCCCCTCCCCGCTCAGTGTACGCACCGAGCACCCACCCCCTCCCCGCTCAGTGTACGCACCGAGCAGCCGGCCCCTCCCCGCTCAGTGTATGCACCGAGCAGCCGCCCCCTCCCCGCTCAGTGTATGCACCGAGCCCCCGCCCCCTCCCCGCTCAGTGTATGTACCGAGCAGCCGCCCACCCCCCGCACAGTGTATGTACCAAGTAGCCGCCCCTGCCCCTCCCCGCACAGTGTATGTACCGAGCTCCTGCCCCCCTCCCCGCACTGTATGCACCGAGCACCCGCACCCTCCCAGCTGTGTATGTACCGAGCACCAGCCCCTTCCCTGCATAGTGTATATACAGAGTCCCCTCCCCGCACAGTGTATATACCGAGTCCCCGCACAGTGTATGTACCGAGCCCCCGCCCCCCTCCCCACACAGTGTATGTACCGAGCCCCCGCCCCCCTCCCCGCACAGTGTATGCACCGAGCCCCCTCCCCGCACAGTGTATGCACCGAGCCCCCTCCCCGCACAGTGTATACACCGAGCCCCCCCCTCCCCGCACAGTGTATGTACCGAGCTCCTGCCCCTCCCCGCACAGTGTATGTACCGAGCAGCCGCCCCCCTCCCCGCACAGTGTATGCACCGAGCCCCCTCCCCGCACCGTGTATGCACCGAGCCCCCTTCCCGCACAGTGTATATACCGAGCCCCCGCCCCCCCTCCCCGCACAGTGTATGTACCGAGCCCCCGCCCCCCTCCCCGCACCGTGTATGCACCGAGCCCCCTCCCCGCACAGTGTATACACCGAGCCCCCGCCCCCCCCCCCTCCCCGCACAGTGTATGCACCGAGCACCCACCTACTGACTGCTGTGTTCTACTGAAGGGATGATATTTGGTTTTACTTGGTTGTTTTCAACAATTTTTGCTGTTTGAAAAGAAATGATATAAGAGCCCTAGAGAGGCACTATTTGCTGTAGAGAGGAGTCGCGTTCTTGGAATGTTCCTCGTTCGTGACTGAGCCTGCTATATATTTCTCTTTCTTTGGTCTTGCTCATGCACACACTAGTGGTGATGCACAATGTTGGCCTGCCTGTTTTTTGAAGTGGTGTTTTACAGGTTTGAGGCTAAAACCTGAAGAGCAAGGTCAAGTGGGAAGTTCGCTTTGCCTGTGCTACTTTTTTGAGTGATTTAAGATTATATACATTTAATGTAAACATAAGTTATAAATGTATATTGTTGTAGTCAAAGAATTGATGCTTGTACCATTTTAATACAATAGACCAGCAGCCGTGGATTTGAAATGGCTCACCAGCGGAGTACAGGCATGAACCAACACAGAGACGCGTATAGCTGCTGAACGCTTTCCAATCGGTTACGCTTCTGAACGTTGATTCTGTTTGTGATCAAATGTTTTCACTTCATTTCTTGTTCTTTACTGTGTTCAACTTTTCTCTTCCCATCCAGGTATCGCTATGCCTTGGATGATCTCTATCCGATTCTGAGTGCATTAAAATTACATGTAGCAATGTATGATGAATGGTCTTCCAAAGTAACTGATTTTCTGGAAGCAAAAGATGATGAGAAGAAAAGTAAGTTTGGAAATGCTATGCAGGTGGTACCTGTAGCATAATGCTGTGCAGCTCCAATGCACTTGTACCATTGACTGGCAAGATATTAGATGCTGAGTTTCCTATCTCAGCAATTGTGATGCAGCAGCAAGTGGAAGGAACGGTATTTCCAAGCAAAAATAGAGAAAATGTTCAAGGGAGTATTGCCCAAGACCACACTCATGCACCTGTTAGTGAATGGCTATAAGATAAGTGCATTTAAAATTTTTTTTAAAGGGATATATTAAATAAACTAATCAAACTCAGAGGATAAAACCCTTGCATCCACGCATTTTAAAAGAATCTAGAAGAGGCATTACTACACATTTAATAATTCGTTAAAAAAAGATGTAGTGCCAGAGGACTGGCGGATAGCTAACGTAATACCGATATTTAAGAAGGGGGATAGAACATGTCCAGGGAATTATAGACCAGTCAACTTAACATCGGTGGTAGGAAAAATAATGGAATCCCTACTAAAGGAGAAAATAGAAGAACATCTAGAAACCAAAAATATAATCATGAATAGTCAGCATGGATTTCAAAAGGGAAAGTCTTGCTTGACCAACCTTATTGAATTTTTTGAAGAGGTAACAGAGATAGTAGACAATGGTAATGCAGTAGATGTAATTTATCTGGATTTTCAAAAGGCCTTCGATAAGGTACCCCGTAATTGACTGATGAACAAGGTCAGAGAATGCGGGATCAGGGGCCAAGTAGCAGAATGGATTGCTGGCTGGCTTCAGGACAGAAAGCAGAGAGTAGGAGTAAAGGGTAGCTATTCATAGTGGAAGAATGTGGATTCCATAAGAATCGGTGCTGGGACCACTGCTGTTCACAATTTAGACTTTGGAATCAAAAACACAATTTCTAAATTTGCGGATGACACCAAATTGGGGGTGGGGGATAGTCAATACTGAGGAGGACTGCAACAAATTACAGGAGGACATTAATAAACTTGCAGAATGGGCATATAATTGGCAAATGAAGTTCAACACAGATAAATGTGAGGTATTACAATTTGGTAGAAAGAATAGGGAGGTCACTTATCACTTGGAGAGTGCGAGTCTAGGTGGGGTAGAGGAACAAAGGGATCTCGGAGTACAAATACACAAATCACTAAAAGTTGCGACACAGGTTAGCAATGCCATTTTAAAAAAAGCAATCCAAGCACACGGGTTTATTTCTAGAGGGATAGAATTGAAAAGTAGGGAAGTTATGCTCAACCTGTGTCAAACCTTGGTTAGACCACACTTGGAGTACTGCGTACAGTTCTGGTCGCCATATTATAAAAAGGATATAGAGGCACTGGAGAGGGTGCAGAGAAGATTTACAAGGATGATACCAGAAATGCGAGGGTATACATATCCGGAAAGGATGAACAGGCTGGGTCTCTTTCTCTTGAAAAAAGACGACTGAGGGGTGACCTAATAGAGGTCTTTAAAATTATGAAAAGTGTTGATAGAGTGGATACAGAGAGAATGTTTCCACTTGTGGGGAAGAGCATAACTAGAGGCCATCAAGAGTCACCAAGAAATCCAATAGGGAATTCAGAAGAAACTTCTTTACCCAAAGAGTGGTGAGAATGTGGAACTCGCTAACACGGAGTGGTTGAAGCGAATAGTATAGATGCATTTAAGGGGAGGCTAGACAAGCATATGAGGGAGAAGGGAATAGAGGGTTATGCTGATAGATTTAGATGAGGAAAGACGGGAGGAGGCTCGTGTGGAGCATAAACGCTGGCATGGACTAGTTGGGCCGAATGGCCTGTTCCTGTGCCGTATATCCTATGTAATCCTATGTAGAGCGATGTCTGGAAGCACTTTTAAATTATGGTGAAAGAATTAGGGAAGGAAGGGGAGAAACAAATACTCCCTCCTGGTATAGAAGGATAGGGAGGAAAATGCTTGGTCTGGTTCCTTTTTTTTTATGCCAGCCACAAACCCTACTACACCAGTTCCGTCTCTGACCCCAAGTAACTGATCTCAGATATCTGTTTTGATCAATCATTTTTTTATTCATTCACGAGACGTGGGCGTCATTGGCTAGGCCAGCATTTATTTTCCATCCCTAAATGCCCTTGTGAAGGTGGTGGTGAGCTGCCTTCTTGAACCGCTGCAGTCTGTGTGGTGGAAGTACTCCCACAGTGCTGTTAGGGAGGGAGCTCCAGGATTTTGACCCAGCAACGATGAAGGAGGGAGTGAATGTTTAAGAACATAAGAACTAGGAGCAGGAGTAGACCATTTGGCCCTTCGAGCCTGCTCCGCCATTCAGTAAGATCATGGCTGATCTTCTACCTCATCTCCACTTTGCTGCACTATCCCCATATCCCTTGATTCCCTTAATGTTCTAAAATCTATCAATCTCTGTCTTCAATATACTCAGTGACTGAGCCTCTACAGCCCTCTGGGGTAGAGAATTCCAAAGATTCACCACCCTCCGAGTGAAGAAATTTCTCCTAATCTCAGTCCTAAATGGCCGACCCCTTATTCTGAGACTGTGACCCCTGGTTCTAGACTCCCCAGCCAGGGGAAACATCTTCCCTGCATCTATCCTGTCAACCCTGTAAGAATTTTGTATGTTTCAATGAGATCACCTCTCATTCTTCTAAACTAGGGAATATAGGCTGAGTCTACTCAATCTCTCCTCATAGGACAATCCCCCCATCCCAGGAACCAGTCTGGTGAACCTTCATTGCACTCCCTCTATGGCAAGTATATCCTTCCTTAGGTAAGGAGACCAAAACTGTACACCATACTCCAGGTGTGGTCTCACCAGGGCCCTTTATAATTGCAGTAAGACGTCTTTACTCTTATACTCAAATCCTCTTGTAATAAAGGCCAACATACCATTTGCTTTCCTAATTGCTTGCTGTACCTGCATGTTAACTTTCAGTGATTCGTGTACAAGAATACCCAGGTCCCTCTCAACACCAACATTTCCCAATCTCTCAACATTTAAAAAAAAAATACACTGCTTTTCTATTTTTTCTACCAAAGTGGATAACTTCACATTTCTCCACATTATATTCCATTTGCCATGTTCTTGCCCACTCACTTAGCCTGTCTATATCCCCTTGAAGCCTCCTTGCATCCTCCTCACAACTTACATTCCCAGCTTTGTATCATCAACAAACTTGGATATATTACATTTGGTCCCCGCATCCAAATCATTGATATGTAGATTGTGAATAGCTGAGGCCGAAGCACTGATCCTTGCGGTACCCCACTAGTTACAGCCTGCCAACCCGAAAGCAACCCATTTATTCCTACTCTGTTTTCTGTCCGTTAACCAATCCTCAATTCATGCTAGTATATTACCCCAATCCCATGAGCCCTAATTTTGTTCAATAACCTCTTGTGTGGCACCTTATCAAATGCCTTCTGAAAATCGAAATACACCACATCCACTGGTTCCCCCTTATCTATTCTGCTAGTTACAACCTCAAAAAACTCTAATAGATTTGTCAAACACGATTTCCCTTTCATAAATCCGTGTTGACTGCCCAATCCTATTATTATTTTTCTAAGTGCCCTGTTACCATGTCCTTAATAATAGATTCTAGCATTTTCGCTACTATTGATGTCAGGCTAACTGGTCTGTAGTTCCCTGTTTTCTCTCTCCCTCCTTTCTTAAATAGTGGGGTTACATTTGCTACCTTCCAATCCGTGGGAACCGTTCTAGAATCTATGGAATTTTGGAAAATGACAACCAATACATCCGCTATCTCTCTAGCCAACTCTTTCAAAACCCTAGGATGTAGGCCATCAGGTCCAGAGGATTTATCGGCTTTCAGTCCCACTAATTTCTCCAGTACTACTTTTTTACGAATACTAATTTCTTTCAGTTCTTCATTCTCGCTAGACCCTTGGTTCTCCACTATTTCCAGGAAGTTTTTTGTGTCTTCCGTGAAGACAGACACAGTATTTGTTTAATTTCTCTGCATTTCCTTATTCCCCAGTATAATTTATCCTGCCTCAGCCTGTAAAGGACCAACATTTACTTTTGCTAATCTTTTCCTTTTTACATACCTATAGAAGCTTTTACAGTCTGTTTTTATGTCTCTTGCTAGTTTACTCATATTCTATTTTCCCTTTATCAATTTCTTGGTCCTCCTTTGCTGAATTCTAAAATCCTCCCAATCCTCAGGCTTACTGCTCTTTTTGGCAACATTATAAGCCTCTTCCTTTGATCTAATACTATCTAACTTCTCTTGTTAGCCATGGTTGGACCACTTTTCCTGTGGGGTTTTTGTGCCTTAAAGGAATGTATATTTGTTGTAAATTATGTATTAATTCTTTAAATGCTAATCATTGCTTGTCTACCGTCATACCTTTTAATGTAGTTTCCCAATCTACCTTAGCCAACTCGCCCCTCATACCTACGTAGTTTGCTTTGTTTAGATTTAAGACCCTAGTTTCGGACTTAACTAAATCACTTTCAAACTCAATATAAAATTCTATCATATTATGGTCACTCTTCCCTAAAGGCCCCTTTACTACAAGGTTATTAATTAACTTTTTCTCATTGCAGAATACTAGATCTAAAATAGCCTGTTCCCTAGTTGGTTCCTCAACATACTGATCCAGAAAACTATGTTGCATACATTCCATGAATTCGTCCTCCACACTATTGGTGCAAATTTGGTTTGCCCAGCCTATATGTAGATTAAAGTCCCCCATGATCACTATTACCCTTGTTAAATGCGCCTCTAATTTCATGATTTATACTCTGCCCTACATTACAACTCCCACCAATGTTTTCTGCCCCTTGCTGTTTCTTGGCTCCACCCAAACTGATTCTATTTCTTGATGTTCGGAGCTAAGATCCTTTCTCTCTACTGTCTTTATCCCATCCTTTATTATCAGGGCTATCCCCCCCTCCTTTTCCATTTTGCCTATCTCTTCTAAAAGTTAATTATCCTGGAATATTTAGTTCCCAACCTTGGCCACTTTTCAACCACGTCTCCGTTATGGCTATTAGATCAAACACATCCCATAAACGAATAAAAAAAAACTTGTTAATTTCTAACTGCGCTATTAATTCATCTATTTTGTTGCGAATGCTTCGCTCATTCAGATATAGTGCCTTTAGCTTTGACTTATTTCTATTTTTCCCTGATGTCACCTTCATCACTGATGCCTTATTACCTTTGTTACTCTCTCTGTCCCTTCCTGACCCACTCTGCTTATTTTTACCCAAAAATCTACTCTGCTCTAGAGCCTTGACATTTCTCACTGTTTTTAAATTTACTCTTTCCTGCAGCCTCTCGCCCACCCCCCCTTCATGAGTTTAAAGCCCTGTCTACTGCCCTAGTTATTCTGTTCGCCAGGACACTGGTTCCAGCCCGGTTTAAGTGGAGCCCGTCCCAATGGAACAGCTCCCTCTTTCCCCAATACTGGTGCCAGTGCCCCATGAACTGAAACCCCTTCCTCCCACACCACTCTTTGAGCCACGCATTTAAACCTCTAATCTGTTTGTCCCTATGTCAATTTGCGCGTGGCTCAGGTAACAATCCAGAGATTATTACCCTTGAGGTTCTGCTTTTTAATTTGGATCCTAGCTCCTCAAACTCCCTCAGCAGAACCTCATTCCTAGTTCTACCTATATCGTTGGAACCTACGTGGACCAGAACAACTGGATCCTCCCCCTCCCACTCCAAGTTCTCCTCCAGCCGGGAGGAGATGTCTTTAACCCTAGCAACGGGCAGGCAACACAACCTTCGGAACTCTCGGTCGCGGCTGCAAAGAACAGTATCTATCCCCCCGACTGTACTGTCCCCTACCACAACTGCATTCCCTTTCACTCCCCCCACTTGAATGGCCACCTGCACCATGGTGCCATGGTCAGCTTGCTCATCCATCCTGCAGGCTTTTCCCTCATCTACACAGGCAGCAAGAACCTCATACCTGTTGGACAAGGGCAAAGGCTGAGGCTGCTCCAGCACTACACCTGGGGTCCCCTTACATACCTGAGTTGCAGTCACACCCTCCTGTCCCTGACTACTAACCAGACCTGTACCACTACCTAACCTAAGGGGTGTGACTGCCTCCTGGATCAAAGTGTCCAGGTAATTCTCCCCATCCCTGATGCCCCGCAATGTCTGCACCTCAGACTCCAGCTCAAAAACTCTGAGCTGAAGTTCCTCAAGATGCAGGCACTTACTGCAAACGTGGTTGTCCGGGATCACAATGCTCTCCACAAACTCCCACATGCTGCCGTTGCGGTTGCAGTTGTGGTGGATGGGGTGCCAATCAAGCAGGTTGCTTTGTCCTGGATGGTGTTGAGCTTCTTGAGTGTTGTTGGAGCTGCACTCATCCAGGCAAGTGGAGAGTATTCCATCACACTCCTGGTTTGTGCCTTGTAGATGGTGGAAAGGCTTTGGCGAGTCAGGAGGTGGGTCCCTTCCTGCAGAATACCCAGCCTCTGATCTGCTGTCGTGGCCACAGTATTTATGAGGCTGGTCCAGTTAAGTTTCCGGTCAGTGTTGACCCCATAATGATGTTGATGGTGGGGGATTCGACAATGGTAATGCCATTGACTGTCAAGGGGAGGTGGTTCGACTTTCTCTTGTTGGAGATGGTCATTGCCTGGCACTTGAACGGTCACTGATGAAGCAACTGAAGTCAATGGGAATCGGGGGGGAAAACTCTCCACTGGCTGGAGACATACTTAGCACAAAGGAAGATGGTTGTGGTGGTTGGAGGTCAATCATCACAGCCCCAGGACAAAGCTGCAGGAGTTCCTCAGGGCAGTGTCCTAGGCCCAACCATCTTCAGCTGCTCCATCAATGACCTTCCCGCCATCATAAGGTCAGAAGTGAGGATGTTCGCTGATGACTGCACAGTGTTCAGTGCCATTTGCAACTCCTCAGAAAATGAAACTGTCCATGCCCACATGCAGCAAGACCTGGATGACATTCAGGCTTGGGCTGATGTGTGGCGCGAATGTTACCTGCCACTTAAGTGCCAGGCAATGACTATCTCCAACAAGCAAGCATCTAACCACCGCCCCATGACATTCAACGGCATTGCCATCGCCGAATCACCCACCATCAATATCCTGGGGGTCACCATTGACCAGAAACTTAACTGGACCAGCCACATAAATACTGTGGCAACAAGAGCAGGTCAGAGGCTGGGTATTCTGCGGCGAGTGTCTCACCTCCTGACTCTCCAAAGCCTTTCCACCATCTACAAGGCACAAGTCGGGAGTGTGATGGAATACTCTCCACTTGCCTGGATGAGTGCAGCTCCAACAACACTGAAGAAGCTCGACACCATCCAGGACAAAGCAACCCGCTTAATTGGCACCCCATCCACCACCTTAAACATTCACTCCCTCCACCACCGGCGTACCGTGGCTGCAGCGTGTACCATCTACAAGATGCACTGCAGCACCTCCCAAACCCGCAACCTCTTCCACCTAGAAGGACAAGGGCAGCAGGCGCATGGGAACACCACCACCTCCAAGTTCCCTTTCAAGTCACACACCATCCTGACATGGAAGTATATCGCTGTTCCTTCATCGTCCCTGGTCAAAATCCTGGAACTCCCTCCCTAACAGCACTGTGGGAGTACCTTCACCACACGGGCTGCAGTGGTTCAAGAAGGCGGCTCAACACCACCTCCTCAAGGGCAACTAGGGATGGGCAATAAATGCTGGCCTTGCTAGTGACTCCCACATCCCATGAACGAATAAAAAATAAAAAACAATGGTTGGGCCTAGGACACTGCCCTGAGGAACTCCTGGGGCTGAGATGATTGGCCTCCAACAACCACAACCATCTTCCTTTGTGCGAGATAGTTTTCCCCCTGATTCCCATTGACTTCAATTTTACTAGGGCTGCTTGATGCCACAGTTGGTCAAATTCTGCCTTGATGTCAAGGGCAGTCACTCTCCCCTCCCCTCTGGAATTCAGCTCTTTAGTCCATGTTTGGATTGTTGTATTGTTTAAAGTTACTTCAGCTGCCTTGATCTAAAAGCTGGGTAGTCGCTCACTTGTACTGTGTAGGAGTGGATGGGGTCTGGTGTTCCTAGTTACCATAAAGCTAATTCAAAAACAGGGTCTTGTCTCTTGTTTACGCCATCAGACAGTGGCTCAGTATTATAGTATGTGAAAAATAAACAACACTGTTCCTCAGTTCAACCTCCACATACAAATGAATAAAATGAGGGAAAGAAGGGAAACATAAAGAAAACTTGGAATTTGGTGCATATTCATTTCTATATTGCTCTTAACCCAGCAGGAACATTTGGAATACATTTTAACTGTAGCTCTCTTGTGTGTTCATTATATAGCCTCTTGCAAGTTTTTTGAAAGTTTCAACTTAAAAAAGTGTGTTCTTGTTTTTGCGTTCTAAATTTGCCAGTTGAAGGTTCTTGCTTTGTTCCTGATACTCGGCGCAGAGAGACCTATAGTTGCAATTAACTGAAAAAGAATGGCTGTAGTTCCAGGTGCTATAGACAGTCTCCACCCTACTAAAGGAAAACACATAACTTCCTGAGAAATGGAGGCAGGAGACCTAGAGCATTGGTAAAACTAAGATTGCATGTAAAATAGAAAGTACTTCGGTGTACTGACCTAAAGGTGTGTGCACATAAGGTTAGAATTGACTGGGGTTTTATTACCAGTTCATTGCTGTGCATACATTGTATCCTCAGGGTTGTTAGTTATAAAAGCCTGCATGTAAGTCCTGCTCCTGCACGTCTGACTTGCTCCTTCCCAAAAAAAAAGGGGATCAAGGGGTATGGCGAGAAAGCAGGAATGGGGTACTGAGGTAGCATGTTCAGCCATGAACGCATTGAATGGCGGTGCAGGCTCGAAGGACCGACTGGTCTACTCCTGTACCTATTTTCTATGTTTCTATGCACCAGAGTTTGTAAAATATTTCAAGTTGAAAAATAATTTATTTTTACTTATTTCAAGTTGGTTTAAATTTCTGAACCAATTTTTACTTTTGAAACATTTTGGTATGATGCTTTTCGTGACATTTTTTGTACATCGGTCACTTCTGAACACATTTGTAATCAACAAACTCTGGGCCATGCCTTAAAGGAGGTAAATGATTGTGATTTCTCAGTTCTGAAACATTAGGTTTTTATGTCTTTTAAATGGGGAAGTTGTCTTTCTTACTACTTGCCTTTATCGTTTCCATCTTATCAGGTCTCTCCGATTTCAAATCAATGATAGAGGAAGCAGAGAAGAGAAAATTTCCAGAAAACGATTTGTTGAAACAGTTGCAGGAGGCTATTGCAGAGGCAGAAAAGTGTGCTTCTGTTGCCCAGCATTTGCTTAATGATAAACGACAAACCAGGTGCGTAAAATTGCGGGTTCGACACAGTGACACATACTAGGGATGAGCAGCCCTGATTGGACAAGGTTTTCACTTACTAATCATTTTGTTGTATGCACATTAATGTGAGCAAAGTCAAATTTGTGGGAAACACTTTTTTCACTTTTGTTGCCCATTGTCAGCATTCTGTCCTTCCAGGTCATGTTTACTGTGGGCCAGATGCAGCGTAAAAATCCCTTTACACTGCATCAACGCGGTATCTTAATATCTATCTTGCTAAAGCATCTTTGACTTGCTTTATTTTTTCCATTTTGTGCCCCAGCCATTCTGATGGTATCTGAGTTTGGTGTACAGTTGGCAGCCAGTTTTGTGCAGTGGATTTGCATCCAAGGGGAATTGGTCTGAGAGTGACACTTGTCCCATCAACCTTGACTGGATTCAGCCCAAATTTGAGAGATAATGAGACATTGCACCTCCAAGTTCCCTTGCGCCTTAAGAGGAAGATAATTGCTCTATTGTCGATGGGTACTTACCTGTGGAATTTTTTCATGGCTATAAATATTTTTTTCCTACTTTTTATTTTTAATAATTTTCATCTCCGCTGTCCACTAGATCTAGAAGTGTTAAAGGAGGGAAGATTTTTTGGTCTGAAAAATAACTTTCCACAATAAACTGCAAATCTTAATCAGACCAAACTTAAACTACATTTCAAAAGTGCCCCCCTCCCAGTAAGACATTGGGGGAGAAATTGAGGCGATAACTTTTATCGCCGGGCGCTACCCAATTCTAATGGACGCGAACTTCCAGTTTAACGCTCCAGGAGGGAAGTGGAGCGCTAAATCAAGCACTACCACTTCCCTTGGAACACTAAACCAGGCCAGAGGGGCGGTAGCAGCAGAGCACTGTACAATGTCCAGTGCAGCGCTGCTGGGATCAGAGGCTCCTTCCCTCCCTCAAAGGGCAGGGCCATTGCTGCAGGCTCTGCAAGAAAATGAATCCCTTGATCGCCGATGGCGGCACCAATCAGCCCCAAGCACTCTAACAGTGCAGGGCTGATCAATCGCTGCACCTGAAAAATAGAAAAAAATGCGGAGAGTCTTGATGAAACATTTTTTCGCCTACCTCACCAGCAATCCCTTTAACTACAGCTCCCCAAGTGGCCATCCGCGGTGATGACGTCTCCTGCAGCTGCCGGTGTTGACGCCCTGCAATGCTGCAGGGGGCGGAAGTCAAGTTCGCATCTGGGGCGCTGCGCACAGGATGACGTCACGATCTCCGGGGCACAGGAGATCGTGGCGTTAGGGTTTACCGCCGCTGCTAACCGGCAGGGGAAGTTCACGGGCGTCGGTACTCTCACTGCGCCTGGTCGCAAAGCTGGTAGCGCCCCGTTATCGCCCCCCCCCCCCCTGGAGGCGCAAACCAGGGGAATTCATAGCCCATTGGGTTTTGTTGCAATAAATGAATTACAATTTGAAAACATTTACTGTTCAGAAATAATCCTGTGGTTTTTGTATCACTTAATGCTAACTCAAACCCTGGTGTTAAAAATGCTGTCCGTATCCTATCCTGCACGAACTCGCGCTTGTCCATCGTTGACCTGCATTTGCTCCTGGTACCACCCCCCCCCCCCCTCCCCCGGCAACACCACAGTTTTAAGATTCTCATCCTTACTTTTAAAGTCCTTCATGGCCTCATCCCTACCTATCTCTAATCACCTCCAGCCCTGGTGGAACTCTCCATTCACTTTCCATTCCTCTGATTCTGGCCTCTTGTACATTCCATTCCCCATCCCCTTTCACCCCACCACTGGAGGTAGTGTCTTCAGCTAACTGCAATACACTCCCTAAACCCCTTCACATTTCTGTCATCCTTAAGACCCTCCTTAAATCCCACCTGGCTATATGTTTAAAGTATTGGAGCTTCCTTTTTTATTTTGTCATTTATTGTTGTCATAATTCTCAGCCTTTCCAGCACCGTTCATTTTATCGGTCTGAGATTGAGGAGACTCAGGCTTTTTCTGTGTTCCCCACACACCTTGCAACATTTCAGTGGCCCACTTAGTGTTTTTTTTAGTATCCATGCTTTGATTCTTTAGAGACACTGATCATGTCCTAGTTCCAGCAGTTTATCCGTTGTCCCATAAGATATGTCTCTGTTCCTCCAAATCTTAATTAACTTTTCAGCGAACTTTTTCCTTCGAACTGGTCTAGTTCTTACCACTTCTGAATACTTCTATTTGTAAGCCTGGGTCACAAAGCAAAGTGAAGACAGGTCTTTGGAAAAAAATCATGGAAGTGTTCTGGAGGAATATTGTGAAATGCTTTTAAATGTATGCAGGTACTGGGAACAAGTGCAAGAATAGCTGCTTATTTTAACATGCCAGCAATCAGGCGTGCCTTTTTATGTTGTATCTGTAGTGGTATTTTTAAAACAATTACTTTGAAGGGGTCAACCATTCTGGGACAGTAGATAAATGAACATTTTTGATCCTATCTTTTAAGTTACTGCTCCAGATAAAATCCAATGGTCTGAAAAGATCACACCTATAGCAATTTTATTCCAGCAAAACTAATGATGTGTTGTTCCTTAAGGTCAGAAGATTGGAAGTGTGTTCTTGAGCGGTATTGGCCTGGGAGAGTGCATGTTGTGATAGTTACTGTGTTTCAGGTATCGTTCTGGTGGAGGAAAGTCCCAAAACCGGCTGACAGCTGCAGAGCTTCAAGCATTTGTCAAACAACTCTATGTCCTACCCTGTATCATTGACCAGGCTCCCTTACTGAAGGTATGTGTAGCTTCTGGAGCTACTTGAATAGATTAGTAGAAAAAGTGAGAGTTTGATTTTAATATTTTGTAGCTCCTACAATAGCTTTTATAACTTTGTTTTGTTGTATATTAAAATGAGTACCTATACAATTATAATGAAAGCTTTGCAAAATGAATTATTTTTTTCTGCCAGCTATTAAATGACTGTTTATATTGTTTCTGTAACATGTGATTCTTGATACAATATTACAAAAAAATTGTGCATTTATTTGCACAGGACCTTTTAAATTCTGTGGAAGATTTTCAGCAGCGCTCTGAGAAGGCTCTCTCTGATGAAATGCCCAGTACTTTTGAACTGCAACAACTGATGGATCTCAGTTTTGGGTTTGACATAGAATTACCACAGCTGCAGTGTCTTCGAGAGCGCCTAGAGCAATCACGGTGGCTAGATGAGGTGCAGCTAGCATACTCTGCACCTGATGCATTCGCTTTGGATGATATGAGACGGCTGATTGACTCTGGCGTAGGATTAGCGCCTCACCCAGCTGTAGAGAGGGCCATGGCTCACCTGCAGGAACTCCTCACTGTCTCCGAACACTGGGAGGAGAAAGCTCACAATTTGCTAAAAGCCAGGTGAGAGAGCATTACTGAATCATACATAGGCGTCCACACTTATATCTGCACAAAGTCTATTAGATTAGCAGTTAAAAGGAAAGACTGCCAATCTGTAATGGAGGAAAAACCCTTTAAAAGATCTCAGGATATTTTGGGATTCACCACAGAAAAACAGTAAATATTGAACAGATAAAAGAACAAAACTTGCATTTCTATAGCACCTTTCATGATCTCGGGACATCCCAAAGTGCTTTGCAACCAATGAAGTACTTTTGAAGTGTAGCCACTGTTTGTTGTAATGTAAGAAAAGCGGCAGCCAATTTGTACACAGCAAGGTTCACAAACAGCAATGAGATAAATGGCCAGATCATCTGTTTGTGATGTTTGGTTGAGGGATAAATATTGACCTGGGCACCGGGAGAACTTTCCGCTCTTCTTCAAATAGTGCCATGGGATCTTTTACAACCACCTGAGAGAGCAGACTGTTTAACATCTCATCTAAAGGACGGACCCTCTGACAGTGTAGTGCTCCCTCGGCACTGTACTGGAGTGTCAGTCTGGATTATGGGCTCAAGTCTCAGGATTCGGTCTTGAACCCACAAATTTCTGTCTGCAGTGAGAGTGCTCGGACTGAACCAAAGTTGACCGATCAGATTGAGTGTTTCATTCCCTTCTGATATATGGTCTCTGTGAACCACTTAGTTAACAAAATCGTTTAAAAAAAATTCTGTTAGTATTAAAACTAATTTCTTGAGTAAATTGTTCTTCACGCAAGTCTTCACTGCAGACTTGTAGCAGTATCCAGCTCCTACTAGCCCAGTGACAGATGCACTTCAGCAGGTCCGAAAGCCTATAAATAAATCTGTAATATGATCCAAAACTAATCTTGTGATTACTGCATAAGAAGGTCAGTTACCCAGCACCAATCAGCCCAGGTTCAACCTATACTCCACCACTACCAAACAATAATTATTTTTGAAAGCTGATGACTTTTTTTAACTGCCAGATATATTTCCACTTTGCTTGTACATAAAAAGCAAAATAAAAGTTTATTCTGCCCTGGAGCCTTTGTATATTTATGTATATAGAAACTGTTTGGATATGCCATAAAGAGCTGTATTTGTTTCATAAGTAGGTAGTTATAAGAAAAGGCAAGTCAGCCCTTTCAGCTTGTTCCGTGGTGTTTTCAAATCTGTTCAGGACTAGCATGGCCCTTTATTTCTGCTTCTCTGATAGCTGTCTATGGTGTCCTCCCTCCTGCAAGGTTCGGAATTCTAAATGTTTACAGGGAGACTGTGTCCCTGTATTTTCGCAGTATAATCAAAAGAGGTGTGGCCAGTGATTAAAGAGCACTGGAGCTTAATCCGCTGTGTTGGCTAGCCTCGGTTGGATAACAGTTATAGGTTAAATAGGCTGGGTTGGTTGGGGCGGGGGGCCGGGGGGGGGGGGGAAATCGGTTAATGTTACTGGAAGTCTGTGCGTGTCGATGTCTGGTAGCCTGCCTGTGCTCACTGCCGAGGTTCGTGTGAATAGTGGCCAATTGGATGATGTACGAATACCACCACCAGCAGCATTGCGTCCTAGTGAGCCAGTTAACATCTTGGAGAGGAGAAAATTGGAAGGAAAAATAAACTCAATTGGTGAGCTGAAACACTCATTCTGGCTCTTGAGAAAATAGCTCCTCTCAAGGTCCAATCCATCGTCCTGCTCATTCTCCATAACTTGAGTATTCTTTCAAGCAACTACCTACTTCCCTTTTTAGCTCCAAATTAGTCCCACTCCCCTATTTTTTTATCCATTGCCCTGCAGTTATTTACCCTTCAAGTATTTATTCAATTCCTATTTGAAAGTTACTGTTGAATCTGCTTCTACCACCCCTTCAGGCAGTGCATTCCAGATCATAACTCACTGCGTAAAAAAAAAAAAAAAAATTCTCCTCTCTGGTTCTTTTGCCAATTAACTTAAGTCTGTGTCCTCTGGTTACCGACCCTCCTGCCAGTGGAAACTATTTACTCTATCATAACCCCATATAATTTAGAACACCTCTATTAAATGTCCCTTAACCTTTTCTGCTCTAAGGAGAACAGTCCCCAGCTTCTCCTGTCTCTCCACATAAATGAAGTCCCTCATCCCTTGTACCATTCTAGTAAATCTCCTCTGCACCCTCTCCAAGTCCTTGACATCTTTCCTAAAGTGTGGTGACCAGAATTGGACACAATACTCTATGCCTCTATTTATAAAGCCAAGGATCCCATGTGTTTTTTTTAAACTGCCTTACCAACTTGTCCTGCCACCTTCAAAGATTTTGTCTGTGAAACTCCCCAGGTGTCTCTTCCTGCACCCCCTTTAAAACTACCATTTAATTTATATTGCCTCTCCTCATTCTTCCTTCCAAAATGCATCTCTTCACGCTTCTCTGCATTAAATTTCATCTGCCATGTGTCTGCCCATTTCACCAGTCTGTCTTTGTCCTGCTGAAGTCTGCTACTATCCTCTTCACTGTTTACTACATTTCCAGGTTTTGTCACCTGCAGACTTTAAAATGTTGTCTCCTATATCCAAGTCCAGGTCAGTAATATATATCTAAAAGAGCAGTGGTTCCAATACCGACCCCTGGGTACGCCATTGTATACATCCCTCCAGTCCGAAAAACAACTGTTCACCACTACCTTCTGCTTTCTGTCTCTTCGCCAGTTTCATATCCATGCTGCCACTACCTGTTTAATCCCATGGGCTTCAATTTTGATAACCAGTCTATTATGCAGCACATTATTAAAAGCTTTTTGAAAGTCCATGTACACATCAGCTGCACTACCTTCATCAAAGAACTCAATCAAGTTTGTCAGACACAATTTGCCTTTAACAAATCCATGTTGGCTGTCATTTATTAACCTGTCTTCTTCCAAGTGACAATTATGGTCTCTAGAAGTTTCCCCACCACCAACATTGGGCTGACTGTATAGTTATCAGTTTTATTCCACCCAGCACCCCTTTTTGAACAGGGGTGCAACATTTGCAATCCTCCAGTCCTGTGGCACCAGTCCCATATCTAAGGAGGATTGAAAGATCGTGGCCAGAGCCTCCACTATTTTCACGCTAGGATAGCAACCTAGGATACATCCTATCCGGATCGGGTGACTTTTCTACTTTGATCACTGCCAACCTTTTAAGTACCTCCTCTTTATCTATTTTTTAACCTATCCCATTTCTCTACCCACTCCTTCTTTACTTTGACATTGGCATAGAAACATAGGAGCAGGAGTAGGCCATTCGGCCCTTCGAGTCTGCTCCGCCATTCAATATGATCACGGCTGATCCTCTATCTCAATACCATATTCCCGCTCTCTCCCCATACCCCTTGATGCCTTTTGTGTCTAGAAGTCTATCATCTCCTTAAATATATTCAGTGACTTGGCCTCCACAGCCTTCTGTGGTAGAGAATTCCACAGGTTCACCACCCTCTGAGTGAAGAAATTTCTCCTCACCTCAGTCCTAAATGTCCTACCCCATATCCTGAGACTGTGACCCCTCGTTCTAGACCCCCTAGCCAGGGGAAACATCCTCCCTGCATCCAGTCTGTCTAGCCCTGTCAGAATTTTATACGTTTCAATGAGATCCCCTCTCATTCTTCTAAACTCTAGTGAATACAGGCCTAGTCAACCCAATCTCTCCTCAAATGACAGTCCTGCCATCCCAGGAATCAGTCTGGTGAACCTTCGCTGCACTCCCTCTATGGCAAGTATATCCTTTCTTGGGTAAGGAGACCAAAACTGCACACAGGATACTCTTTTGTGAAGACAGATGCAAAGTACTCCTTCAGTACCTCAGCCATGCCTCCACAAGATGATTTCCTTTTTGATCAATAATGGGCCCCACCCTTCCTTTGATTATCCTTTTACTTTTTATATGTTTATATCTGTATAAATAATTCCCCCCCCCCCCCCCCCCCCCTGAAATACTTTAGTTACATCCAAACTAGTCATCTCTCATTTCAGTCTCTTTCCTTGTGTAATTGAGCACCTAATGTAAAAGTTTCAAGCCCATGTCCCTGATTTACCTTGCAGGAATACTGAGTTTACCCGATCTATCCCATTTAATGCATAATACACCCTGTTGAAATTCCCCTTAATCACCACCTCTGTGGACAGCAGCAAATGGCTTTCTGTAATCTTTCTCCATAGCTCGTATACTGTACTTCTCGGCTCCCTCTCCAATGGCTGCATGTGTTGTTTTGAAGTGTGCTGCGCCGAATTGTGCACAGTACTCTGAGGTCTGTACAGTGCATTGTAAAGCACTAACGTAACTTCTGTAGACTTAGACTACACTTTCTTCTATCCCAACACGCACTTTGCATTTTAATTGCATTTCCACACATGACATGTATTGAAAAGTAAAAGTCTACTGTTAGTCCCAGGTCCCCCCAAACTCCATTTTAATCCTCTTCCATTCATTGTATATCTGTATTCCTCATTTTTCTGTTCGTTTGCCATTTGTCTTCCCAATTGCATAACCAATCTCGATGCTTCTGCAAATCATTAATTGAATCCTTCATCCTTACTGCACGCCATATTTTAATATTCTTTGCAAATTTACCAAGCTTAGAATACTTTTGGTTTGGGCATACAAGCTGTTCACATATTTAAGAAACAGTGGGAGTCTAAGCACTGACCCCTATGGGACTCCACTCAACACTTCCCCAGTCTAACAGTGCGACTTTCATGAGAAGTCTATCTTTTTTAATGAAACCTCTTAGCCAGTCCCACATTCTACCCTATTTTTAGTTTAATTAGAAATCTCATGCAGGTCTTTCTGAAAATCCAAATAATCTTATCATATTTATCTATAAAGTATTGCATTTATTTCTATTGTCATCAAAGCAGTTGGAGGCATGTTAAGCAGGACCTTCTCATCCTTGCTGTTAAGCTATTACTATACAGGTGCTCCTACAGCCACTAAACTTAAGAATATTTCCATTAATTTACTTGTTATTGATAAACTAATAGACCTGTAGTTCCGTGGTTCAGAATTTTTACCTTTTTTTGGGGACGTGGGCGATGCTGGCAAGGCCACATTTATTGCCCTCCTTTTAGTGAAGGTCTTACCAGGAGGTCCAGGATTTTGACCTCGCGATGAAACAGGAACAGTGATATAAGCCCAAGTCAGGAGGGTGGGGGATGGTGTTCCCATGATATTACTGCTCTTGTCCTTCTTGGTGGTAGAGGTCACAGGGCTGGGAGGTACTGTCGAAGTAAGCTTGATGAGTTGCTGCAGTGCATCCTGTAGATAATACGTACTACAGCCACAGTGTACCAGTTATGGAGGTGTGGATGTTGAGTCCTTTTCAAATATTTGCTTTATAAAAAGCACTATATTTGCTTTTTTCCAGTTCTGTGGAGCCTCTCCTATACTTAATGATCATTGTAATTATAGCCAGTGCCCCACAAATTTCCTCCCAAGTCGCCTTTAGCACCCGAGGCTATTTGCCATCTGGCCCAGGGGTTATTTCTCAGTCCCATAATCTTTCAAGTCCTTCCACACTGATTTCAAAATCCTTTAGGCTTCTGGGGGTCCGTGAGAGGATTTCAAAGGATCCGGGAATTAAAAAAAAAAATCAGATTTTTTAAAAAACTAGAAAAAAATACACCGTTACGTAAAGGTGGGATCAAGCTGAGCAAACTGGCGGCTCCAGCCCTGACTCGGACATCCGTTTCCCCCCTCCCGAACGTCTGTGCGATGATGGCAGCTGCCGCTGAGCCCAGGCCTGCGCTCGCTGGGAAGGGAGAGAGGCAGCGATCACTGAGCACAGATTCCCCTGGCTCGAGCTCTCCATCCTCCACTCTCTCGTCAGGTACGTGCGCGTGTACGTCGGTTCCATTTCAGATTTGATTTTTTTTGTCCTATTCTTGTTAGTCGTGCAGTCGCGATTGTCAATCAAATGAAGAAGGGACAAGGAAATAGGTGGCAGCTGCTGGGAGGAAAGGAGCTGTTAGGGTCAAACAGAGTGAGTCTCTGTCTTCGTGGAGGAAGAAGACCGGAGATTGGGATTGGCACTTATTACCAGCAAAACTGAAACAGTTTGCAAACTCATTTAAATATTCTGCACTGTCTATAATTCCCCCCCCATTTTCTCTCCTGCTGTCTTCAAAGTGTTGACTCACACTGTGGTATAGTTACAAGGGTGCTGGCTCCCCTTTGGTGCCTAACCTCATTCATTCTTCACCTGTGAGCCTATACCTTGAGTGTTAGTAGTCTTGCTGTACCAATGAGGGCATCACAGGCAGACCTGATTGTTCACACCCAATGTTGGCGTCCAGCTAGGATTTCAACCTTCTTGGATTCTCCTGGAGTCGCCAGGAATAAAACATTAATCTGGACACTACTGCGAGCAATTTGGGAGAAAAATCATATGGGCCTTAAAAAAAAATTTTTTTTAAATTGTGGTTTCATTTTCATTGTACACTTTTGTTTATTAGTTATAAAAATATTGGAGATGGGGGCAAAAGACTGTTTGACTGACAATCAAGCAGAGAACCGGGACCAGCTGATGTGCCTGGAACAGTCAGTGAGGGAGTCGGGGTTGCGGGAAAAGAGGAAGATGGGGTCAGGTGATTGGGGCTCGTGGAGGGAAAGAGGGAGTGGGGTGGGAACCAATATTTCTGCAGTGCTGGGATAGCAGCCGTAGCAGTAACATGGTGAGTGGGAGCAGTGCTGAGAGAATCCTTGTACAGAAAAAATACTGGTGTTACAGGGGGTCCGTAGAATTTTTATAATACGGGAGGGGTGCCTCAGAAGCAAAAAGGTTGAGAACCCCTGCTTTAGGCTACTTGTTATACTACAATAATTGTAAAGCAACTCTATTTCCCTCGCTAGTAAATATTTCCAAGCAATTCTACTGGTTTTCCATTTTTCTTCAATTATTCCAGTTCTGCCTTCCCTCAACCACTCTGTGTTTTGGTGCTGATTTGTTTTATACTGGACATTATTTGGTTTGTTCATCTTTAGTGCCCTCTTTGCACCCCAATGCCTCTTTAAAGTATTTTTAGCATTGCCTTGAAGTTTGCCGCCTTGAAATTCTGTATTTCTGTCCTGATCTTACTGATGCTAATTGCCACTTGATCATAAAGAGATCATTGGTGACTTGGATGTTGTGCTACTATATACACAAGAGCCAGGGCTAGATGCACAATCCCCATAGTTGGGCCCATCATGCTTTGTGTCAAGAAACAGGCCTGTACTGAAATTAAAGCCGATTCATGTCTGCATATCCTTCTCATTGTACTAAATGCGATCATCTTCATTTGCTTACCCTATTTGTTGGCTCGAGCCAGATTTTCACTTCTTCCCATCCCCTGCAATCAACTTGACTTCCAAATTGTCCTGTAAATATAAATCTGTTTCTTTTGCCATCTCTGTCCTGAACATCCTATATCCCACATATCCTTAGAAGAGAATTTCCTTCTGCATATGCTTCCAAATTCAGTATTTGAATACATTTTGAATGCTTTTAGAATTCAGGTAAAGCCACCTCTCCTTGGGTTCTTTTAGTCTCTGTTTATAATCCCTAAATTTATTTCCAGTTACTTTGTTTTCTCCTGAACTACCCTTTTTCAATTGCTTATCTATAGTTATATTGGGATTCTCTCCTCTCATCCCTACATCAATTTAAAAGATCCTTAACATATGTCTTATTAGCTGGGCTCCTCATTCCTACCCTGTATATATGCAGTCATTAAGCCAGATTTACCCCAAAACAGTTCCATACTTATAAACACAGATTTACTTAACCATCTAGTTGCTATTTACACCTGTATGTCCAGCAAAGACTGTCCGTAACCCAAAAAACAGACCTGCAGCCCTTAATCCTTCAATTTCTGGACAATATGTCTGAACTCATTGTTGAATTCACTTCCGAACCCTTCCTCCATATGTTGTTTATGCTCCGTGGACAGTCAGCACGATGATCTCCCTGGCTGCTTACATTAAAAAGAAAGTCTTGCATTTATATAGCACCTTTCACAACCTCTGGATGTCCCAAAGCGCTTTACAGCCAATGAAGTACTTTTGAAGTGTAGTCTCTGTTGTAATGTAGGAAGTCTATCGGACTCTCTATACCTGCCCCCTTAGACCCAGAGCACTGATTATTGCACAGCAAATGTTCAGGTGGTCCTTAGGATTCTATATTCGTGGCTTTAAACTGCGTTTTCTTTCAGAAGGGAAATGAGTAAACCTGTTATTAAATGACACCCACCCACCAATCAGATTATGCTGTGCCAGGTTAAGGGCAATCCTCCTGCTCTAGATGAGGGCTCCTTCCTGGGTTAACCAAATCTGTTTTGATTTCAGGTTGTTTGTTGTGGTGCACATCAAGTAATATTTATGTATTGGCAAAGAACAGTTATGCTCATTTGGTGACTACTTCTTTCCTGATCATGCAGTATTGTTTAAACATGATAGAGTTTGCAGGGAATGAGATTTTTTTTTAAATTGATGAGTAACTGTTTTCTCAAAAGATCAACACTAATTCTACACTTTGTCATCAATTCAGCTGGAGTATTTCATTGGTAATTGACATCCTATTAGGGCTGGCTGAGAACAGAGCCATCTATAGGCATTGGTAGAGCTGGGCTTTCACTGTAATCTCAACTACCGTGTAGGATTCTATTAGTTACTTGCCACCCCAACCCCCAAAGTTCATAAACCTTGCACTCTTGCCTCTGTCTACCCTCTTGGCTTAACTGTTAAGAGTTACAGTGCTATTGTTAGCTGCTAAGTTTGTTGGATGTTTTGTGATTTTATCCAATGTTTAAATGTGGCACCTCATAATCTAGCCAAATTTAATTGATTTTAGGAATACTTGTTTTTGATATGCATTCCCTATTTTTGAGCTTTACTGGTTAGAAAAGTGCAGGTGGACCCATTTTTCAATTTGCATATGAAAACTTCCAGCTATGTCTACACCAAACAATTTTGAGCAACTGAAGGGGTTAAAACAATTGAAAGGAGCAGGGTTGGATTGGGTGATCGTCCATTTGAGTGGCTTCTGGGGAAGAGGGTTGATAACAATTGAGACGGGAACATGAACAAGCAAAGCTGAGATGAAGACATTTTCTCAAAGACAAACTAGTTGCACTGCATTAATAGGCACTGCTGATGGTGTAATTCCACATTAATGTCCACACAACAAGTAAAGCAAGAAACCTATCAGCTGTAAAGGACTTAAAAGCATTTCTTTGTGGAATTGTTCACACTTGGTCACTCTTCCTGGACTTTATAGGTCTCGTATATAATGGAGGCAACATCTCATTTGAAAAATTTTTAGAAGTGAAAATAGAGGTGGACTCCTGATGCTTATAAAGTATTTTGATTTTAATTCTAATGTCTGAAAACAATTAAGAAGACTGTTAGATTATGAAAATGTTAAGTAACTGCGCCCAGAATGGACCGTGAATTTGTTCAGCTTCTTTTAACAAGTGTCTCTGATTCCTGCAGGCCTCCACACTCTTTGACAACTCTATCTGCCGCCTTGGAAGAAGAGGGAGATATTCCTGCTTATATCCCCAGTGGCCTTGCTCTGAAGGAAGCTGCACAGAAGGCTGGAATCTGGCTTCAGGAAGTGGAGATTTTTCAGGTTATTTATAATAGACATCAGTACACTGAAATGAAAATAGGGTTTGATGTGTTATATCTCTCATTAAAAGAAATGTGTGCCCTGGAGGGTGGATCTGAGACCGTAGTTAGTCATTGAACATTAATGGCGAGACGAAAGGTAACATAAAATGCTGCTACAGTTGTGCATGAAAAAGGGGCATTTACACCGTAATTATGCATCATAAATAACTATATTGGTGCGTGGAAATGTTCAGTTTCAATTTGCTACAACTGGCTTCAATATAATCCATTCCTGTCTCGGCCCACATTCAGTCCTAATGCCAACATTCTCAGTCCTCTACTTTGAATCATTGGATCTTGTGGTGCAAACTAAAACTTGATTTTAATGCCTGCACAATGGGATCCTGAACATCCATTTCCATTTAGTCTGCATATTCCTGTTCTGAAAGGTACAGTCTGCTTTAATGCAATCCATACCAAATTCTGCACTGATGTTTGTGTACTTATTCCCCATCTCAATGTACTTTAGAACATAAAATCCTCAATTATTGTTGACAATATCAGCTGACAAAAACATAACATGTTTGCATGAGATTCCTCTGATTTAACACTAGCAGTCATCTGTTTGTTTTAAATGAATGTGTCTAGTAAAATAGACAGAGGAATGTCATCAGAGCATTTGAAGCGTTGATCAGCTAATTTCACCAACAGTGATTTCTAAGTAATGAGTTTGTGGTTGGGCTGGGATTCCTCTGTTGGAACACTGTGCTTGCAGGGTGGCCTAAATCCTTGGTGTCAACCTGCTTTTTCTTTTCCCAGGCTCCTGAGCCACTGGAGCCTGCTCTGCTTTGCCAGTTTCTCGTGCTTCCATTCTACCTACCTTACCACCACCCCCCACCACCTCAGCTATTCACATGTACTCTGTGTCTCGTAAATGTCTTCAATTTCTCTCATTCTGCCTCCTATTGTCTGCTGCCCATATCCTAACTCGCACAAGTCCTGTTCACCCATCACTCCTGTGCTCGCTGACCTACATTGGCGCCGGGTCTGACAATGCCTCGATTTTAAAATATCATTGGTTTCACATCTCTCCATGGCCTCACCTACTTCCTATCTCTGTAACCTCTTCCAGCCCTACAACCCTGTGAGATTTCTGTGCTCCTCCAATTCTAGCCTCTTGCACTTTGCAGGTCAATCAGTTTCTTCTCTCGTGTGCTTTCCCCTTCCCTTTCCTATTTCTTTTTAAAAGCTGTTCATTTGTCATTTCTTCCAGTTAAGACTAAGGGTCTACACCTGAAATGTTAAGAAGCATAGAAGACAGGAGCAGGAGTAGGCCATTCGGCCCCTCGAGCCTGCTCCGCCATTTAATGAGATCATGGCTGATCATCCAATTCAGTACCCTGTCCCTGCTTTCTCCCCATATCCCTTGATCCCTTTAGCCTTAAATATATCTATCTCCTTCTTGAATATATTTAATGAATTGGCCTCAACTGCCTTCTGTGGTAGAGAATTCCACAGGTTCACCACTCTCTGGGTGAAGAAATTCCTCCTCATCTCAGTCCTAAATGGCTTACCCCTTATCCTTAGATTGTGACCTCTGGTTCTGGACTCCCCAGCCATCGGGAACATCCTTCCTGCATCTAGTCTGTCTAGTCCTGTTAGAATTTTATAAGTTTCAATGAGATCCCCTCTCATTCTTCTAAACTCTAGCCAATATAAGCCTAATCGACCCAATCTCTCTTCATACGTCATTCCTGCCATCCCAGGTATCAGTCTGGTAAATCTTCGCTGCACTCCCTCCATGGCAAGAACATCCTTCCTCAGATAAGGTGACCAAAACTGCACACAATACTCAAGGTGTGGTCTCACCAAGGCCTTGTACAACTGCAGCAAGACATCCTTGCTCCTGTACTCGAATCCTCTCGCTATGAAGGCCAACATACCATTTGCCTTCTTAACCGCCTGCTGCACCTGCATGCTTACCTTCAGTGACTGGTGCACAAGGACTCCCAGATCTTGTTGCACTTCCCCTTTTCCCAATCTATTACCGTTCAGATAATGTCTTCCTGTTTTTACCACCAAAGTGGATAACCTCGCATTTATCCACATTATCATGCATCTGCCCAATCACCCAACCTGTCCAAATCATACTGGAGTTTCTCTGCATCCTCACAGCACACACGCCCACCCAGCTTTGTGTCGTCTGCAAACTTGGAGATATTACATCTAGTTCCCTCGTCTAGATCATTAATATATATTGTGAATAGCTGGGGTCCTAGCACCGATCCCTGCGGTACCCCACTAGTCACTGCCTGCCACTCGGAAAAAGACCCGTTTATTCCAACTCTTTGCTTCCTGTCTGCCAACCAGTTCTCTATTCAAATCAGTACCGTACCCCCAATCCCATGTGCTTTAACTTTGCACGCTAATCTCTTATGCGGGACCTAATCGAAAGCCTTCTGAAAGTCCAAATACACCACATCCACTGGTTCTCCCTTATCTATTCTACCAGTTACATCCTCAAAAAATTCCAATAGATTAGTCAGGAATGATTTACCTTTTGTAAATCCATGTTGACTTTGTCCGATCCTGTCACTGTTTTCCAAGTGCTCTGCTATTACATCTTTTATAATGGACTCTAGCATTTTGCCCACTACCGATGTCAGGCTTACCGGTCTATAATTCCCCGTTTTTTCTCTACCACCTTTTTTAAATAGTGGGGTTACATTAGCTACCCTCCAATCCATGGGAACTGTTCCAGAGTCTATAGAATTTTGAAACCTGACCAGCAATGCATCTACTATTTCTAGGGCCACTTCCTTAAGTACCCTAGGATGTAGATTATCAGGCCCTGGGGATTTATCGGCCTTCAATCCCATCAATTTCCCTAATACCATTTCCCTACAAATACTGATTTCATTCAATTCCTCCCTCTCATTAGACCCTATATTCCCCGACATCTCTGGGAATTTATTTGTGTCCTCCTTTGTGAAGGCAGAACCAAAGTGTGTATTTAATTGGTCAGCCATTTCTTTGTTCCCCATTACAAATTCCCCTGATTCTGACTGCAAGGGACCTACGCTTGACTTCACCAATCTTTTTCTCTTCACATATCTATAGAAGCTTTTACAGTCAGTTTTTATGTTCCCTGCAAGCTTACTCTCATATTCTATTTCCCCCCTCTTAATTAATCCCTTTGTCCTCCTTTGCTGAATCCTAAACTGCTCCCAATCCTCAGGTTTGCTGCTTTTTCTGGCCAATTTATATGTGCTCTCCTTGGATCTTATGCTATCCCTAATTTCCCTTGTTAGCCACGGTTGAGTCACCTTTTTTGTTTTATTTTTATGCCAAACAGCCACGGTTGAGTCACCTTTTTTGTTTTATTTTTATGCCAAACAGGGATGAACAAATTCTGTAGTTCATCCATGCGATCTTTAAATGTTTGCCATTGCCTATCCACCGTCAACCCTTTAAGTAACGCTCCCCAATCCATCCTAGCCAACTCACGCCTCATACCATTGTAGTTTCCTTTATTTAAATTCAGGACCCTAGTCTCTGAGTCAACTACTTCACTCCATCTTAAATGAAGAATTCTATCATATTATGATCGCTCCTCCCCAAGGGGCCTCGAACAACAAGATTGCTAATTAATCCTTTCTCATTACATAATACCCAGTCTAAGATGGCCTGATCTCGAGTTGGTTCCTCGACATATTGGTCCAGGAAACCATCCCGTATACACTCTAGGAATTCCTCCTCCACAGTATTGCTACTAATTTGGTTAGCCCAATCTATATGTAGATTAAAGTCACCCATGATAACTGCTGTGCCCTTATTGCACGCGTCTCTAATTTCCCGTTTAATGCCATCCCCAACCTCAGCATTACTGTTTGGGGGTCTGTATACAACTCCCACTAACGTTTTCTGCCCCTTGGTATTTCTCAGCTCTACCCATACAGATTCCACATCATCAGAGCTAATATCCTTCCTTACTATTGTGTTAATCTCCTCTTTAACCAGCAATGCTACCCCACCTCCTTTTCCTTTTTGCCTGTCCTTCCTGAATATTGAATACCCCTGGATGTTGAATTCCCAGCCTTGGTAACCCTGGAGCCATGTCTCCGTAATCCCAATTATATCATATCCGTTTACATCTATTTGCGCAGCTAATTCATCCACCTTATTATGAATGCTCCTCACATTAAGACACAAAGCCTTCAGGCTTGTTTTTTTAACACTTAGTCCTTTTTGAATTATTATTTACTGTAGCCCTGTTTGATTTACACCCTTGATTTCTCTGCCTTCCACTTTTGCTTTTCTCTTTCCTGTCTTTTGCTTCTATCCTTGCTTCCCTTTCCTCTGTTTCCCTGCACAGGTTCTCAACCCCCTGCCATTTTAGTTTAAACCCTCCCCAACAGCACTAGCAAACACTCCCCCTAGGACATTGGTCCCGGTCCTGCCCAGGTGCAAACCGTCCAGTTTGTACTGGTCCCACCTCCCCCAGAACCGGTTCCAATGTCCCAGGAATTTGAATCCCTCCCCCTTGCACCATTCCTCTAGCCAAGTATTCATCTGAAATATCCTTCTATTTCTACTCTGACTAGCATGTGGCACCAGTAGCAATCCTGAGATTACTACCTTTTGAGGTCCTATTTTCTAATTTACCTCCTAACTCCCTATATTCAGCTTTTAGGACCTCATCCCATTTTTTACCTATATGCACCACGACAACCTGGAGTCTCGTTTGCAGCCGCAGAAACGCCTATCTATTCCCCTTACAATAGAATCCCCTATCACTATAGCTCTCCCGCTCTTTTTCCTCCCGTCCTGTGCAGCAGAACCACCCATGGTGCCAGTAAGTTGGCTGCTGCTGCCTTCCCATAAGAAATAGGAGCAGGAGTAGGCCATACTGCCCCTCTAGCCTGCTCCGCCATTCAGCAAGATCATGGCTGATCATCGACCTCAACTCCACTTTCCCGCCCGATCTCCATATTCCTTGATTCCCCAAAGTTCAAAAATCTATCAATCTCAGCCTTGAATATACTCAAAGACTCAGCATTCACAGCCCTCTAGGGCAGAGAATTCCAAAGATTCACAACCCTCTGAGTGAAGAAATTCCTCCTCATCTCAGTCTTAAATGGCCTACCCCTTGTCCTGAGACTATGCCCCCTAGTTCTAGACACTCCAGCCAGGGGAAACAACCTCTCAGCATCTACCCTGTCAGTCCCCTTCAGAATCTTGTATGTTTCAATGAGATCACCTCTCATTCTTCTAAACTCCAGAGAGTATAGGCCCATTCTACACAATCGCTCATCATAGGACAGCCCTCTCATCCCAGGAATCAATCTAGTGAACCTTCGCTGCACCGCCTCCAACGCAAGTATATCCTTCCTTAGCTAAGGAGACCAAAACTGCACAGTACTCCAGGTGTGGTCTCACCATGGCCCTGTGCAATTGTAGCAAGACTTCCCTACTTTTATACTCCAACCCCCTTGCAATAAAGGCCAACATGCCATTTGCCTTCCTTATTGTTTGCTGTACCTGCATGCTAGCTTTCTGTGTTTCTTGCACGAGGACATCCAAATCTCTCAACACCAACATTTGAAAGTTTCTCACCATTTTAAAAAATATTCTGTTTTTCTATTCTTCCTACCAAAGTGAATAACCTCACATTTCCCTACATTATACTCCATCTGCCACCTTCTTGCTCACTCACTTAACCTGTCTATATCCCTTTGCAGACTCTTTGTGCCTAGCTTTGTATCGTCAATTTGGATGCATTACACTCGGTCCCTTTATCTAAGTCATTAATATAGATTGCAAATAGCTGAGGCCACAGCACTGATCCTTGTGACACTCCACTAGTAACAGCCTATCAACCTGAAAATGACCCGCTTATTCCTACTCTTTGTTTACTGTCCTTTAACCAATCCTTTATCCATGCGAATATATTACCCCCAACCCCATGAGCCCTTATGTGTTCTCTCCACAGATGCAGACTGACCTGCTGAATGTTTCCAGCATTTTCTGTTTCTGTTTAAAGACTATTGAGTTTTAAAGCTGCTCTAGACATAAAGATGAAAGACTCCCTGTTGGGCCCTATGACTCTAATTTGGCACTGAATTGGCAATCTTACTTGGAATACTGTGTTGAAAATTAAAAAGTCACCTTGATACAGATGCGGATGCTCTTAAGTTCAGTATTGTGAAAGGGAGGTTTGCCTAGCATCAGGCTCACGCTGTACCTGACTGGAGAGTGCTTGATATTGATGCTGGATGAGAAAAGTGGACAGAGAGTTAACTGGTTATTAGTGGTAATGTTTTGAGCCAACACAGCTCACTAAGGAGAATTTGGTTCTGGAAGTATAAGTACTTCTGGAGAAAGTTGATCACTATCGCATAGTATAAACACTGCTGTAGAGGAAGGGAAATGGAATGTGGTGAATATTCTCTGACTGGACTAGCTCCTGCGGGGAAAGAAAAGGAAGTCAAGGCGTGATGCTTCATTTTAATTTGACTTAAATTAAAGGTTGCGCCTGAGTTCAGTGTAAATTAAGGTTGCACCTGAGTTCAGTGTAAATTAAGATTGCGCCTGAGTCAGTGTAAATTAAAAGTTGCGCCTGAGTTCAGTGTAAATTAAGGTTGCGCCTGAGTTCAGTGTAAATTAAAAGTTGCGCCTGAGTTCAGTGTAAATTATGGTTGCGCCTGAGTTCAGTGTAAATTATGGTTGCGCCTGAGTTCAGTGTAAATTATGGTTGCGCCTGAATCAGTGTAAATTATGGTTGCGCCTGAGTTCAGTGGTTTTCAATATTTTCTCTGTGGGGCACCCCCTATCAATACTGAAGTGTTCCCGGTGGCCTCTTGTAAATATTGATGTACTCTTTGGGAACCTCAGTCTTTGTCTTTCAAAAACTATGTAAGCTATCTGAATGGGGTGAAAGCATCCTAGAATCCAAGCCCAGAAAGAGCTACTGTCCACTGTAAAAGGTGCGAAGTGTAAAAGTCGTCTTTTACTGTTAACATCGCTTCTCTTTGTATCCAGCACTCTCTTTCGTTTTGCTGGTGGCTCCTTTGGCAAGAAAACTGATGATCTTAAACACCCCGGGATAATTTAACAAACCCCTTTTGATCTGTGGATCTCAGGGTGTCTAATTTCTAAGCATTATAGAAAGAAAACCGTAAAAGAACACCAATATTAAACTACCCATATCTATCTAATATTAAATTCGGTATGAGGGTTGCATGTTCCATTGAAAACTGTTTGTAAACCCCTTGCAATGGGAAATCCCATTATAAAAAAGGACACGTTTAGTGACAATGGGATGTGTCAATTGTGGGTTCTGCAGGCAATGTAGAGGTAATTGAAGATGTCAGCTCAGATCTCGCACAATGCTCACTGCTAACGATCCAAGGGTTACAGAAATGTGGACATCTTTTATAACAGAATGATTATTGACCCCTAAACCTAACCCCAACCACTAACTAACAAGTCGGGCACACTTAGCAGGTCTGTCTCAGTGTTTATAGCGTGATGCAGGTCTGTCGTGGGGTTTGTAGCGTGATGCAGGTCTGTCGCGGGGTTTGTAGCGTGATGCAGGTCTGTCGCGGGGTTTGTAGCGTGATGCAGGTCTGTCGCGGGGTTTGTAGCGTGCTGCAGGTCTGTCGTGGGGTTTGTAGCGTGCTGCAGGTCTGTCGTGGGGTTTGTAGCGTGCTGCAGGTCTGTCGTGGGGTTTGTAGCGTGCTGCAGGTCTGTCGTGGGGTTTGTAGCGTGCTGCAGGTCTGTCGTGGGGTTTGTAGCGTGCTGCAGGTCTGTCGTGGGGTTTGTAGCGTGCTGCAGGTCTGTCGTGGGGTTTGTAGCGTGCTGCAGGTCGGGTCAGGTATCAGTAGTCTTTGTGCCAGCATCACGAGCCGTGGGGTCAGTAATCATTGCATTATAAAAGATGTCCACATTTCTGTAACCCTGGGATGTAACTCCACTACGTGGTGCTGTGATAGAAGTTTCAACGTTAGAGGTATCATACCTTGCCTGTCATGCTACACTCCGTGTTCTGCAGGTTGCTTGTATCTTTCCCTCAGTCAAAATGTTTTCTGTAAAGAATTTCATCCACCATTTTTCCATAGTCACTGAAATTTATAATGTTCAAAAGAAGGGTATAACAAAATTAAAAATTCCACATAATATATCTAAAATACTTCTTGTCAACCTTTTTGCATTATAAATTCCTATGTCTATTTATATTAGAAACTGCATATGCAAACTTGTGATACAATTACGTGCTTCTAACAATAGCGGCACTGTAGCATCTTATCTCCCAGCTCCTTGGCCTGTACCACAGAGTACAACTAACTCCATTTTCTTGCTATCCAAATTGTTATAGGAATTTCTATTTAACTATAAAATAATCATTTTAAAATAAAAGAATTAGATAAAAATAAGGTTAGAATGTATCACTTTAAACTAGGGACAGAATTACATCTCTGCATCCTGGTCCAATAGGGGTACGGTAGCATAGTGGTTATGTTACTGGACTAGTAATCTAGAAGCCTGGACTAATGATCCAGGGAGATGAGTTCAAATCCCACCACAGGCAGCTGGGGAATTTAAAATTCAAATAATTAAATAAATCTGGAATAAAAAGCTAGTATCAGTAATGGTGACCGTGAAACTACCGGATTGTCTTTAAAAACCCATCTAGTTCTCTAATGTTCTTTTAGGGAAGGAAATCTGCCATCCTTACCCGGTCTGGGCTATATGCGACTCCAGACTCTCAGCAATGTGAATGAATAAAAAAAAAATATCCACCACCCTCTAACCCAGCTTCACTTGGTCTTAACTCCAGTACAGTGGTACAAGAGATTAGCTAGTTTTACAATGGCATAATTTAAATGTAATAATTGAATTGTCTATTGTCTTTTTAATGTCACTTTTTTTTTTTACTTGAAAGCTTCAGCCTTTCCCAAAAGCTTGGACTTGATATTTTTGCCCAGAGCTGCGACATTGTTAGCTGAATGTTGGTTGAGTGCGTGTGTGCTCACTTCAAGGAATCCTTGGATGTGACTCCACTAGGTGGTGCTGGTTCAAGGAATCTCAACACATAATAGCTTTATGTATAACTTAGTCCAAAATTCACAGAAGCTACAGGACAGTACTATGTATACAGCTAGATCTTAAGGCCATACAGCCTACTCATAACAGTTCATAAGGGCAGAAGTCATACTTGCGATCCGGGACACCTCGGCTGGGTCAGGCAATCAAGATGGAATGAGTCATTCTCCTGAAGTGCCAGAGCACAATGGAGTTCGCCATATTTGTACTCCTCAGTAAACAACTCGGGTCACTGACAGACATGGACCCCACTCTTATCCATACTCTCAACTCAAGGTTGTTACATTCTGTTCCTTATGTTGCTGAACTGAAGTCATCTCTTCTTTCTCAGTACTTTCCCATTATCCCTAAACTAGCTTACTTCCTGTTAATTGTGTATGTTCTTACACTGCTAAAATCATATATTTTAGACTCATTCTACTCTTAGTTTAAATTATAGTTAACCATAAACTCTCAGCTGCATTTAATTCTACTTTCTATCGTCTCTTACTCTGATTTACTGGTTTTCTCAAGGACGTTTCCTCCTTTGCCAGCCGAATCCATTAGATGCATGTGTCCTGCTGCATCTACTCACTTCTCACTACAGTATATGCTAACTATCCCATCATCCATTGTGGGCCACTCCAGTTACCATAAGATCTAACCTAACATAAAATATATTTAGCAATATAAAATATCAAGCACTATTCTACACTCTGAGCATGTATAGTGAACCCAATTTTCCAGGAAATTTTCATACCATTTAGTAATTGAATTGCTGTAATTTCCTTTAGCTTCTAGCAGTTTTTGCTCAGTTTTTCAAAATTATTTGAAGTAAATCTAGAGAAATCAAATTTCAAAAACTTTATTCAGATAAGATTTATTTTCTCTCTAAAATAGGGAGTGTGGGGAAAAAAGCAAACTACTGATTACACATCTGTTTTTGTTTGGTGTTTTATAAACTTCAGAAATTAAGCTGAGGCAAAGTTTATTTTCTCTTTAATTGGAGTTCATTTTTCAAAAAAATTTAATTGAATTTTAAAACAAATGGCTTCCAATTATTACATGTTATGTTGACAGAAAATGTAAACCTAATCAGTGACATCCATGAGAGACAGGGAGGGGTCAGAATCGGAGACTGTGTCCTTCCTCATCTTTCTATGGCCTCTTCTTTCAAACAAAAAATGAATGAGTTGAATTAACACCTGTATTTAGCTGATGGTAACTACAATGTTTAGATTTTCGCGTGCATGTATGTGTGTGGGAGTGAGAGACACACGGATACACATGCAGGGATAGAGATCTCTAAGTCACAAATCAGTGCTGCCAGACATGCGATCCCTCCAAGTGCTCTGCTCTCCCCTCACTGCTGACAGACACCAGGAATCCACCAGTGAGTTATACCTCACATTCAACCCCTAGCTGTGCCAAACTTCAGGTTCCCTTTCCACAGTAATGTCAGATCAAAGGACTCCCCTTTGGGATGTCCGGTGGTCGTAAAAGGCATTATATATAAATGCAAGTCTTTCTTTCCCCATGCTGCCAAACTCTTGTTCCCACCACTGCAGTACTATCTAATGTTGGGACCCCTACTTCATTTCTACCAAACCTCAGGACCATCCCCTTGTTCTGCCAAAGGCAGCCATACTCCATTCCCCATCTGCTAAATATCAGTTGTCTACCTCTAATTGATGTAACATGCATATCATCTTGCTTTTGATTCTTAGCTTTAAAAATGGTAAGGGATTAAAAATTAAACACAAGTAAAGGAATGTCTAAAAATAAAAGCCACTCATTTACTGCTTTCACCGAATAAAGGACAGTTGTAGAATCAATCTCCAAAACACCAGTAAAAATCCCACAATACCATTTAATAAAATGGATTTTGGCGTATTCAGTCACTAAGTCAGTTATCTCTTGTTATCCCTTACATGGCATGAGCACCCCTATTGTTATAAAACAGTGAATCCTCTGACTCAGCATGAGCAATGCCACAGGAAATTATTAATACACAATGAAAACTGGGTCATCAGATATGGAGGTGAGACCTTGCATGTGACCCATTATAGCGATGTAAATTTTTATTTCTACAGAAGAACAGTCTGTATTTTCAGTGATACTTCAGTAGCCATTAAGTACTAAAATATAAAATGTGCATTCTGCCCCAGCTTTGCATCTGTATTACAAGTATGAGTTGCTAAAGTATACAAGTTGACCACTTTCTAAGCATTTCATGCAGTGTGTAAACATTATTTTCTGTGTTTTGTACTTGTTTTTAGAGCTCTGACCAGCATCCCCCAGTGGAAACATTGGTAGAGCTTGTGTCACGAGGCCGTACAATCCCAGTACATCTGGATCCATTTCCTCAACTTGAGTCCCTGCTTGCAGATGTCGAGAGCTGGAAAGACTGTGCAGCTAAAATTTTTCTGAAAAAGAACTCCAGCTGCTCCCTTTACGAGGTAAGAAGACTGGTAGCGCTACCAAAAGGAGACTGTATTTGCATATTAAGCATTCGAATGCCAGAATAAGACAAACAGCAGTATGTCATTACTTGGGGTGCCGTACTGTCATTGGAAGAATACTCTCTGTAAAATCCCATGAGTAAAATAAATCAACTCTGATATCCTTAATCTCATCCTTCCCAAACTCGTACCGGACCTGAATCTCATCCTTCCCAAACTCGTACCGGACCTATATCCATCCTTCCCAAACTCGTACCGGACCTATATCCATCCTTCCCAAACTCGTACCGGACCTGAATCTCATCCTTCCCAAACTCGTACCGGACCTGAATCTCATCCTTCCCAAGCTCGTACCGGACCTATATCCATCCTTCCCAAACTCGTACTGGACCTGAATCTCATCCTTCCCAAACTCGTACCGGACCTATATCCATCCTTCCCAGGCTCGTACCGGACCTATATCCATCCTTCCCAAACTCGTACCGGACCTGAATCTCATCCTTCCCAAACTCGTACCGGACCTGAATCTCATCCTTCCCAAACTCGTACCGGATCTGAATCTCATCCTTCCCAAACTCGTACCGGACCTGAATCTCATCCTTCCCAAACTCGTACCGGACCTGAATCTCATCCTTCGCAAACTCGTACCGGACCTATATCCATCCTTCCCAAACTCGTGCCTGACCTTAATCTCATCCTTCCCAAACTCGTACCGGACCTGAATCTCATCCTTCCCAAACTCGTACCGGACCTATATCCATCCTTCCCAAACTCGTACCGGACCTGAATCTCATCCTTCCCAAACTCGTACTGGACTTGTATCCATCCTTCCCAAACTCATGCCTGACCTTAATCTCATCCTTCCCAAACTCGTACCGGACCTGAATCTCATCTTTCCCAAACTCATACCGGATTTATATCCATCCTTCCCAAACTCATGCCTGACCTTAATCTCATCCTTCCCAAACTCATACCGGACCTGAATCTCATCCTTCCCAAACTCATACCGGACCTATATCCGTCCTTCCCAAACTCGTACCGGACCTGAATCTCATCCTTCCCAAACTCATACCGGACCTATATCCATCCTTCCCAAACTCATACCGGACCTATATCCATCCTTCCCAAACTCAGACCGGACCTGAATCTCATCCTTCCCAAACTCATACCGGACCTATATCCATCCTTCCCAAACTCGTACCGGACCTATATCCATCCTTCCCAAACTCGTACCGGACCTGACTCTCATCCTTCCCAAACTCATACCGGTCCTTTTCCAGCTGGAATCTTTGTGGTTTGTCACTTAAATCACTCAACTCCTGGGAATTCCATTCATACTAATCATAATTTGTACCTCTGTCCACATTTGCCAATGAATATTGGGCTAATCTAAACTCTTTGGAGCGCTGTCTGCCAGCTGGCCGTGTGGTTGGAGGGTGAATGAATAAACCAGGTTCAGTGGCGGTCACCGGGCTCCCAGATGAGGGGGAACAATGACTGTTGTAAATTATACATATTAATAGGGCTTTGAAACAGAATATTGTTGCACTTTAAATTCTGTGACAAAATTAATGGGTTATATTGCCTCTATTATGTATATAAACTTTCCGGATTTGATTTGGGGATGGAGGTTTTGAGATAGTGAATCTTGCAATGGTTCAAAAATAAAGTTGTTGGAATGAAGAAAAGAGAAAAAAAAAATTATAAATAGTAACAACCCAAAATATACATCATGACTTGGTTTTCAGCAATTACTTAGCCAATGAATAAACAGTTGGTTGGAAATGTGGAAACTTTGCTTTCAGGTCCATGAGAGTAGTATATTGCTCAAAGCAGATAGTAATGTGAGGCATATCGCACAAGATGCCAATATGCTAACCGGCAAAGAAAGCAAGGGAAATGTGTATCTTTTCTGTAAAGCTTCCATATTATAGAGCACCAGGACCGCTTACAGAGTTTGTTAGACCATTGAGGGAGCCAACAGATCTAAATCTTCAGAACTGTAATGTATGATCAACACAGTTAAGAACCTAAGAATTAGGAGCAGGAGTAGGCCATACGGCCCCTTGAGCCTGCTCCGCCATTCAATAAGATCATGGCTGATCTGCGACCTCAACTCCACTTTCCTGCCCTATCCCCATATCCCTTGATTCCCCTAGAGTTCAAAAATCTATCTATCTCAGCCTTGAATATACTCAACGACTGCGCATCCACAGCACTTTGGGGCAGAGATTTCCAAAGATTCACAACCCTCTGAGTGAAGACATTCCTCCTCATCTCAGTATTAAAAGGCCGGCCCCTTATCCTGAGACGATGCCCTCTAGTTCTAGACACTCAGAATCTTATATATTTCAATGAGATCACCTCTCCTTCTTCTAAACTCCAGCGAGTATAGGCCTGATCTACTCAATCTCTCCTCCTAGGACAACCCTCTCATCCCAGGAATCAATCTAGTGAACCTTCGTTGCACCGCCTCCAAAGCAAGTAGATCCTTCCTTAAATGAGGAGACCAAAACTGTGCACAGTACTCCAGGTGTGGTCTCGAGCCCTGTACAATTGTAGCAAGACTTCCTTACTCTTGTACGCCAACCCTCTAGCAATAAAGGCCAACAAGCCATTTGCTTTCCTGATTGTTTGCTGTACCTGCATGGTAACTTTGTGTTTCTTGTACTAGGACACCTATCTCTCTGAACACCAACATTTAATAGTTTCTCACCATTTAAAAAATAATTCTGTTTTTCTATTCTTCCTACCAAAGTGAATAACCTGACATTTTCCCACATTATACTCCATCTGCCACCTTATTGTCTACTCACTTAACCTGTCTATATCCCTTTGCAGACTCTGTGTTCTCCTCACAGCTTACAGTCCCACCGAGCTTTGTATCGTCAGCAAACTTGGATACATTACACTCGGTCCCTTCATCTAGGTTATTAATATAGATTGTAAATAGCTGAGACCCCAACACTGATCCTTGCGGCACCCCACTAGTTACAGCCTGCCAACCTGAAAAAGACCCGTTTATCCCTACTCTCTCTTTTCTGTCCGTTAACCAATCCTCTATCCATGCTACTATATTACCCCCAACTCCATGTGCCCTTATCTTGCTTAATAACCTTTTATGTGGCTCCTTATGGAATGCCTTTTGGAAATCCAAATATACTACATCCACTGGTTCCCCTTTATCTACCCAGCTAGTTACATCCTCAAAAAACTAATACATTTGTCAAACACGATTTACCTTTCATAAAACCATGTTGACTGCCTAATCATATTATGATTTTCTAAATACCTTGTTACCACTTCCTTAATAATGGATTCCAGCATTTTCTGATGTCAGGCCAACAGTTCCCTGTTTTCTCTCTTCCCTCCTTTCTTGAATAGCGGGGTTACATTTACTACCTTCCAATTCGCTGGGACCGTTCTTAAATCTAGGGAATTGTGGAAGATCACAACCAATGCATCCACTGTCTCTGCAGCCACCTCTTTTAAAACCCTAGGATGTAGGCCATCAGGTCCAGGGGATTTGTTGGCTTTTATTCCCATTAGTTTCTCAAGTACTTTTTCTCTACTGATATTAATTACTTTAAGTTCCTCGCTCTCATTAGCCCCTTGGTTCCCCACTATTTTTGGTATACTTTTTGTATCTTCTACTGTGAAGCCAGCTACAAAATATTTGTTTGAAGTCTCTGCCATTTCCTTGTTCCCCAATATAATTTCTCCTGTCTCAGCCTCTAAGGAACCAATGCTTACTTTTGCTGCTGCTCTTCCTTTTTACATACTTTTAGAAGTTCTTACAAGCTGTTTTTATATTTCTTGCTAATTTACACTCCCATTCTAATTTTCTCCTTTTTAATCAATTTTTTGGTCATCCTTTGCTGCTTTCTAAAGCTCTCCCAATCCTCAGGCTTGCTACTATTCTTTGCAACATTTTAAGCCTCTTTTAATCTAATACTATCCTTAACTTCTTTAGTTAGCCACGGGTGGATCACATTCTCCGTGTAGTTTTTATTTCTCAATGGACTGTATATTCGTTGAGAATTTTGGAATATTTCTTTAAATAATTGCCACTGCTTATCTGCTGTCATACCTTTTAATCTAATTTCCCAGTCTACCTTAGCCAACTCTCCCCTCATACCTACGTAATTGGCTTTGTTTAAGTTTTAAGACTATTGTCGGACATAAGAATGTCACTTTCAAACTCAATGTGAAATTCTATCATATTATGATCACTCTTCCCCACAGGATCCTTTACTATAAGATTACTAATTAACTCTGTCTCATTACACAAAACAAGATCTAAAATAGCCTGTTCCCTGGTTGGTTCCTTTGTTCTTAAAACTTCCCTTGACAAATTTGGTAATGTTGCCAAACTAAATGCAATATTAGTGGGTCTTCATCATCAGTGTCTTGTTGAACTTTGAATCCTTCTACTGTCATTGAGCTGCTGGTAAATGAGGATTTATTGTTGTTTTAGGTGCTGTGTCCCAGGTCAGACATTTGTGCAACTGGACTGAAAAAGAAAGCCAAGAAATCGAAAGAATGTTTGCAGAATGGAAAAGGGAAAGTTTCAAAACTAGAAAGTGTAAGTTATCTGGATAAAGGGTGGATGTCATTGATGACTTTGTACTAACAGCATATAAAGGATATGATTTCAACTTTGTGCAACTTCAAAATTGTAGATTAGTTGAAGTTGATTGTGTCTTTTATATCTCCAAATTTTGCATTTATTCAAGATGCAAGATGTGGTACTGGCTCAAGAATTTCATATGTTTCCTGCTAGTACTGTTACACCTGCACAAATAACTTGCCCAAAAGACTATCGGGTATCAGTTTGTTGTCAGGTTTTAGAATTTGTTTATAGTGTCAGCCTTGGCCCAGTGGTAGCACTCACTTCTGAGGCAGAAGGTCATGGGGTTCATACCTTACTCCAGGACTTGGGCACAAAATTTAGGCTGATTCTTTAGTGCAGTGCTGAGGGAGTGCTTCATTGTTGGGGATGCAATCTTTCAGATGAGACGTCAAACCGAAACACCATCTGCACTCTCAGATTGGTAAAAGATCCCATCACATTATTCGAAGAAGTGTCCTGGCCAACATTCCTCCCTTAAATAACATCACCAAAAAGCAGGTTAACTCATCATTTATCTCAATGCTGCCTGTTGTATCTTGTGCACAAATTGGCTGCCATGTTTGCCTACAAAACAGTGACTGCACTTCAGACGTAATTAATTGACTGTGATGTGTTTTAGCGCATGTCGAGGACATGAAAGACACTATATAAATGCAAGTTATTTCTTTTGTTGTGGTGGCACAAAGTGCTTTAATTGGTGTTTTGCTAACTAGAGCAGGGAAATGTGATGACATTTCAGCCTAGCCTGTAAACTAAACTAGGCTTTCAGCTAGTTATAGGCTTCTCTGTTGGCTGTATATACTTGTTTGAATTTTTTTTACCCCGTTTCTAGTAAGCCTGAGCTCATATCATAAAATAAGCACCACGATGACTATCTCGCTGAGAAATCAAACAGATTTCACCAGTGACATCATTTTTCCACTTCCCACACCCAGCCATCCTGAGGCCTGAGGGCGTTTGCTATTTAGTGCAAACTTAGGGACAGTTTAGTGCTGCATGCCCACTAGTAGATGGATTGAGACCACTCAAAACTCATTTCATAGGCAGCAAATAGAAGAGATGGTCAGGACAGAATTTGAGCACAGATGGCAGAATGAAAAGGCCAATGCAACACCCAGTTCCTATTAAATAGTCCGACTACCCCTACTAGGGGCATATACATGGTGAGTAAAATGAAACCTGCTCCCCAGGTCCTGTCCCTGAGAGTCGGGTCATACCTTGAGTGTATGGCTGACTATATTTATCTGTAAAAGGAGATGGCCCTGAATCGTTGCTTTATTTTATATATTTTAGACACTGCAGGCATTGCCAATAGTAGTGTATCTCATTCGTGTTTTATTTCCATCTGTTGATGTGCTTCATATGGTAACAGATTAGTAAGTAACAGAAAACCCCAAACTGTTTGGAGGGACAGTTTGATTTTTTAAATTTACAGATTGCAGTTCTCTTGCTAATGTACTTTCCTAAAAATGTCTACTTTTTTTCCTAGATTTTAAAAATAGCAGGTAGTTGTGATGCAAATTCTTTCATATATTTAAAAATTCATGCATCTGCAGGGATGTTTCTCAAATCTTGAGTACCCTGACTAAAGATTTCGAGAGTGACCACTGAAATTGCCTGAGAATATGCATAATCTGCTGCATTTTCCCTGATAGCCTTGACAGCCATGTTCTGGTAGTATGCACACTGCCATTGCACATTATCACAGGGGTGGATGACAGGGATTTTGAGCAAGACGAGCAGAGGGAATTGGGTGAGAATAAGGAGGCAAACGCAAATGAGCAGCACAGGGGGAAAAAAAAAGAAATTGAGGCAGAGAAAAATAGAGAAGGAAGCAGGGAGGGAATTGGGAAGAAAATGAGGGAAGGGGGAAGTGAAGCTAGAAGTGGACATGACGGTGTTCTAAATATTATAACTGATCAATTTTTTTCTGTGTACAGTTAAAAACACAAAGCTGCTGGCGTACTTTCCTTTTTTGGTACAGTGTATAACAGCAACATGAGCAGAAGGACAAGAAAATCTATAGAAAAATAAATAGCTGAAAAGTTTCAGTGCTGTGTTCTATAATTTAACCACAAGTAAGACTCTGTATGCATGCACTAAGTATATTGTATGCCATTCTATTAGACATAAGCTGAAAGCATGCAGTGCTTTGAGCTGCAAAGAAGCCAGTGACATGTGAGAGGCAAGAAGAGTGTGGAATTTAGCCTCTCGGCTCAGCATTAAGGTGCAGTTAAACAGGAGGGTTTTTTTTGTAGTTGATACTTGTGTGAGGTGAGTAAGTGGAATTTAACTCCTGCAACACTTTGGTGCTAGTTGGAATTCAGGCCAACACCATCTATGTTTTAAAATTAGACACCGAGGGATGATGGTGTATTCAGGGGACCCTCATTATGTGTGTAGAGTGTGATATGTGGTGATTGTGGATCCTCTGTATTCAGGGGCAGCATATTTGCACTAAGTGTTGGAAAATTGTGTCTCTAGAGCGGAGGATCTCTGTACTCAAGCAGCAATTGGAAAAAGTCTGCAGCACCAGAGAGGGAGAGAGGTTTTTAGATTGTACTCTGCAGAATGTGGTCCACCTAAAAAGGCAGTGCTAGACAGTTCAAGACACTGGGATAGTGCAGAAAGAGAGAAGTAACCATATGCAGGGGCAGCAGAGAGAGACAGGAGACTTGGGTGCAGGGATTTCCCCCCCGCCCCCCAGAATACTGGAACTGTCCAATAGACACTTAGTGGCAAAATATGAGGTGGGGAATGATAACTACTGGGGAGGGGGATAGTCCTGAGCAACATTGCTCCACCGTGGCAGCAAGGAACTGTCCAAGAGGGTGAGAGGCCAGTAGACTACTTGAATGGGAGAGTGGTGGTAGTGGAGGATGCTATCGTCTGGAGTTGCCTTCCTGATGCCAGAACGGGTGGGAATGCTTCTGGAAAGGGAGGGAGAGCTGCCAAAAGTCGGAGTCCGCATGGAAACTAATGGCATAGGTAAAAGTAAGTTTGAGGTTTTGGAAAGGGAAGCTAAGGAGTTAGGAACTATATTGATAGATAAGACCTTGAGTGGTAGTCTTTAGATTGCCTTGTCAGCTTTGGCTCAGTGGCAGTAATCTTGGCTGAGTCGGAAGGTTGTGGCTTCAAACTCTATTGTAGAACGAGTCTAGAGTCTAGGCTGACAGTTCAGTGCATTAGTGAGGGAGTGCTGCTCTCTCAGGTGGATGTAAAAGATATCATGACATTATTCAAAGACGAGCAGGAGAGTTCTCCCAGTATCCGGGAGGGCCATATATATCCCTCAACCAAAAATGGATTAACTGGTCATTCATCTCATTACTGTTTGTGGGACCTTGCTGTGTGCATATTGACTGCCATGTTTACCTATGAAACAACAGTGACTACACTTGAAAAGTACTTCATTGGCTGTAAAGTGCTTTGGGGGCGTTCTGAGGCTGTGGAAGGTGCTGTACAAATTAAGTTCTTTCGGTTGCTTGCTATGTACTGGAACAGGTTAAGGAGAAGATTATTAGGAAGGCAAACAAGTGGCAGTAGGGCGGTTTAGGTTTGATACTAGAAAGAGAGCAGGATTAATAAAGTTATTGGAATAGAATATTGAGATAATACAACAGAGGAGAAAGGGAAAGAAACAGGCTCTGAGGTAAAGATGAAACCAATGTTGTACAAGAGGCAAGGGATAGTAAAAAAAAAACTAATTGGGGAAATCCAGGTAAGATAATAAGGGTCAAAGTACCAAAAACTAGGAGTCAGGATTGAGTGGTTTTATGTGAATTCACAAAGCATTCAAAACACAATTGGAGAAAGAGAGGCATTATTAATAACTGTGGAGAGATATGATTTAAGTTTAGACAGGCCTGTGAACTCACTATTCCTGGTTATAACATTTTCAGGAGAGATAGGGAGGGGGGGGGGAAGGGTGTGGGGTGGACGGCAGGGTTACTGAAGGATTCTACCATTGATTGGACATAGGATGTCCTAGGGGCTATCCATATGGATGGAGCTAAAGAATAGTTAGGGAGCTGGTACCATTCTAATGTGCATTACAGGCCACCAATCAGTGGCGATGAGATAGAGGGGGAGATCTTCAGACAGTTCATAGTGGTGTGTTAGAAAAACAGGGCAGTGATGTAGGGTGATTTTAACAATTAGAGAGGGTAGAGCCTAATTATGGAGGATGGACATATGGTGGAGATATTAAATATTTTTAATCCGTTTTTACAAATGATAGTGGAAGTGAGAGCATGTGTGTACTAGAGGAGGATGTTGAACAATAGATCAAGGTGGATAAGTCACCGGACCCTGATAACTGCACCCTACAATGTTGATAGAGGCAGAGGATGCAAATTATGCCATGGGACTAGAAAGAAGCCAATGTAATACTCTTGGTCAAGAATAGAGAAAAGGATAAACAAGTTGTGGGCAAACTCCATAATTCGAGGTAAAATTAGTGAACGTTTAGAAATGCATGGGGTAATAAAGGGAAGTTGTGTTTTGACATTTAATAAGAATATTTTGAAGACTTAACCAATTGGGTAGATAATGTAGGAGGTTTAGTGTAGATGGATTTTCAGAAGGCATTCGATAAGATGTTTCCCATCACTAATATGGAAGAAATAAACAAAGAGTGGGTCTATACACTCAATGGAAAGAAAGGGTGTAGATGAACAGAGACCTCTAGGCGTTCAAATGCATAATTCCCTGAAAGTGCATCTAGGTAAAGCTATAAAGACCAATAGACTTTTGAGTTTTATAAATGGGGCATAGAGTATGTGTGAAGAAACACAGATGAATTTTGTACAAGACATTGGTTAAGCCATATTTTGAGCACTTCACTTCATGCACTTTGGGCACCCCATTATAGAAAGGACATTAAAGCCATAGTGTAGATTCACCAGGATGATGTCAGGAATGGGGAAACTGTAGTTACGAGGAGATACTGGTACTATTCCCCTTGGAGCAGAGAAGGCTAAAGGGAGATGAATAGGTTTTTAAAATTATGAAGAGTTTGATAGTGAATTGGGAAAAACAATTTCCTCTGGTCGTGATGAGGGGTCATCAATGTTAAATTATCACCGAGAGCCCGTTGCAAGTTTAGGAGAAATTTCTTTACAGAGTTGTTGGAGTATGGAATGCTTTGACACCATTGCTTCATTCAAGGGATAATTGGATACATATTTGAAGCAGATGATGATACAGGGCTGTCGAAAGAGAGCAAAGCACTGGGATTAGTTTTGAATTGCTCTAGCAAAGAGCTGGCACAGACACGATGGGCTGAATGTGCTGTAAATTACTTTGGTTTCTGTTGTGTTCTGTTCTACTTGTGTAGCCACAGCACTGTCAGCAGATTCCTTTCATGTAGAGATAGTACCCAGGAAGAGGAGTCCACTGTATTGTTTTGTTGTGCTTTCTGAAAGAGGATTCAATTTTGGTGCCGGGGAGGGGTAAATACATGAAGTAAACCTGATGGTGGCAGGAATGCTCATTGTCATGATGTAGCTGATTTATGAGGAGCCATCTTATTGCCACAATGTCATTAAATGTCATACAGAGGTGACTTATTTTTCTGATTTATAGGTGGCAACTTTCAATGAAGCCAGTCTGAAGGAAATTGAATCATTTCGCTCCCTCCAAACAGCAAACTCCATGAAGTATCTCTCTGATTCAGAGTTTATGGAAACGAAAGTGTGTATTTGTCAGAAGGCTGCAACTGGCTCCATGCTGCAGTGTGAGCTTTGCAAAGACTGGTTCCACTGCAGCTGTGTCTCAACAGCCAGTGCTCATCACGGGGAGCTGCCCTGGCTTTGTCCACTCTGTCTGCGATCAGAAAAGCCGTCCTTTGAGAAAATCCTCCCACTACTCTCAACACTACAAAAGATTCCTGTCAGACTGCCAGAGGGTGAAGCACTAAATTATGTTTTTGAACGAGCTATGAACTGGCAACATCGGGCAAAGCAGCTTCTTAGCACAGATGAACTACATTTGGCCCTAATTACCTCACAAGTAGCAACCCAGGCTTGGCAGGGAATTACAAAACAAATGGCTGCCACTGAACTAGAGAAACGAGTGGCTGAAGGTAACTTGCAGGTAAGTCCAGACTAAAGCAAATACTTTGTAGTTGAGCCATCCCTTTATTCTATACCATTTCTCTTAACAGCAGCTCTTTTTTTTTTAAGTTTGACTTGTGGAATTGAGTTTTCAAGGGTCACTGCCTTCCCCACTTAAAAGAATCTTGATACAGGTGTACTTAAGTTTACTAATATTAGATGTTGCACCCATTCCAATTCTTGGTCTTCTGCAACTCAGAATTTTTAACTGAGAAACCAAGGTGAAGGACCAAGGCTGATGCTGCACGATGCAATGATTGGGTAATACCAAGTTTGGATTTTATAAGTCTGAAGACTAGGGGAGGTGAGGAGCTTCACAGTTTGAGGTCCCTGGGGGGGGGGGAAAGAGTTTGTGCGATGAATCTTTATTTTAAAACTGGAAGAAGAAAGGCATATTTGCCGATTAGGAGGAACAATAAATTCAGAGACCACTCTGTAGTGGGATTGATAAAATAGCAAAATGGGAAAGGTTGCTCGGGAGAGACGAGGAGGAATTTGAGGTGAGCAGGGGAATCCTCTTGCAAATAATAAGCTTTTCTTGTATCCTGACAAGATGTGCAACAGAGGTGTTGTATGCTCTCAAGATGGTTAGCAGGGAATATTCATGGAGCCTCCTCCTCCCGTTAGTTGTTTAAATGTCCACCACCATTCACGTCAGGTTGTGGCAGGACTGCAGAGCTTTGATCTGATCTGTTGGTTGTGGGATCGCTTAGCTCTGTGTATACTATGCTGCTTCCGCTGTTTAGCATGCATGTAGTCCTGTGTTGCAGCTTCATCAGGTTGGCACCTCATTTTTAGGTACATCTGGTGCTGCTCCTGGCATGCTCTTCTACACGCCTCATTGAACCAGGGTTGGTCCCCTGGCTTGATGGTAATGGTAGTGAGGGATATGCCAGGCCATGAGGTTACAGATTGTGCGATGGTCACTGCTGCCAACACTATCATGGACAGATGCATCTGCAACAGGTAGATTGGTGAGGACTAGGTCAAGTAGGTTTTTCTCTCCTGTTGGTTCTCACCACCTGCCGCAAAGTGAATGAGCCATCAGATACAGTGGAGAGAGTCATTGAGGAAATGACAGGAAACTCTTTATTAACCGGGACCGGCGTGGTGCCGGTTAATCAAAAAGTCCAGATAATGGAGAGTTATATCTCCCTAAGTACGAGAGCCCCGTACACACTGACATGCGCCTGCATTCGGAGCTCCGTCTCCCCGGGGGCCGCCAGCTGACCATCTGTCGTGTCCGCTGCCTACCCGGGCTGCACATTCCCCTCCCAATCTACATGCTCCAATACAAGGCAAACGCCTCGGTTTTTTTAAAGTTATTTTTAAAGGAGAGATGAAGGAAAACCCCGGTTACCTACTCAAGAATTTTGCCGGTTAAGAGAGATTTCCGGTTATTTGGGTGCCGGTTAAAAGAGAGTTTCCTGTAGATAGTGTGTGAACCTCAATTAAATACAATAAATATGAATATTGGGCCCCATGCTAAATTTTCTGGGTTAGGGCAAAGTTTCTCGCACAGTGTGCACTTTGCCTGTATAAAATGGGTGTATTGGGGATTCTGGGTCTTCACCTGTTCAAGCAGGCTTCTTAATAGATTATATGTTGTTCAATTGTTAAGGTTATTCATTTTCTGTTAAATTTCACTGCATTTGGTCCATGCATTAGTCCCTGGGATTGTCCACCATTTTTGCAGATTTCTGTTTTCTTTCTCCCCACCACCGCCAGTACTTCATTTAATTATTCTTAGTTGTTTCTGCCATTTAACTGGAACCAGAGAAATTCCTTTGAGGATTCTGATAGCAGTGCAGAGAGATAAAGAATAACGTTTACGAGAGGTCAACAAATGAAGGTGCGACAACATCTGAAGCATTTTGTCTGCACCTATCCTACATAGGGTTGCATGTTTATAGAACCTGCCATGCCTATTTGAATCTCAGAAGACCTATCTCCTCTTCAAGAGAGTAGCTGCCACAGAGTTAAACCAACTGCAGGGTAACCTACAGACAACTGGAACAGGGATTTGGGAAGGTTACCACAGCATGAATGCTTATGCCACCATGTCCTTGCAGTCCACCGTAGGGATTATCTACCACAGCAGGGAGTCTGCAGTGCAAACACCATGTTTGTAAAGGACAACACCTTAAAGACTTCTCCAGTGAAAAGCAGGCATCGGGTGCAAGTCATAGGTGGCACTCATGGTTGTTAGGCTGTTCATATCAATCCCACTGCCTCAATGCATTTGCACGCAATGTTCAAGTGTTACCACAAAAAAATCATGATGCACGTCAGTGGCCATTATCTAGGGAGGAGCCATGATACCTTCATTATGTAGCAGTCATGCATTATTTGAAGGATAAGAAACCGTGGGGATGGTGCTTAAGAGAGTACAGCTATTTTATACATCTATGGCTGCTGGGCTCCAATGAGAAATCCCCTAACAGACCACCTCCACCTTCAAGAAAGGTGTACCTTGCAACTTTGGCATAATGAAAATGTGTGCAAAAAGGCACAGGTTGTGCACAATGCTTTAAATGATAACTTTACCAGTGCTTGTGCTGGTAAGCTGTGTAGTTTTAGCCAGTTAAACTCCCAACAGTATTTGTGCACATTTGGGGTGGATGGAGGATAAGCATTGGCTCTCAACAAATTGTGTCTGTATTCCTCAGGCCTGGGTAAATGTGGTGCGTCCCTTTTGAAGAAGAAAAGATGCACTCTGCAGCAGGCAAACACAAACTACTTGTGGCTTTCTCACTAGTTTGGTTTGGAAATTTTTGGGCATAGTGAAGGTTTCTGCATGTGTCAGATACCCATCTGATCAAAAAACAACTGCTCTTTGGCCGGTTCATCATCAAACCAACCAGCAAAATGGTCTCCCTGTGGGAGACACTACTTAATTATTGTCCTGGTATTATGTGGAGGATAAGAATGAAGATTACTGATTTGGTAGAATTATCTTCATTCTTCAAGTGAAAAGTATTTCCCACATAATCCATGCCTGTCCAACCATCCCTGATCTGTTCACTCAAACCTGAACGTATTTTTAATCTGTTGTTAACTGCTGTCAGATTATATGGTGTGATTGGCCACTGTTTTCTCTTTCTCCCCTGCCCATACCCCTTCAGCCTGGTTGAAAATAAATTTTGAGTGCATTCACGGATCTTCATATCTCTTATCTATTCAGGTGAATTCTGACAATGAGAGTGAGTTTTTTACTGCAGTTTGTAATAGCAATCTGTTTGAAAAAGAAGTGAAGATGGTAGGATCCAGACCTTCATGGCAGACCTGCATTCCAGCTCAAGGTTTGTACTTATTATGAAGTGAGAATGTAATTTTCTGTATTTATCTGGCTTGGGGGGGGTTATTGCTATGCCTTGACTGCAGTCTTACATTTTCATTGATCTATTCCATTAAAAAAAATCTCCAATTCAAAAATATAATATTCCCCTTTTCCTTTCTGCCCAGCACACTTTGCAAAGGTGTGCTGCTTGGGACAGGTCCCCTCCATTATACAATGATGGGGTGGGGTGTGGTGGTGAGAAAGGCAAGTAAAGAGGCTTCCAATAATGGAGTAGACCCAAAGTTCAATTGCTAATACTGGGCTCCTGAAGCCAGTACGCTCTGGTGACCATATGCAGAGGGGATACAGATTTCTGTCAAACCTACTCGCTTCCAGCAAGTGGAAGACAACAGTGTGCCTCCAGCTAAGCCACGTTCTGTCATTGTTTCTTCAATTCCACATATGATTGCATCACTTCCAGTATCCGGGGAACTAAAAGACAACTGTGTGCCATGAACAGGAGAATGATTGTATGTCCCCTTCTGAAGTCCAGTGGTATCTACACAGGAAGACACAATGGAGTGGGTTTGTTGGCTGTGATGGGGTGTCTGTAAGGGACTTAACCTGAAACTCTTCTGGCCTGTGGTAGCTAGGACAGGGAATTTTCACTTGTCCCTCCTCAGACAGTTGCTGGTTGGTAGTCGGGGGACTGTAGGCCAATAACATCCCATTCCTCATCCATAGTTAGGAACATAGGAATTGCTAGGCGAGAATAGATCAAGGTCCATCAAGTTTGCCTTTTACCATTCTGGTAGTCATATGATATAACAATAATGGAGTTGTTGACTAATCATTGTAATCTGTCAATTTGTCTACAACACACCCAGACATGAGGCGAGGCAACCCCAGTGGTGGAGAGCATTGGGAATCATAGGTCCAAAGTCACCTGTTTCTCCCCCTCCTTCCCCGGCCTCAGCGCGCTGCACTCACCACATGTCTCAAATTACTCATATACTGTATCAGTGTTATTTTCTAAAAGAAATTTATCTAATTTGCGTTTGAATGAATCAATACTAACTGCTTCTACTGTCTCCCTAGAAAGCCTGTTCCATAGATTGACCATTCGCTCACTGAAATATTGTTTTGGACAAGGTGAAATAGCTTCTTATGGTCTACATGACAATTGGATAAATTGTATAATTGGAACATCTGTAAAATGTAATGCTGAGCATGCAGAATAACTACATACCAAAAATCAAACAGCAGACTAAACAAATGTGACCTAAAATGGATTAACAAAAAAATTAAAAGGGAACAAAATCTCTACAAATCCTGCAGGGAGAAAGGCTCACTGGGTTGAACATGCTGAAAAATGTTTAAAGGGTGATCAGAGAGGGGCAAAAGAATAAGAGCAAGACTAAATACAACAATAAAAAAAATTCAGTACTACAACAGTAAAAGGCAGTCAAGAGGTTAAAGGCATAAAAGATGCAAACTGGCTTGAAGCTGAGCACAAGATATGTTATGGATCAAAGGTGAAAATACCCAACTGGAAGAGAGCCGATTTGTGAAGGGATCTAGCACAAGTGGACTGGAAACAAAGATTGGCCAAGAAAACAGTAAATGAGCAATGGCAGATCTTCAAGGCAGAGATATTTTAGGTACAAACCAACCATATTTCTAAAAGGAGGAAAGATGGGGCATCCAAAGCTAAAGCTCACTGGATGACAAAGGAAATTAGGTTAAAATAAAGCAGGAGGTTTATGACACATGTCCATTACAGAATACAATAGAAAACCAGGCAGAATACAGAGAGTGCAGGGGAAAATTGAAAAAGGATACAAGAAGGGCAAAGAGAGCATATGAGAATAGATTAGCGGGCAACATAAAAAGGAACCCAAAAATCTTTTCTAAACATACAAGAAGTAAAAGGATAGTTATAGGAATGGTGGGGCCGATTAGGGGCAAAAAGTTAAATCATCTTGTGGAGGCAGAGGGCATGACTGAGGTACTAAATGAGTGCTTTGCATCGGTCTTCACAAAAGAAGAGGATGAAGTTAATAAAAACAGAAAATGCTGGAAATACTCAGCCGGTCAGGCAGCATCTGTGGAGAGAGAAACAGTGAACGTTTCAAGTCGATGACCTTTCATCAGAACTGGAAAATGTTACAGATTTAACAGGTTTTAAGTAAGTACAGAGGCAGGGAAAGTGGGGAGGGGAGGAAAGAACAAAAGGGGAAGGTCTGTGATGGGGTGGAAGGCAGGAGAGATTAAAAGACAAAAGGAATGATGATGCATGGCAAAAGGGGTGGTAATGGGATAAGTAAAGAAACAAAAGATGGGTCTAGAAGAGGTGTAAATGGGAATAGCAGAATCATCAACAGCTGCCATTCGAAAAAATGGGAGCAGAGGTTATGGTCTGAAATTGTTGAACTCAGTGTTGAGTCCGGAAGGCTGTAAAGTGCCCAATCGAAATATGAGGTGCTGTTCTCGAGCTTACGTTGATCTTCATTGGAACAGTGTAGGAGGCCGAGGACAGAGAGCTCAGTGGGAGTGGAGCAGAGGATTAAAGTGACAGGCGACCGGAAGCTCAGGGTCACACTTGTGGACTGAACAGAGGTGCAATCTGAATTTGGTCTCCTCATGAGCATCGAATACAGTATACTAAATTGAAAGTAGTACACATAAATCACTTTCACCTGGAAGGAGTGTTTGGGGGCCTGGATGGTGGGAAGGGGTGAGGTAAAAGGACAGGTGTTGCATCTCCTGCGCTGCCATGGGAAGGGGAGGGGGTTGTGGGGGTGATTGAGGAGTGGACCAGGGTGTCGCGGAGGAAACGGACCCTTCGGAATGCTGAAAGGGGAGGGGGAAGATGTGTTCAGTGGTGGGATCACTCTGGAGGTGGCAGAAATGGCAGAGGATGATCCGTTGACTGTGGAGGCTGGTGGGGTGGAAGGTGAGGACAAGAGGACCCCTATCATGGTTCTGGGAGGGAGGGGAAGAGGTGAGAGCATAAGTGCGGGAAATGGAACCGGCACGATCGAGGGCTCTTGTCAACCATGGTGGAGGGGACTCGGTTGAGGAAAAAGGAAGACATATCGGAAGCACTGGTATGGAAGGTAGCATCATCGGAACAGATGCGACAGAGATGGAGAAACTGGGAGAATAGAATAGAGTCCTTACAGGAAGTGGGGTGGGAGGAAGTGTAGTCAAGGTAGCTGTGGGAGTCAGTGGGCTTACAGTGGATATTGATCGATAAGTTAGATGAAGTTAATGTTAGTGGGGGGAAAGAGTAGAGATAATGGACAGGATAAAAATAGATAGGAAAGAGGTGCTAAATAGTAAGTCACTCGGTCCAGCTGGGTGCATCCTAGGTTGCTGAGGGAAGCTGATAGAAGAAGCTCTGAGAGTGGTGCCAGAGGACTGGAGGATTGCAAATTTTACACCCCTATTCAAAAAAGGGGAGAGATAAACATGGTAATTACATGCCAATCAGTCTAATCTCAGTTGGTGGGAAAACTAATAGAGACCATTGTCGAGAATAAAATTAATTCTCACTTGGTCAAGCATGGGTTAATAAGAGACAGCTAGCACGGATTTGTTAAAGGCAAATAGTATCTAACTAACCTGATTAAGTTCTTTGATGAAGTAACAGAGAGGGTTGATGAAAGTAGTGCAGTAGTTGTATATATGGACTTTCAAAAGGCATTTGATATATTACCACAAGACTTATTTGGAAAATAGAAGCACATGGTATTAAAGGGACGGTGGTAACTTGAGTACGTAACTGGCTAAGGGATAGGAGGCAGAGAGTAGTGGTGAAGAGAGACTTTTCTGACTGGAGGGAACTATGCAGTGGGGTTCCCCAGGGGTTGTATTAGAACCATTGCTTTTCTTGTTATATATAAATGACCTGGACTTGGGTATAGGGAGTACAATTTCAAAGTTTGCAGATGATACAAAACTCGGCAACACAATAAATAGTTAGCAGGATAGTAGCAGACTTCAGGAGGACATAGACTGGTGAAATCGGCAGCTACGTAGCAGATGTAATTTAATGCAGATAAGTGTGAAGTGATGCAATTTGGAAGAAACAACATGGAGAGGCAGTATAATCTAAATTGTTAACTTTTTATTTCAAATTTCCAGCATCTACAGTATTTTGCTTTTGTATAATCTAAATGGTACTATTTTGAGGGGGGGGGGGGGGGGGGTGCAAGAGCAGAGGGACCTGGAGGTGCATATTCACAAATCCTTGAAGGTGGTAGGGCAAGTTGATAAGGTAGTTAAGAAAGCGTATGGGATACTTGGCTTTGTAAATAGGGGCATTGAATACAAAAACAAGGAAGTCATGCTTCCAGGAAGAGGTGATCTCATTGAAACATATAAGATTCTGAGGGGGATTGACAGGGTAGATACTGAGAAAACAACAGAAAACACTGGAAAAACTCAGCAGGCGAGGCAGCATCTGTGGAGAGAGAAACAGAGTTAACGTTTCAGGTCGAAGACCTTTCGTCAGAACTGTGATACTGAGAAGTTGTTTCCCCTGGCTGGAGAGTCTAGAACTAGGGGGCATAGTCTCAGGATAAGGGGTAGGCCATTTAAGACTGAGATGAGGAGGAATGTCTTCACTCAGAGGGTTGTGAATCTTTGGAATTCTCTACCCCAAAGGGCTGTGGATGCTGAGTCGTTGAGCATATTCAAGGCTGAAATAGATAGATTTTTGGACTCCAGGGGGAATCGAGGGATATGGGGATCAGGCAGGAAAGTGGAGTTGAGGTTAAATATCAGCCATGATCTTATTGAATGGCGGAGCAGGCTTGAAGGGCCGTATGGCTTACTTCTGCTCCTAATTCTTATGTTATGCTAAACCTTGAAGGTGGTAGGGCAAGAATTGGAAAAGCAAGAATTGTTCTCCTTCGAGCAGAGAAGGTTAAGGGGAGACCTAATCGAGGTATTCAAAATTACGAGGGGTTTTGATAGTGAAAGTAGAGAGAAACTGTTTTCCTCTGGCAAGTGGGTCGGTAATCAGAGGTCACAGATTTAAAATAATTGACAAAAGAACTAGAGGGGAAATGAGGAAATATTTCACACAGAGGGTTGTTATGATCTGGAATACACTACCTGAAAGGGTGGTGGCATCAGATTCCATAGGAACTTTCAAAAGGCAATTGGACATGTACGTGAGGGTTAGGGGGAAAAAGCTGGGGTGTGGGACTAAATTGGACAGTTCTTTCAAAGAGTCGGCACAAGTACGACGGGCCGGATGGCTCCCTTCTATGCTGTAAGATTCTATGATTCTAAGGTAGTAAACATTCTGACTAAATATTTCCTCTAAGTATTGTATTCACAAGGGAAGACCGAGATAACTAAAGTAAAATCAATGAAATTGATATAAACAAGATGGAAGTCCTAGACAGACCAAAAGGGCTCAAAACAAACAAAACACTGGAGATGGGTAGTATTTATGCACAGTTCTGAGAAAGACTAGGGAGGTGATTTGTGAGTGACTGACTGTCATTGATTCATTTGGAGGGGCAGGATTGCACCAAATGGATTGAAAACTGGCCAATTTGGTGCTTGTTTTCAGAAGGGTTGAGAAAACCGATACAGGGAAGTTACAGATCCATTAGTTTCACTTCCATTCTGTGTATAGTAATGGAATTAATTATCAGGAGAATACTGTAGAATAATAATGTAGCAAACAAGGATTCAGAAGGGAAAGATCCTGTCTGACCAATCTCCTTGACTTTGAGGAAGTGACATCCCAAGTGGTCTGTGGAAAACCATATGATGTAGTGTATCTAGACTTCCAAAAGGCATTTGACAAAGTTACACACGAAAAACTATTAATCAAACTCAAAGCTGTCAAAACTTTGGGGCATACTCTGGGAATGGATTAAAAACTGGCTGAAGGGCAGAAAATGAGTGTTCAATAGAGGAGGTATGTTCGGGTGGGGTGGGTGGTGGTGGAGTATTGAGTTGGGTGTGCAACGGCTCGGTGTTGGGACTAACTGCTTCAGTACATGGACAGAACAATCGCAGATGAAATTTAATGCAGACAAGTGTAAAGCACTGCACAAAGAAAGGAAATTGACACTTTCACCATGAATGGTGTTGAAGTAGCTATGATGAAGCCAGAAGAGACCAAGGAGTCTTAGTGGACTTGACGCTCAACCATTGGAGAGCAGCAGTCAACAAAGCCAATAGAATGTTGAACTACATAACCAAACAGTAAAGCAAACCAGTCAGCAAAGTTGTGATAAAACTGTATAGTACTTTGGTCAGACCGCACCTTGAGGTCTGGTTCTGGTCACAAGGGAGACATTTAAATGCTGGAAGCAGGGAAAGAAGAGCTATGAGGCTGATCCCTAGTGTTAGAGGGTCTGTGTTATAAGAAAAATACTGGAGGGGAGCAACCTGGGCTTTTCATCCTTGAAAGAAAAGATCTGAGAGATGATCCTAGATATAGGTAAGATAGTAAAGGGTATGAAAAAAGGTAAATACAGAAAATTACTTTAAATAGTGAGAACAGGGCTAGGGGACACTGGTTCCAACTAGTAAAAGATAAATTTATGACTGATATCATGAATGGTGGTCCTCGTCTGTAACAGTATCTTATGAATTAAGAGAGGCTACCGCTGTCTCTGGAGAGCAAGACGAGCTCATCGTGTCCATACAAATAAATGTAGAATTCAGCTTTGAAATGAACATATCCCCCTTAACTGTACCAATCAAAAAGCCTTGCCTACACCTGCCTACACAATCTCTGCTCCAAATTCATGTTTTATGAGAATTGCATTGGATATTGAGTGAGTTGCAAGACCACCCACGATTCAACTTCTGTTCCACTCGCGCATCTTTGTCACTTCTCATGAAAACGGAATCAATCCCAGCAATGAACCTCTAAGGTAACTCTCATCAGCTGTAACATCCTCATTGGAGACCAGAAATTCAGTGCTTGAGGTTACTGACTTTATTTTGTATTAAACTGTAATCAGCCAAAAATTACTGATGCTCATTTAGTGTCCATGAAAATCTTTTTATAATGGGAGAGTTTCATCTTTACAGAGAAAGTTTGGCAGAACAGAATTATTATGGAAACTCTTCACACTCTGGACTTAAAATGTCGCTTGGACTGTTGAATACTGGCTAGCAAACTTACTGTTCTAAACTTCTACTCTTGCAGGGTTGTGCCTGTCTGATGATGAGAGGTCCCAACTTGATGAACTGATGATGGAGGCTCTTTTGCTGCAGATCTCGCTGCCCGAAATGCAGCACATTTACCAGATTTTGTGGGTAGCTCAGTACTCTGTAGTAGAAGGTCACCAGCAACGATCTGAACTACTGAACTGTGAACCAGTGGAGGTCATGCAGTGTCTTGCAGAGACCTGTACTCCTACAGCTGAGGTATGGAACTGCAGAGACCCCAATATCAGAACAGAAATGTATTTGGGCAGTCAACCTGTAAATATTGTCAAAAATATACCTCAGTGAGACTGCGAGCATGTGTTGGAATGTATTTGACAAATGTGTACGGATGAGTATCAGATACTGTTAAGTGGCTTTGTTCTGGATTAGATGAGCTGAATGACAACTATTTCAAATATTTCGTCCAGCATTGAGGAAACCTGCAGATGATGGAAAGTACAGGAAGCATCCTAGATCTCATCTGATGATGATACGTGGCTGTCCTTTTTGCTTTGCCTGTCTTTTTGGTCAGCTCTGTATTTGTCAACACCATACTTTAGTCTCCAAACCAAGCTACAGAAAAATATACTCCGGTAGAGTTTCTGTTTGTTCGATCGAGTGCATCTACTCTCCCCATTGGGAGACCCCCCCCTACTCAATACCTGGATAGCTTGCGGCAGGTTTCAAAGGGCCCCGAATTGAAAAGTCACCCCACCTCACCCAAATTATGTTCAGGAGTAATGCTGGAGACCACCCAGACCATAAAGGGGTTTGTTTACAGGGTGCTCTCACTCCAAGTAGGAGGAATCCCAGCCCCAAGAGCCAGGTCTACCCCCTCCAGGTTCTATTAATGAGACAAACTGGTAATCATTAGAATCTTGGAGCACTGCAGAGTTACCTAGCTCAGATATCAAATTACCTGGTCTGTCATTGGGGAGGGGGGAGTTGACTCTGTTACAATATGGACCTGAGTACATAATTCAGGCCAGTACTGAGGGACTGCTGCTTTACCGAGGGGAGTGCTGCAATTTTCTATTGTTGGTACATTACCACCGTCCTTACATGACTGGCATATGGACACACAACATAACCCATTTAATGATGGCTCCAACTATTGGAGGTGTAGAATTTAGAGCAACTGGATCCCTCTCTGCAAACCCCGTCAAGGTAGAAACTGACGTCATAAATGAATACATGTTACCTTACCCAGCTAATATAAGGATCTGTGCTGGGAAGTTTGCAATGGGATGTTCCAGGCATGTCATGACAGGTGATGTGCTTTAACCTGAGAGCAATGTTTACTTCACTCCTGTTGGATGATGAATTCATTTCAGAAATCATAAAATAGCCACAAAATGGTATCTTTGAAACCTAAATATTGGACAGAGCACTTGATTAACATAAAGAAAAGAAAGAAAGACTTGCATTTATATAGCGCCTTTCACAACCACCGGACGTCTCAAAGCGCTTTACAGCCAATGAAGTACTTTTTGGAGTGTAGTCACTGTTGTAATGTGGGAAACAGAACACTTATTAGGAGATTGGCAACCATGAGAGCTCACAGGTAATCGGGTACACGTACACAATAATACCACAAAGGATCTGAGAAGCTGCCAGCCCTTCTCTGCCCAACTGAGTAGCTTGAGCTGTCTGTTCTGTTTCAGGGTGAAGGTTGCTGTTTAAAGCCAGTGAAAAGAGAAGGAAACTGTGAGAAAAAGAAGAGACGACTTGAAAAAGATGGTTCAGTGGGTGAAAAGAGAGAAAAATTGAAAAAACTAAACAACCCCAAAAAGAGAAATCTCAAATTAAACCAGGAAAAATCAAAAGATCTGAGCTTGGGAAGGATAGAAGCAGAGAAGTATTTTGAATTTCTACAGCCTAATGAGGCACTGTCGGTGATAATGGAGCCTCCATACTCTGAGCCAGAGGACTCCGAAGATGAGGATGCAATCTGCCCTGCAGAAAGCTGCCAACAGCCAGAGGGGGATGAGGTCAGTATTCACTTCCTGCGGTTTATGTTTGCTATATTGGTTCAACACAATAAATGCATAGAAACTATTGAATGTTTTAACAGACAGGGTTGTGCTTAGCAGAATAAGGAAAAGAGAGTGGTGGGTGAAGTTTAAATTTGTATTGGTCCCAGATTGTGTCGACCAGAAGTCTACAGAGCTATCGTTTACAAATCCTAAGTGTTAGATTTTCAGTTGCAAGCCATGTAACTTGGTCATCACCTCTCATCAAAGTCATAAACTTGTTTAAAAGTGGCAAACTTCAGTGTATTCTCATTCTTATTTCCATCATTGTTTTTCTCCCTTTCCTGTGTCTAGACTTGACTATTCCAACGCACTCCTGGCTGGCCTCCCATTTTCTACCCTCCGTAAATTTGAGGTCATCCAAAACTCTGCTGCCCGTGTCCTAACTCGCACCAAGTTCAGTTTACCAATCACCCCTGTGCCTGCTGATCTACATTGACTCCCGGTTAAACAACGCCTCTATTTTAAAAAATCTCATCCTTATTTTCAAATCCCTCCATTGCCTTGCCCCTCCCTATCTCTGTAATCTCCTTCAGCCCTACAATCTTACGCGATATCTGCGCTCCTCCAATTCTGGCCTCTTGAGCATCCCCAATTTTAATCACTGCACCATTGTCGGCCATGTCTTCAACTGCCAAGGCCCTAAGCTCTGGAATTCCCTCCCTAAACCTTTCCACCTCTCTCCTTCTTTAAGACGCTCCTTAAAACCTACCTCTTTGACCAAGATCTGTCCTAATATCTCCTTATGTGGCTCGGTGTCAAATTTTGTTTGATAACGCTTCTGAAGCACCTTGGGACGTTTTACTACGTTAAAGGCACTATATAAATACAAGTTGTTGTTGTCTGTGTCTCTCTTTTGCTCACTTTCTCCTTGCTCGTTCGCTTGCTCGCTTTCTTTCACTCACTCACTCCATCCGGAAATGTGATTTGTAAATGTGGAGGCAGGACTCAGCATCTCATGCAGTGGTGACGGATCTCAATAAAAACACATCCTTTTAATAAAGAACTTTCATTCCCACTAAGTGCTTTTTAGAGTCATAGTCATAACGGCACAGAAGGAGGCCATTCGGCCCATCGAGTCCTTGCCGGCTCTCTATAGAGCAATCCAGTCAGTCTCCCTTTGAAAACATTGAGTGTCTCCGCTTCCACCACTTCTATCGGCAGCGAGTTCCAGGTCCTCATCACTCGCTGCGTAAAAAAGTTTTTTCTCACCCCCCCCCCCTGTATCTCTTGCCCAAAACCTTAAATCTGTGTCTCCTAGTCCTTGTACCATCAACTAGTGGGAACAGCCTTTCCCCATCTAGCCTATCCAAACCCGTCATAATCTTGTACACCTCTATCAAGTCATCCCTCAACCTCCTTTGCTCTAATGAAAACAAAACCAGCTTCTCCAACCTGTCCTTGTAACTAAGATCCCCCATCCCCGGAACCATTCTGATAAATCTCCTCTGCACCCTCTCAAGGGCAATCACATCCTTCCTAAAGTGTGGTGACCAGAACTCGACGCAATACTCCAGTTGTGGCCTAACCAGCGCTTTATAAAGGTTCAGCATAACTTCACTACTTTTGTACTCAATACCTCTATTTATGAAGCCCAAGATCCCATATGCTTTGCTAACCACTCTCTCAATATGTCCTGCCACCTTCAGGGACCTATGCACATTAATTCCCAGGTCCCTCTGTCCCTGCACACTCTTTAAAACTGTGCCATTAAGTGTATATTGCCTCTCCTTGTTCCTTCTGCCAAAATGTATCACCTCACTTCTCTGTATTACATTCCATCTGCCACTTGTCTGCCCATTCTGCTAGCCTTTTTATGTCCTGTTGCAGTCGATTGGTATCATCCTCAGTTTGCCACACCCCCAAGTTTGGTGTCATTGGCAAATTTAGAAATTCTACTCTGTATTCCAATATCCAGGTCATTTATATATCAAAAAAAGCAGTGGCCCCAGCACAGACCCTTGGGGAACACCACTGTCTACCATCCTCCAGTCTGAAAAACAGCCATTTACCACAACTTGCTGTTTTCTGTCCTTAAGCCAATTCCTTATCCAAGCTGCCACTGACCCACCTATTCCATGAGCCTCAATTTTGTTAGCCAGCCTTCTATGTGATACTTTGTCAAACGCCTTCCTAAAATCCATGTAGACAATATCCATTGCATTCCCTTCATCAATCCTCCCTGTTACTTCATCAAAAAATTCAATTAGATTAGTCAAACACGATCTGCCTTTTACAAATCCGTGTTGGCTCTCCTTAATTAGCTTAAACCTCTCCAAGTGCCTGTTAATTTTTCCCTTGATTATTGTTTCTAAAACTTTACCCACCACTGATGTTAAACTGACTGGCCTGTAGTTACTAGGATTGTCCTTGCACCCTTTCTTGAATAATGGTGTCACATTTGCCATTTTTCAATCCTCAGACACCTCCCCTGCATCTAGGGAAGATTGGAAAATTATGGCAAGCCCTTCCGCTATCTCCTCCCCCAATTCCCTTAGCAACCTGGGATGCAAGCCATCTGGACCAGGCGACTTATCCACTCTAAGCATACCCAGTACATCCTGTCTATCAATTTTCACCCCTTCCATTGCTTCTACCTTTTCCACTTCTACCGATATTTTGTCAGTATCTACCTCCTTAGTAAACACCGATACAAAGTACTCGTTGAGTATTCTAGCCTTGCCCTGCGCATCTAAGCATATATCACCTTCTTTGTCTCTAATAGGCCCCACCCCACCTCTTACTACCCACTTACTGTTTACATGCCGGTAGAAGATTTTTGGGTTCCCTTTTATGTTAACTGCCATTCTACTCTCATATTCTCTCTTTGCCAATCTTATTTTCATCTTCACTTCCCCTCTCAACTTATCGTATTTGATCTGGTTCTCCCTTGAAGAATTCACCTGACATGCATCATACACCCTCTATTTTTGTTTCATCATTTTCTCTCTCTCCCTCGTCATCCAAGGAGCCCTTGCTTTGGTTCCCTTACCCTTCCCTCTTGTTGGAATGTACCTAGCCTGTACTTGGAGCATCTCCTCCTTAAAGATCACCCATTGTTCTGTTACAGTTTTCCCTGTCAGTCTTTGGTTCCATTTTACCCTGGCTAAATCCTTTAGCATCCCATTGAAGTTAGCCCTATTCCAGTTTAGAAGTTGCACTCTAGATTGTTCCTTGCTCCTCTCCATTGCTAATCTGAATCTCACTCGTACCCAAGTGTTCTCCCACAGACACTTGGTTGACCTCATTCCCCAGCATCAGATCCAGCAATGCCTCCTTCGTAGTTGGGCCAAGAACATACTGGTCAAGGAAATTCTCCTGAACACATTTCAGAAATTCCTCCCTGTCCTTTCCCTTTACCCTAGCAATCGATATTTGGGTAATTAAAGTCCCCCAATATCACCACTGTATAGCTTTTGAATATCACTGCGATTTCCCTGCAGATTTGCTCCTCTACCTCCCTCTCACTATTTGGAGGCCTATAGAATACCCCCAATAGCGTGATCATACCCTTTTTGCTCCTCAACTCTAACCAAATCGATTCTGTCCTTGTCCCCTCAATAACATTCTCCCTTTCTAACACTACAATGTCTTAATCAGCACTGCCACCCCACCTCCCTTTTTTCCTTCCCTATCTTTTCTGAACACCTTGTACCCTTGAATATTAAGTGCCCAGTCCTCACCGTTTTTAATTAACCTGATAAGTCTGTAGTTTCCTGGTTTTTCCCTCCCGTCTTAAATAATGGAGTGATATTTGCAATTTCCCAATCCAAAGGCACAATTCCCGAATCTAGAGAGCTTTGGAAAATTATGATGAATGTATCTGTGATTTCCCCATCTGTTTCTTTTAACACCCTAGGGTGGGAACCTTCAGTACCTGGGTATTTGTCTATCTTAAGTCTCATTATTTTCTCCATTACCATTTTCTTACTGATACTAAATTCAATAAGTTCTTCTTGACGTATTTTTAGGTTCACTTATACCGTTGGTATTTTGTCCTCTTCCTCCATTGTGAAAACGGATACAAAGTACTCCATTAACAAACCTTCCATTTTCTTATTGTCCATCATAGGCTGTCTTTAATGTGCACATATTCCCCATTGCCACTCTCTTTCTCTCAATGTATTGATAACCTTTACTGTTCGCTTGGAAATCTTGCACGTTTTTTTCATATTTCCGTTTTGCACCTCATTGCTTTGTTTGTAATCCTTTGTTACCTTTTATAGCTCAGTCTGCTGAATTTGCACTTTTCCTTGTATTTGTGTAAGCTTTTTCTTTTAGCTTGATAACCGTGTCTTACCTCATTTATTGATCATGGTTACTTAATTGCACAAATGGAGCTTTTGCTTTCATGGGGTATGTACGAGCTTGATATTGTACCAGAAACTTCCCACTGTTTATCTGTACTTTTACCTGTTGGGATCTCTGCCCAGTTTACTGTGGTCAATGTAGTTCTCATCCCATGGAAGTTTGCCTGACTTCAATTTAAAATCTTGATTTGTTACTCCTGCATCTCCCTCTCAAACCTAATATCAAATTCAATCATATTATGGTCACTATTCACAAGATGTTCCCTTACAGTCAGATTGTAAACTAATTCTGATTTGTTACTCATCAACGTTCCCAATAAGCTGCATGGCCACGCAACTCTCTGCCGGTCCCGCACAGCCCGGGACCAGCTTTTGCATGCGCCAAATTGTGAACAGGGCCGTGCACCCAAAAAAAAATTACGGGGAACATTGCTCATCGCTATATCTAGTATGGCCTTATCACTTGTTAGTTCTAAAGCAGACTGTTCGAGAAATTGCACTAAATATATTCTAGAAATTCATTGCCTTTACTACTGTGAAAATGAAAATCTCCCATTATTACCACGTTGTTTCTGCTACATGCTTCCCTGATCTCAGTGTTTATACATTCCCCACTACATCACTACTGTCAGGAGGTCTGTAGGCAACTCCCACCAGAGTCTTGTTATCCTTTACTGTTCCTTATTTCTACCCATTTGTTTCCACCCCTGTTCACCTTTACTGATGTCCTTTCTTTTCACTACTATAATTGTGTCTTTTATCAATATTGCTACTCCCCTTTCCCAATTTTCCTGTCCTTCCTGACGATCCTAAAACCTGGAATATTTAGCTCTCAATAATTCCCAGCTTGTAGCCAGATCTCTGTAATGGCTACTACATCATGCCCTTTAAGCTGAATTTGTGCTTATTTCTTATGCTACGTGCATTCGTGTACAGAACTCTTATTTGGGTAACTGTCCTCACCCTGTCCATATGCCCTGATGGCATATTTCTCATACTTTTTGACCTATCTCACTTTTGGTTGCTGATGCTCTGTACATTGCTATACAGATAATTTAATATTTTTTTTATTTTACAACACTCCTTCATTTTTAACAGGTATTTTATTATTTCCTATTCCCTTTTCTGTTCCTGGGGTATTTGTATTATGTTCATCTCTTTTTTGTACTCTGACCTTTGCCCTTATCCCTTTTTCTTATTATTAGATTATTATTTCCATTCGCACTTCTCTCTTCTCTCCCCCCCCCCCCCCCCAACCCCCAATTTATTGGTTTAACGTCCTTTCTATAGTCCTTTATGCTAGAATCTTGATTTCAACCTGTTCAGGTGCAGCTCGTTCCAGCGGTACAGCTTCTTCCTGTCCCTGTATTGGTGTCCGTGTCCCATGAAATGGAATCTTACAGCCACGCATTTACTTTTCTGATCTGTTTATCCCTATTTGAATTAGCACGTGGTTTGGGTAATAATCTGGAGATTACCACCCTTGTGCTCCTGCTTTTTCATTTAGCACCTAGCTCCTGATACTCCCTCAGCAGGACCTCCTCCCTGTTCTTTTCTGTGTTGTTGGTTCTGACATGGATCACCACAACTGATTCTTCCTCCCTTTCCATGTTCCTTTCCAGATGCTTCAAGATATCCCTTTCCCAATTTTCCTGTCCTTCCTGAAGATCCTAAAACCTGGAATATTTAGACAACATGCCCTCTACCGTGTAGTTAAGTGTTAATGAAGAGCAAATAATTGAACACTTGGCTTTTGATCCTTAGCACCAACTTCCCCCACTGCACCTAATTTCCACTCTCATCCAATTCTGGTTTTTAAGGTCCTCTCTCTGTTCCCAGCTGACTCTGTTCTCAGCTCACTAGACACTTGCATATTTTAAAAGAAAAATTGGATAAATATTTGAAGCAGAGGAAGATACAGGGCAATGGGAGAGAGTGGGATTAGTTTTGGATTGCTCTAACAAAGAGCTGGCACAGACACAATGGGCCAAATGGCCACCTCTTGTGCTGTAAACTTTTGCAGTTCTATATCTGCAGAAATCAAAACTAATTGCAATAGTAGGCACTGAATTTGGTGCTGCAAATCTCTCCTGGGCAGGAAATTGAAAGTGATGCAATTGTCCCAGCTTCATCTCTGCATTCACTCTGTTCTGTTCTGGCTATTTTAACGACCATATATAGGAATGTGATTTTATTTTTGTGTATATTTGCCATGTCTGTGAGTGCACAGAAAAGTTACAGCTGTATAAATGTGCCATTGTAAGCTCCACACAGTCTGTGCAAAATTGATTACTTAGCCCAGACTAGTGCAGCACATTCTGGGTAACACTATGAATGAAGCAGTCTCGGAGAACAATTGAGATTTGAACAAGGTCTCTGCAAAAACCCTGTATAATGTACAATTTTTAAAATAAAAAGCCATTACCAAGAACTTGTTCTAATAATATCATTAAATGGAAATGGTACATGTAGAAGATTAATGCTATACCATGTGCATCATTGCAGTAATGTACCATGCTGCTGTGGTACATCATTAATCACTGATTTACAGTTGAATTAAATGGGTCTTGAACAATAGGGGGCGGTGGGTGGAGAGGACAAAAATTCAGCATTCATTTAGAGACTCACCCGTTAGCAGCTTTTGGCAAGACTGAAAGTGCAGGACATTAAGTGGTAGGCAAAAATGAAGGGAAGGTAAAAGAATATGCAGACAACTGACAGCAGTTCACCGTCTGGCTTCTGAAGTCAAGGAAACGATGCATGAGATGCTTGTACTCTCTTATAGATCAGCATTGCAGCATGCCTGCAAGAAGGGGCAGCCACGTTTCAGCCACAGCTGACAATCTCTGTCCTTACATGTGCCAGCCACAGGCTCCTTGTATCTAATGGCACAGTTTTGTATCTGCCTCACTACTGACCAGACCCCGAGAAGATGGTCATTGCCACATAAGTGAGCCAGGGCCTGAGAAAATGGTTGGTGGCATCTTGGCAGGTGTGACCATCAGATAGTTTGGCTCTTGATGACCCTGGAGTGCTTTATTTCATACAGTACAACCAAAAGCATGGTGTGCTATAACTGGGGTACTTCTCAAGAACCAGTTAATATAACAATCATGCATTTGTGTATCGTAGCGACGCTATTTGGGTTTTGCTGGCGCAGGTTCCTTTGGGCAGAGGAACCTTCATCAGGACAATATAATGGAAGGTTAAGAGCTAGCTGGAGAAAAACTGGAAAAACCTCAATGGCTCAAAATTGGCCATGAAACATCTGCCTGTTAAATTCAGTGCCCTTTAAATAACTTCCTGCCTGGAAGTCTGTGCCCAGCAACTCTGGATGCAGATTTCCAAGTATTCTTTGGATTTGGGGTCCAGCCTGCCCACTGGGGTCTAGCCTGACCACTGTCCAGTAAATGGTGTAGGGGGCTTTCCATTACCCCCCCCCATTTTAATATTGAAATGAAGATCTTCCCCACTTTAAATGTAAATTCTACCGCCCACCCTGGCCCTGATCTAATGGGGCACAAAATGGAAAGAGGTCAGGCAGCTGATTTCAGCCAATTTCATGGTTCATTACTCCCCATCTGTGCCCATTTCTAAGTTGGGCATAACAGACACCAAAATCAGCCCCTTGGAGTTTGAACCACAAGCATATCTGAATCAGCAAATTGACATGGAAATCCTAAAAAGGAACCAGAGAAACTATACATTGTCATGGCAACACTCATTCACCGGTGAAAAGATGCCACTTATCTTCACTAAATTCAACTTTTGCCCATAAAACACAGATGTTAATGCAAAAATAAAGTAGAGTTATAGTGATACTGGCAGTAAACAATCTCTCCCTTCCTCTTGTGTAGGTTGACTGGGTCCAGTGTGATGGCAGCTGCAACCAGTGGTTCCACCAGATCTGTGTGGGTGTGTCCTCAGAAACAGCAGAAAAGGAGGACTATATCTGTGTCAACTGTACTGTAAAAGACCAGAGCAACAGGAAGCAGAATGGCCAGGGCTAGCCTTGGGCAGAGTGCGAGCGAATCACAGGTTCCACTAGAAGCAGTGGATTTGGTATCTCTACAACCCACAAATGGTGCTTTATCTCAACTCATGGGATCATCTACAAGGACTCTCAAACTTTTTCCAACTTTGTATTTTCTCATTCTTGTATGAACTTTTCGTCTGTGGTTGTGAAAGTGTATGATGCTGGCTACACCCAGGGTTTTCTACCCATTATGGAGACAATTGGCTCTCTTTGAACAATGCCTATTTCCCATACCTCAGTTTGAGACTTGCCTGCATACATGCCCAATCTCATTGGGTGTTAAGGACCTGCAATCACCAAAAAAATGGACTTTTTTATGGGGCCCTCTGTTCAGTTACAAGCATCTTAATCTTAAAGAGAGATTCTGACTTGTGTTTTGTAGGTTAGTTTTATTTATCTCAGCAATAACAGATTTGTGAGTTAAAGGGCCAGATACGGTTTCCCGAGAGTGTGTTGTTTGTTGTACAGAATGCAGGTGTTTAGGCTCCTAGTGGCACGGGAAAATTAGAGATAGACAATGGACCGAGGTCTGTAAACTTACTGCCTACGCTGTACTTTGGCTTTTTTTTGGTAGCTTGTATCTAATGTTGCAGTCTCCTTTGTGAAATAAACCTTTGGTTATGAATGAGCTTTGCAGGCTGCAATTTGTAATGCACCACTTGAAAATTTCTAATCCAGGGACAGTCCATTGTTATTTCTGCACCAAATTTAAATACCAGATCAGCTGATACAGTGACCGTGTCAGTGGCTAAGTGCCTGAGAGGGAAGAATAGAGGCTTCATTTCCTCACTCCACTCACATCCCAGCAGACCCTCATCAAACAGTGGAATGTGGAAGGCAAATGGAATGCAGAGCTGAACCTGGGTAATACTGAGCTACTGGAGGGTATTGGCAGAGGCATGGGAGCAGGTCCCGTGCCTGCCCCCTCTGCCACATGAAGGGAAGGCAGACATGAAATTGGGGAGAACTTACAATTAAAATAACTGAATTTAAAAAGCAGGAGATTTTATCATTTTGTTAACTTGTCTATTCATGCGCCTATTGTACAGTACAGTTTAACATTGTTCATTTGGGGATCAAAATCCTATCTGTTTGAAGGAGGGGCGGATACAGTTATAGGTGACTCCTCATAAATGAGACCTGTTAAACATTATAAGTGAACTGAACTAGTCATTCAATTCACATTGCCTGGCATCTTGCTTCCATCATTGCTGAAGTTATAGTGAACTTCAGTTCATCTGTTATGGAAAAGCCCGATCTTTACAACTAGCAGTGATGAAATGATGCTGTGCAGACACAGCGAATGAATCAACAGCTAAACAAAATTATTCTAAAATAATTTAGGAGCAGAATGACTAGAAAAACAGTGTAACCTTGTAAAGGTGGTCACCTACATTCAGAGCTGACCAGTGCAGAATAATGCTCTGCTGCTAAATGGTTGACTTAGTTTGAAAGGATCTTTGGGTGATGGCAATAATATTAAATAGTGCTTTTCATAGTTTAAAACTTCTGAATATTAGCATCAACAGTAAACAGCAAAGTGACTGGAAAATATTAAGTACATGATGTGTGACTATCTTGATGAAACTAAGAATATTACTTTGGGATTGGCAGGAAAATAAGTCTGAGATACCAGACTGCCATATACGAATCAACATAGTAACTCTCCTGATTCCTCCAAGTTTGTCCGGTGACTAGCTGGGTCATACACATCAGCAGAGTCCTTTTGTTTAATGCCTGGTCTATGATGGTTAGCTATCTGGGCCTGGACACCACTGTGCCTCTGGGAGGAAGGTTAAATCAGTTAGTGCTGCGGCTCCTAGTTTTTTTTTAAATTCGTTCCTGGAATATGGATGTCGCTGGCAAGGCCAGCATTTATTGCCCATCCCTAATTGCCCTTGAGAAGGTTGTGGTGAGCCACCTTCTTGAACCGCTGCAGTCCATGTGGTGAGGGTACTCCCACAGTGCTGTTAGGGAGTTCCAGGATTTTGGCCCAGCAATGATGAAGGAACGGCGATATATTTCCAAGTCAGGATGGTGTGTGACTTGAAGGGGAACTTGAAGGTGGTGGTGTTCCCATGCGCCTGCTGCCCTTGTCCTTCTAGGTGGAAGAGGTCACGGGTTTGGAAGGTGCTGTTGAAGAAGCCTAAGTGAGTTGCTGCAGTGCATCTTGTAGATGGTACACACTGCAGCCACGGTATGCCGGTGATGGCGGGAGTGAATGTTTAAGGGGGTGGATGGGGTGCCAATCAAGCGGGCTGCTTTGTCCTGGATGGTGTCGAGCTTCGAGTGTTGTTGGAGCTGCACTCATCCAGGCAAATGGAGAGTATTCCATCACACTCCTGACTTGTGCCTTGTAGATGGTGGAAAGGCTTTGGGGAGTCAGGAGGTGAGACACTCACCGCAGAATACCTAGCCTCTGACCTGCTCTTGTTGCCACAGTATTTAGGTGGCTGGTCCAGTTAAGTTTCTGGTCAATGGTGACCCCCCCAGGATGTTGATGGTGGGGGATTCGGCGATGGTAATGCCGTTGAATGTCAAGGGGCGGTGGTTAGACTCTTGCTTGTTAGAGATAGTCATTGCCTGGCACTTGTGTGGCGTGAATGTTACCTGCCACTTATCAGCCCAAGCCTGAACGTCGTCCAGGTCTTGTTGCATGCGGGCATGGACTGCTTCATTATCTGAGGAGTTGCGAATGGCACTGAACACTGTGCAGTCATCAGCGAACATCCCCATTTCTGACCTTATGTTAGAGGGAAGGTCATTGATGAAGCAGCTGAAGATGGTTGGGCCTAGGACACTGCCCTGAGGAACTCCTGCGGCGATGTCCTGGGGCTGTGATGATTGACCTCCAGCCACCACAACCATCTTCCTTTGTGCTAGGTATGACTCCAGCCAGTGGAGCGTTTTTTCCCCCCGATTCCCATTGACTTCAGTTTTACTAGGGCTCCTTGGTGCCACACTCAGTCAAATGCTGCCTTGATGTCGAGAACAGTCACTCTCACCTCACCTCTGGAATTCAGCTCCTTTGTCCATGTTTGGACCAAGGTTTTAATGTGGTCGGGAGCAGAGTGGTCTTGGCAGAACCCAAATTGGGCATCAGTGAGCAGGTTATTGGTGAGTAAGTGCCGCTTGATAGCACTGTCGATGACACCTTCCATCACTTTGCTGATGATTGAGAGTAGACTGATGGGGCGGTAATTGGTCGGATTGGATTTGTCCTGCTTTTTGTGGACAGGACATACCTGGGCAGTTTTCCACATTGTCGGATAGATGCTAGTGTTGTAGCTGTACTGGAATAGCTTGGCTAGCGGCGCGGCTAGTTCTGAAGCACAAGTCTTCAGCACGATAGCTGGGATGTTGTCGGGGCCCATAGCCTTTGCTGTATCCAGTGCGCTCAGCCGTTTCTTGATATCACATGGAGTGAATCGAATTGACTGAAGACTGGCTTCTGTGATGGTGGGGACCTCAGGAGGAGGCCGATATGGATCATCCACTTGGTACTTCTGGCTGAAGATGGTTGCAAACGCTTTAGCCTTGTCTTTTGCACTCACGTGCTGGGCTCCACCATCATTAAGGATGGGGATATTCATGGAGCCTCCTCCTCCCGTTAGTTGTATAATGGTCCACCACCATTCACGACTGGATGTGGCAAGACTGCAGAGCTTTGATCTGATCAGTTGATTGTGGGATCGCTTAGCCCTGTCTATAGCATGCTGCTTCTGCCTTTTAGCATGCGTGTAGTCCTGTGTTGCAGCTTCCCCAGGTTAGCACCTCATTTTTAGGTATGCCTGATGCTGCTCCTGGCATGCTCTTCTACACTCCTTATTGAACCAGGGTTGGTCCCCTGGCTGAACTAGATACTAGAGGGATGAGCTTTGAGAGAGGTAGGGTACAAGAGGGATGAGCTTTGAGAGAGGTAGGTAGGGTACGAGATGGGATGGGCTTTGGGAGAGGTAGGGTACTAGAGGGATGGGCTTTGGGAGAGGTAGGGTACTGGAGGGATGGGCTTTGGGAGAGGTAGGGTACTAGAGGGATGCACTTTGGGAGAGGTAGGGTACTAGAGGGATGGGCTTTGGGAGAGGTAGGGTACTAGAGGGATGGGCATTGAGAAAGGCTGTCACTCTGGGAACAGTGGGTACTTGCAGGAGGAGCTGAGATATACCATTAGCTGTTATAAACATGATGCCAATTGCCTACATGTTGGTTTGGCCTGTTACCAATGCATTGACTGGCACCTAGGTGGAAAAAATCACAATTGACATGGTTGTGATCCTTTAAGTTTTTCCACAATATTAGTCTTGCATACCAAGTAATTACCCCCATTTGCAGACTGTAAACAGTACACCAGTGGACTACTCCCATTTTGTTCTCTGCTGAGCCGCAGTGTCTCGCCACCTTGTGGGAAAAGAATCTTTGAGAATTTCCCAATGTTTTAGCTGTGTTTACCTCAGTTTTTTTTATTTGTAATGTATGTCGCGTTTTTAGGCTTCAAACTTTCTAAATATCATCAATGATGTCCGACTCTGGTGCTAAGGCCAAGGGCCACAATATTGGCTCCTTTTCACAAGATACTTCTCATTGTGTTGGGTGTCCTCTTTGGCCATGCTTCAGTGCGTCTTGCATTAGTCAGACCTGCTCTTGCCCTTTTCTATCTACTGATGCTCATAATCTGTACATTTTTTGTCTTCCTAGCAGAGTAAATTAAGAATATCTCAACCGTCGAAATGATTAAATCATCCCTGAGGATAGGGTGATTTGTCTACACCCTCTAGATATCAGAAGTCCGCCTCCAACCAGTCTTGTACTGACCACAAGTCCAGGAAAAGGAGGAGAATGTTGTATCTGCTAGTTTAAATGACATTTCAGCAGGTGTCAGAAATGAGCTGGTTATCAGAATGCAGATCACGACTGGCCCTAGATACTGGATAAAGGCGTCGAGTTTCTTCTAGAATTATTTTAAAAATTTGTTCTTGGGATGTGGGTGACTGTGGCACGGCTACATTTATTGCTCATCCCTGAGGGCACTAAGGATCAACCATATAGTGTGAAGTTACGTGTAGACAAGACTGGGTAAGAATGGCCGGTTCCCTTTCCTGAATGACATTAGTGAACTAGTTGAGTTCTTGCACAGTCTGGGAGCTGTAATGAATCCAGCCCACAAAATTACAACTTGCCATGGTGTGATTTGAACTAATGATCTCTGGGGTGCTAGTCCAGTACCATAACCACAAGGTGACCATAGCCTGCTCCTCTATTTGTTGCTGTCATGGTTTGGTGACGCCATGCATTGAGGCACTTATGGTGCCTATTCTAAATGTTGGTGTTCTCCGTTCGATATTCTTGCGGGTTCCTTGTCACTAGTTGCTCCCATCAGCGGACCTTGCATCATTGTATGATCTGGAGTGTGCCTTCTACTGCCCATTAGTGTGACCAGGGGATTATAATATCGATCACTGGCTGGTATACCAGCTTCTGTCGTCTCCACGTACCACCATGTGTTCTCCACCTTTTACAGAAGGCAGACTGAAAATCTTCAGTGAGGTGAAGCGTGATTAGAAATCAACAAACTTATATTTAAAACACTCGAACAAACAGAAAATAGTTTTCACAGTGAGATCCATCAATTTCACTCCTCGTTCTATAAATAACAGACGCACAACTCTACTGAGGCTTCAGGCGAAAGCTAACTGCCCTGACTTTTCTGTCAGGGTTGCACATCCAGTCTGATATCAGACAGAGAGATAGCGAGGAAGGGAGAGGGAGGTCTACGGAGAGGGACAGACAGCGACAGCGAGTGCTGTGACCCTTCCCTTAACTCTGAGCTATCAATCCCCAAGGCTCCAAATTGATCCCATCCTTAGAAATAACCAGGTTATTCATTGTGTCGTTAAGCCAGAACATTGAATGAAAACCAAGTTTGCTGATTTATGCAATAATCTAGTTTGCAACTAACTGACCCCCCACCCCTCCCCATCCCCCACTCTTTCTACTGTCTCCAAGTTACAAAAACATATACGCACATCTCTCTCTGGGTAGCTAACAGTGCTTCAAATTACCAAGGCCCTAGCCTAGATTCTGTCTGCTGTTAAATGTGAATCAAAAATGCTGCATTTAACATTATAAGAAATGTTATAAATTAACAAAATTCCATTCAGGCAACCAAGTAAAGGCCTAGAACTGTCTCTTTAGCAGCGCGTGTATGAGTCCAGCGATTGTTTGCAAGGACTGTGCGTATTGCGCTAAACACTCGGGGGACTTCAGGACTACACGGGCTGGTGAAAACCTGCCTGCCTCATAGGTCACCCCAGAGACTCGTGCCTCGCTCCCAGTAACGGTTCCACGTACTGTGCGGCAGGACATGTCAGGATTTCCTGCTGGCATCGAGTGGTCTGCACCGCTCCTGTGGTCAAATCACTGCACCATCCTTGCCATTTTACCCGCCACCGAGCTGAAATATGTGTGGTTCACTCTGCCCCTACCACAGGACATCCCACCTCTTCCCTTGAGCAGTTGCAGCAGCCTAGTGGGTCTGGTCGAGCAACCCAGTGTTCAAATCCCACCATGGAAACGTGAATGCAATAAATCTGGTAATTTATAACCATGAGGCTGTCGGATTGTTGTAAAAACCCAACTGGTTCTAATGTCCTTCAGGGAAGTGAATCTGCTGTTCTTACCCGGTCTGGCCTATATGTGACTCCAATCACCAACAACAACTTGCAATTTTTTTTAATTTATTCATTCACGGGATGTGTGCATCACTGGCAAGGCTAGCATTTATTGCCGATCCCTAATTGCGCTTGAGCAGGTGGTGGTGTGCTGCCTTCTTGGACCGCTGCAGTCCATGTGGTGTAGGTACTCCCACAGTGCTGTTGTCCTGGATGGTGTTGAGCTTCTTGAGTATTGTTGGAGCTGCTCTCATCCAAGTGGAGAGTATTCCATCACATTTCTGACTTGTGCCTTGTAGATGGTGGAAAGGCTTTGGGGAGTCAGGAGGTGAGTCACTCACTGCAGAATACCCAGCCTTTGACCTTGAGTATTGATGTGGCTGGTCGAGTTAAGTTTCTGGTCAATGGTGACCCCCGAGGATGTTGATGGTGGGGGATTCGACAATAGTCATTGCCTGGCACTTGTGTGGCATAAATGTTACTTGCCAACCCAAGCCTGGATGTTGTCCAGGTCTTGCTACATGCGGGCACAGACTGCTTCATTATAAGAACGTAAGAAATAGGAGCAGGAGTAGGCTATTTGGCCCTTTGAGCCTGCTCCGCCATTCAATAATGGCTAATCTTCCTCATCTCCACTTTCCTGCACTATCCCCATATCCCTTGATTCCCTTAATATTCAAAAATCTATCAATCTCTGTCTTCAATATACTCAACGACTGAGCCTCCACAGCCCTCTGGGGTAGAGAATTCCAAAGATTCACCATCGTCTGAGTGAAGAAATTTCTCCTCATCTCAGTCCTAAATGGCCGAACCCTTATTGAGACTGACCCCTGGTTCTAGACTCCCCAGCCCTGCATTTACCCTGTCAAGCCTTGTAAGAATTTTGTATGTTTCAATGAGATCACCTCTCATTCTTCTAAACTCTAGAGAATATAGGCCTACTCTGTAAAATTCGCGATTCGAAATAACGAGATAAAGCAGATTCGTTTCATCAGTTTTATTTCAACGAAATGCTGTCATGATTAAACAGGACACAGAAGCCTGTAAAATGGCCGCCGCGCCTCGTGGCAGAAGCTTCCAGAATTTTCAGTGGGCAGACAAAATGGCGTTCGAATAAACATTTCAGTATAAGATTGGTTAATACGCAGCAAACACTGATAAAGACAGGATCCAACCTGTCTGCATTCGACACAAGAGCAAGAGATAAGTGCTGGAATCGTTTTCCATGCACAAGTAAGGACCATTGTACTGGGCAATCGAAGGCCCATCCAGATACATCAATACACAAATTCCCCACGGCTCTACAATGAGAGAGCCATTCTCGGGTGATTAAGTCAGTATTCGAGGAGGCCCCAAAACCAGTCAGGGAGACTCCTAGCCGGTTCGACAATGGGGAAAATATTAACGGATAGTTGGCCAGTTTAAGGTGCTACCGAAACCCATTAAAGGAAAGAATCGCCCCATGCTGGGAGTTTTGTGCACCAGTATTACACAAAGGACAAACATCAAGATTTGAGCGGGAGATAAGGGAACACAGCACTATAACTATAGACAACAAATGTCCATCGCTCTCTTATTCCCTTGATTCGTGCTCTTATCTCTGCGGACTCTTGACTCAGGCTGAATTCTGCTGGACGAGCAGCCATCTGTTGCCTCTGGACTCTAGCCGTGCTGGACGGTTACTCGAATGTTGGGTGGAGCTCAAGCAGAACGAGCCGCCCCGACGAAGGCCAGTAACCGGGTGCACCATCCCGAGCGTCGGTAAACGGTGTTTTTGGACCCGAAGGCCCGACAAGACGAGATGAGAAGAAAAGAACAAGAATCCACGTGCCGCCGCGGTCAGTAAACCCCGACCGCGCCCGAAAATATATAGACCATTTTTGAACTCTACAGGTTACTGCACGAACTGGTCAAAGACTCTTCTTTGAATTCTACCGGCAACTGGTGTCGGTCCAGAAAGACTTTTCTTTGAGTTCTACAGCCGGGCCCGAGCACTGTCGAGTTCTTCATGACAACGGGGAGCCCAGCCTGCTAGCCGGAGCAGAGAAGATAAACAAGTGGGGTACAGAGACCCCTTCCAACACGTGACAGTCAGGTGTTGCAGCAAAACAAGTCGAGTGCCTCGTTTAAAATTCTCCGAAGTATCACGAGTGGTGAGCATGTTTCCCGACCCTACAAATCTAGATTAGTGTAGGTATTGATAGGGGAGGGTGGTTTTATTAAGGATAAATATAATGTGTTCCCCTTTTTACGATGTGCCGTGCGTTCCTCATTACCCTAGACCAAGTTTTATGAATGTATGTATACTTGTACTGTCATTAATTTGTGCCTATGACATGTACTTCATGATTTTGGACGTTATGCAATAAAGATTTCCATTTCGTACTATTCAACTGGGTCTATTTGAGTTTTCTCTGCATTACTGCTCTCGCACCTAAGTCCAGTGTTAGAACCGTAAGGGCGAGTGGGTCGAACCACTCACAGGTGCTTATTGCAACAAGGCTGGCCGGAGACCAGAGCAAGCAATAGTATTAGGCAACGAAGGCCTAACCCCGCACAAGCACCTACGACCGAACCCCTTACAAAAAATGGCGACCGCGGCAGGACGCTGGCAGCGAGAGAGTAATGTTTTAGACCCTGGTGTGAATAGGCGAAATGTGATGGATGAGAGGGTAGCCGACTATGTGTTTGGGAAGGTTAACTTAACCAAAAGGTGGATAAGTGACCTACTGATGGATAAGCGTCCGCTAGACGCAGCCATCAAATGGACAGACAGTAAAGAGCATAAGAAGTCGGTAGAGAAAGCGGTCTGGCTGATGTGCTACAAGAAGCAAGTCCAACTTTCGGACCAGGTCATTGTAGCCCAGGCAGCTCAGATCAGGGAATTGGAAGTTGAGATGGAGGAAAAGGTCACGGGAGGACAGAAACTCATCGCATCCTTGAATGCGTTACATCAGCAACGCCAGATAGTAGCCAACCACCATGAGGCTAAAATAGATTACCTAGAGTGTCAGGTCACGGAAGCGAAGTTAACCGAGGGTAGGATTAGAGAACGGTGTGCCCGCTTGCTACCCAGATAAGAGCCCAAGAAGAAAGCTTGAAGGGAGTTAGGGCGGCATATAAGATGGCCCTCGAAGATAAGCATGAGGGAGCCGACCACAGTGTTTGCCAGAAGGAGATAGGGAACCTAAGAGAGGCCCTGAATAAGGCAAACGGCATGGTGTGCCTCATCAGCCCGTCAGCACACCAGCCACAGGTGGGTAGGGAATTCCCAAAATCTCTACCAGACAAAGCAGAGGAGGTATTTGCCACTGCGCCCTCCGCGCCACCCAGTTATTCGGCAACCTGGGTAAGGAAGGAAGTGGTGGAAATAGAAGAGGAGGTCCCCGAGGTAGGACAATCCCCAGAGGTAGTGTCGAAGCCGGGACCGTTGTGTCCGCTTACAGGTCACAAGAGGGGCCCGAACGGAGAAAATGGGGAGCACGGGGATGTCCTGAACCAGCTTGTGTTGCCTCACAGCTCACACCAGCTGAGAGCAATGATTAGTCATGTACGGAAGCTGTCTGAGTCAGACGATCCTTCCGTACACTTCAGGGAGGTAGAACAGACCGCAGCAATTAATGGCTGCGACGATGCGGAAAAGACCAAAATGTTGCTGTTCTCGTTAGATAGCTCGATCCTTCAGTGTCTCTCAGACGAGAGCAAGAGGGGAAATAATACCTATGAGAAGTTAAGGGACGAGGTCCTAGAAGTGTTGGGGGCGGACGACGAAGGTCCGTTCGTAAGATTGGGTCAGACAGTTGAGATGGAGGGAGAACCCCCGAAGGTTTTCGCCGACAGGCTGTGGCCAGTATACCAGCGTAGCTGCCCAGGTGCGCCAGCGCGCGCCTATCTGGACGGTGTCGGTTTAACTCATTGGCTCAGGTGTTTAGTAGCCAACAGTTTGCCAGCCGTCAGGGAGCAGGCCAAAGCGTGGTTTGATCCCACTAACCCCGCCACTACAGAGGAGTCGGTCCTAAATCGACTCACGATAGGGTATCGGAACACTAGGAGCACGGGAGCGCGTCCCCTTAAGGGAAAGGTGCATGAGGCACGGCCCGCAGCCCCGGCTCAAAAGGAGTGGCATCAGGAGGGAAACCGCACCCCACAAGCCAGTGGTGCTTGTTACGGGTGCGGGAAGACAGGTCACTGGCGTAAGAACTGTAGGAACCCCTGGAAGGACCCCAGGGATAAAAATCCCGCAGCCCGAACCCAAGCGCCTGTCTCTGAAAGAGGAGCTGGTGTGCCTATCCATCCCGATGCGATAGAGTCAATGTTGGGAGCCATGCGGACCCTTATGATTTCGCAAGGAAGGGTGGCAGTCGCTACCGGCCTCACAGAGGCCACAACCCCGTCCACCGGTACCCAATGACTAGAGCCCGCGCAGCCCGTCTACCTGTGTCCGCTCAGCTATGATGCGTGGAAAAGACCCCTGGTGGAGATGGAGGTAGAGAAGCAGAAGGGTAGTTATTTGTTGGACACGGGAGCTTCATGCACCGTGATTCATACGGATAGCCCCTTTGACTCACCACTGTCTACCAAGGTCCCATACACATTAGCGGGGTTCACGGGAAAAGAACAGGCTGGCGCGTTCTCCATTCCGCTCTCCATTCATTTAGGAGCACTCCACACCACATGGAAGTGCATACTGATGAAATGGCAAGAGGGGGGTGGCAGAGGTATCCTCGGATCGGATCTCCTATCGGAACACGGGATCCTCGTGGACCTTAGGAATCACTGTCTCTGGGGAGCCAAGGGTGGGAAAGGCAAGGTAGTTGTAATCCTGGGGAAGGAAGGTAAAGGGGCCCTGTGTACTATGAAGCCATCCGGAGGTTACGACCTCGGGCTTATGGTTGCAGATGTCCCAACGGACATGCAAGCGTACGTGTCAGATAATATGCACGCGTTTGCAACCCACAAGCACGATTGTGGGAGGGTTACCGGGTTTGAGGTCAGCGTAGACGGGGACCCCATGACCCGGCCCCAAAAGCAGTATAACTTCCCCAAAGAAGCAGAACCCGATATGGAGACAGCAATGTCCTCCTTGGTGCAGCAGGGCGTGTTGAGGCCGATAGCCACAGACGTGAACTCCCCATTATGGCCGGTGAGGAAGCCGGATAATTCGTGGAGGGCCACGGTGGACTACAGAGTCCTTAACAGTAACATCCCCGCCTGTGCGCCCACAGTAGCAGCAGTTGCTGACCTAATAGGGAGTATCCCAGCGTCCGCGACCACGTTCACGGTGCTGGATATCTCGAACGGTTTTTGGTCCATCCCGCTGCGGCGAGAGGACCAGTACAAGTTTGCCTTTACTTTCAAAGGACAACAGTACACATGGAACTGTTTGCCACAGGGTTTCCACAACGGCCCCAGTATTTTCCATCAGTGTATGGCAGGAAGTTTAAAGGAGTTTAGTCAGCCCAATCAGATAGTGCAGTACGTGGATGATTTGCTCCTGTTCACGGACTCAAGGGAGGAGCAAGGACCACTGCTAGCCGAGTTATTGGAGCTGCTAGCAAGAAAGGGTTTTAAAGTGAACCCTAAGAAAGCACGTATCGGTCAGCAGGAAGTAAAATTCCTAGGTCTGACCATTCGCGCTGGGGAAAGAGCCATAGATAAGGCTAGGAGGGAGTCGGTGCAGGAGTTACCGATTCCCAACACCATAACGGGTGTGAGGTCCTTTCTGGGACTGACCGGTTACTGTAGAGACTTCATCGAGGACTATGCGGCCACAGCAGCTCCGCTGCTCCGACTCCTCCATAAGGGAGTGGAGTGGTCTTGGGACGAGAGTTGTCAGGCAGCATTCGAGAAGTTAAAAAGGGATTTGCAGACCGCGCCAGCTTTAGGGGCCATAGATGGGGGGAAGGAGTTTTTCCTGGAGGTAGCTGCCAGCGGGGACAGCTTGAGCGCCGTGCTGCTCCAAGAGCGTCACGGCAAGCTGAGGCCGGTTGTCTATTCGTCCAGGGTGTTAACGGATGTGGAGAGGAGTTTCTCCAATTGCGAAAGGCATCTGTTAGCCACGCATTGGGCTGTGAAAAAATCAGCGATCTTCACAGGGCTCTCTCCCATCACTCTCCTCACCCATCACACACCAACTAAGATGCTTCTAGATGGGAGGATTAAGGATGGGACCGTAAGCAGCGCTCGAATTGCGCGCTGGACCCTTCTCCTTTCCCAGATGGATCTTAGAGTTAAAGGTCTTTGCGAGCCCAGGCTTGCGGCCAATTTGGTATACCCCGGAACAGCCCACCGGTGTTCGGTGGAAGGGGTGTGGGAGGTCAACATAGGTTTGCGGGCCGGGATACATCCCACAGGTCGCAAGATTTATGTTGATGGTTCCAGCACAGTGTTCGCTGGCAAACGACTCACAGGGTGTGGAGTTTATGACCCTGCGGCAGACCTTGCCCTGGCAATTAAGCTCCCCAGCACCATGAGCGCGCAGCAGGCTGAGCTGTCTGCGGTGGCGTACGTCGTTACCCACCCAGAAATTTTCCCAACCCCATACACGATTTGTTCGGACAGTATGTTTACGTGCAATTCGTGTACGGAATACCTGGCCATTTGGTCCCGCCGTGGATACACCTCCGCGGACGGGTGACCTTTAACGGTGAAGCCCTTGCTGGAAAAGATCCTAGCAGCAGTGGGGGAGGAAGGGGAGATTTTCATCCCTAAGGTGAAAGCTCACTCCTCCACAGAGCCCCGCGGGGAGGGCAACCAGCAGGCGGATGCGCTAGCCAGGGAGGGTGCCCGTAACGGCATTTTCTGGGACCCCTATGGGCCCGGACCCGTGGCAGCGATCCAAGGCAGGGACGGGAATCCCGGGAACACCAGGGTAGCACTGCTCCTAGACCTTAAGGCCGTCCAAAACCAGGATCCCGCCCTAAAAGCAGTTCTCAGGACGATTCCTGAGGGCAAGCAGGTAGAGGGCCCGTACAGTACGGCAACCCTCTCCGTTAAAGAAGGCATGCTGTTCCGCGAGGAGCAGTGGGTTGTGCCGCAGCAGCACAGGAGGGAATTCCTCCAGTTGGCTCATGAGGGGCCGGGGGCAGGACACCCCGGGCCCGAGGTTACCTGGCAACGGGTAGAGCAGGCGGGATGGTGGCCGGGACTCAGGGAGCAGGTCCGCGAGTTCTGTGCAAACTGTCTTGTGTGCGCCGCAAACAACCCAGACCCCCAGAAAAGGAAAGTGCACATGGGGCACATCAGGAGGGTGGGGGGACCATGGCAGTCGATACAGATCGATTACATAGGGCCCCTGCCCACCACCCAGGGAGGCTACAAATACTGCCTCGTCTTGGTGGATGTGTTTTCCAAATGGGTAGAAGCCTTCCCCTGTAGAACAGCTATGGCGCTGGGTACCGCAAAAATCCTGGTCCGGGAAGTGTTCTCGCGGTGGGGACTCCCCCGTTTCGTGGAGTCAGACCAAGGGAGTCATTTCACCGGCCAGGTGATGCAGAACACCCTCATGCTTTTGGCATTGAAGGGAAGTGGCACGTAGCGCACAATCCCCAGTCATCCGGGATTGTTGAACGCCTGAAGGAGAAGCTGAGGAAAGAGACTATGAACTCGCCCCAAAAATGGGCGGAGGTTCTGCCTCTAGTCCTCATGGGGATCCGGGCCAGTCAGTCAAAAAGTACGGGGTATTCCCCGTACGAGGTCATGACTGGGAGGATCATGCGAACCCCCACCCATGTACTAGCGCCGGTGCTCACTGAGGTCAGCTCCAAGAGGTGAAAAGGGACAAGTTTGTCCAGACCCTCTTGGAGCGCCTGAAGCAGGTTTACGAGCAGGCGGCTGGGAACATGGGAAAACAGCATCAGGGCAATCGCCTGTTGCTGGAACCCCGCAAGAAGCAGGAGTGGGAAGTAGGAGACCAGGTCATGGTCAGGAACTATGCCAGAGTAGGGAGTCTGGAACCACTGTATATGGGGCCCTACAGTATTGTAGATAAGGCGAGTCCCATGGTATACGCCGTAAAGGTACCTCGGCGCACGAAGTGGTTCCACATTAACCAGTGCAAGCTGTATAAGCCGGGTGCACAGGGGCCAACCACAGGGGCCAAACCTGCGAGTGGGGACTCGCAGCCCCGGGTAGGACCGCAGGGCACACAGACCGGTAAAGCAGCCTGCGTGAGGGGAGAGGACATTCTAGGAAAGTGTAAGATCTTTTCTTGGGGTTGGGATTCCGATGAGGAAGAGCTCGAGGAGCTCGACCAAGATAGTGACCCGATCGGAGAGGTGCTGGGATCGGAGGACGAAAGGTTCGTCCTCGACTCAAGCTTAGGGGAGATAGGGATTGCGAGTGGAGATCCACACAGGGTGGAATCAGAAACTGCAGGTCCCGAGCCCAGGGGGGCGGAGCTAGGGGAGACGGAGCCAGCGGCTGTGGTAGGACCACAGGTCATGACGGTGGAAGTCTCGGAACCCGGTCCGTCAGCCCTGGAAGTCTTGCCCTTGGGGGAGGTAGGGATTGCGAGTGGAGGACCACATACTGGGCCAAGTAGGGTGGTACCAGAAACTGCAAATCCCGAGTTCAGGGAGGCGGAGCCAGGGGAGACGGAGCCAGCGGCTGTGGTAGGACCACAGGCCGTGACGGTGGAAATCTCGGTACCCGGTCCGTCGGCCCTGGAAACCTTGTCCAATGTAGCCCTCCGTAGTTCAGGTCGGACACCCCAGCCCAGGAAGGCGTGGTCAAGTCCCCCGCACGCCCCCAGGCGTAAGTTCAAGGTCAAGGCAGCCCAGGGAGATCCCAGTCCCAGCGCAGCAGCGACAGGCTGCGGCAGATCAAAGGAAGGGGTCGGTGCCCTCCCACCGTTGGGAAAAGCTCGTGGCAGCCTTTGCAGAATTTAGGTAGGCCGCCCTGGGAACGGGCGGCGCTGTACAGTTTATAAGTTAAGGATAAGTTATAAGTTTAAGTTTATAGGTTTTAAATCAGGTTAAGTTTGTAGTTTAATTTTAACAGAAAATGGTATAAATGATGGGAGTTAGAGATAGGAATGGTTAAAGTCTATCCAGCATACATGTCGTTATACGTGAGACGAGGTCAAGGGACCCGCTCACCCTTCACAAAAGCCAGAGACTCTTGGGAGGCTGGCTACATCATTTTATCTGATCACAGGAACCAGGAAAGATGGAACGGATTCTGATAGTGCTCGCAGCGATCGGATATGGATTGGCCTATCGGGGCCTCACCAAGGATGTCGTTGTGTTTGGTTGCTCCGGGGACACGGCCCCCATCGCGACGGATGGGACCGTGAAGCGAAAGGCTGAGGAGACCGCCACTTATTTCCACAAGGGAAGGTGGCCGGGATGGCTGGGAACGAATTCAACGGAATACTCCAGTGCATCGGGATTTGCCTACAAAGAGACTTCTTTACTGTGCCCCAGAGTGAGGATCATTGCACCCAGAATCAGCGTCACCGTCGGCAAAAGGATTTGTTTGACATGCAATGGGAAGGTCCCATTGAGCCGATGGTGGTGGTTACGGAAGTTAAGCAAGAATATGAGAAATTCCTCGGTTGAGTGGGAGCGATTGGGTAACAATACCCATCGGACAATTACGGGGACTAACGGACAATTGAAAGTCTGTTGGGACAAATGGTGGGAACCGGATGAGGGAATATATGTTTGTATGTGGGGATCGAAGTACGTTTGCCCCAAGGGTATATCCATATTTTTCGTAAACCAGTGGCAGGATAACGGGAAAGGGATGAGGTGGGATGTCAGCACCAGGGGGTGCGGAGCTCCATACTCCCCGATCCCGGTAAACGCCACTGAACTCATCACACGCCCACGCAAGGCTCCGCCCGCGATTCCGGTGGTATTGGCTCAGGAGGAAGGGTGCCCTAAAACCACTAAGGGGCCCGGGAATGGTTTGGTACTGGTCCCAACAGACCAGATACTATTTCAGGGGGTACATTACGCAGGTGGCCTCAGTGATTTTAAATCTCACCGAGGTGCGGTTGCCAGAGTGGTGCCCCAAAGAGACGGAACAATTGTACCAGGTCCTGTTGACAAACATGTTCAGACAATTCTACGAGTTTGATTTTGCAGAGATTGACAAAACAAGCTTGTACACCACACCACACGAAGTTTTGGGTCAGGTGGGGAGACAAAGAAGGGGTATTGTGAACGATATGTTCACCGCCTTTAATACAGGAACGTCTGTGGTCAATGCTCTAGACAACGTGGAGCTGCAGACCCAGATCAATGGTTTAAAAACACAATTAAAAAGCATCCTCACAAGCGAAAACAAGGTAGTAGGGTCTGAGTTACATGAGGACCAGGCCATGACGCTACACTTAAAGGAAATTATAGCAGAGCTGGAGAAGCATGCGAGGACGGTAAATGCCCTGATTAGGGAAGATCGGAATGCATCCGATCAAGCTGCGCAGAACGAGGTGTGCGTACTATATGGGGCGTGGTTACTGGGCGAGGGCCGCAGTAATTTGGAGGATTTAAAACAAGGTTTGGTCCCGTCCTGGATAAGTAACAAACACCTGCAGGCGCTCCACCCTTTTCAGAACGCATTAAGCCCGTGCCAGCTCAGGCTAGCCTCAGAGGCATACCCAGTCCCCGTGGACTGCGGACGGTCAAACCATACCATCATGGGTATAGTATTACGTATGCCGGTTTTGGGCGACACAGCAAAGCCCGCCCCAGTGTATCGGGTAGAGAACATTGGTGTCATTCAGGGGGGAGCCCACATTCGCTACGCAGCGGTCCCACCTTACGTCATCCGCTGGGAGCAAACGATGACAGGTACCGATCTCTCGGGTTGTCGTGGCCGGGGAGCACACATAATCCTGTGTCCCCAGCACTTGAATGCCTTTTTAACACCACAATGCGGGTTCAGAACGGCTGGCGCGAAGCCCATGAATTGCACCATGGAAGCAATGACACAAGATCATGTGCCTCCGCAGGTGGCATACATAGGGGGTGGAACATATTGCGTTACCACTGCAGCGCAACACTACCAGCATGGAAACCGCAGCCGGTGTCCGGTGAGTGACAGCAGTTTCTGTTTTAAACCCAGGGCTGAAGTTCAAGTGGCACAGCAGCGAATTGTCCCGATCCCTGAACCATCCACTGTTCATCTAACAGTAAAAGAGAATTTCACCGACTTGCAGCGATTCATCGCGCATTTCGGATACATCATTCTCCCTCTCCCTGAACACCTCACCAAGCTTTTGAAAGCCGTCGCGGTATCGCAAAAACATTTTTACACCCTAGAACAAAAGACTGTCGAGATAGGGACAGAAATTCTAGACATAGTAATCCCACCGTGGTGGGACCTGTTCACCAATATTGAAGTGCCTTCATGGATCAGAATAGCCTCCCACATTTTAGTTGTGTGCCAAGTAATAATTGTAGTGTACCTATTGGTCGTGCACTGCAAAAGAGGCAAGCGCCTCACAAAGCAGGAGAACACAGGAGAGTGGAGAGAACGTTACGTGCGCGTGCACGAGGAAAGCGCCGCGTAAACGGCTAGGATGACGCCGCTCCATTTTACCATGTGTGTTTTTTGTAATTGATTGTTAGTTATGAAGCTATGTAACCAAGTTTGGAACTTTGTATTTTAAAAGAGTTGCTTGATTATTTTTAACTTTTGTATTTTTAAAATGGTTGTTTGATTATTTTTTTCCTTGTATAATAAAATACATATACAGGTGGTGCGAGAGGCATCGGCCTGTTGCACCTGGAAGACGTATACGCGATGTAAGTTTAAAAGGCAATACTGCCTACGGTTTTGTCCAAGTTAGATAATGTAATTTTCCCTGGGAAATGAGGACGGCATGGAGACCCTAGATAGTTTAAGTTAAGGGAGTGTTTGGATGTGGAGAATCGGGATAATTTTGCTCACCACCACTTTTAATTGATACGATAAGCGGAGTTATTCGCATCAACAGGAGGGACTGTAAAATTCGCAATTATCGCGATTCGAAATAACGAGATAAAGCAGATTCGTTTCATCAGTTTTATTTCAACGAAATGCTGTCATGATTAAACAGGACACAGAAGCCTGTAAAATGGCCGCCGCGCCTCGTGGCAGAAGCTTCCAGAATTTTCAGTGGGCAGACAAAATGGCGTTCGAATAAACATTTCAGTATAAGATTGGTTAATACGCAGCAAACACTGATAAAGACAGGATCCAACCTGTCTGCATTCGACACAATAGCAAGAGATAAGTGCTGGAATCATTTTCCATGCACAAGTAAGGACCATTGTACTGGGCAATCGAAGGCCCATCCAGATACATCAATACACAAATACCCCCCCGGCTCTACAATGAGAGAGCCATTCTCGGGTGATTAAGTCAGTATTCGAGGAGGCCCCAAAACCAGTCAGGGAGACTCCTAGCCGGTTCGACAATGGGGAAAATATTAACGGATAGTTGGCCAGTTTAAGGTGCTACCGAAACCCATTAAAGGAAAGAATTGCCCCATGCTGGGAGTTTTGTGCACCAGTATTACACAAAGGATGAACATTAAGATTTGGGCGGGAGATAAGGGAACCCAGCACTATAACTATAGACAACAAATGTCCATCGGTCTCTTATCTTGCTGCTGACTGCTGAACTCTTATCCTTATCCCGGGGTATCGCTCTGTTGGACGAGCAGCCTTCGGTGCCTCTGGACTCTAGCCGTGCTGGACGGTTACTCGAATGTTGGGTGGAGCTCAAGCAGAACGAGCCGCCCCGACGAAGGCCAGTGACCGGGTGCACCATCCCGAGCGTCGGTAAACGGTGTTTTGGACCCGAAGGCCCGACAAGACGAGATGAGAAGAGAAGAACAAGAATCCACGTGCCGCCGCGGTCAGTAAACCCCGACGCGCCCGTAAATATAAAGACCATTTTTGAACTCTATCAGGTTGCTGCCCGAACCAGTGGAAGACTCTCTTTCGAATTCTATCAACAACCGGTGTCAATACAGGAAGACTCTTCTTTGAATTTTACCGGTTAACTGGTGTCGGTCCAGAAAGACTTTTCTTTGAGTTCTACAGCCGGGCCCGAGCACTGTCGAGTTCTTCATGACAACGGGGAGCCCAGCCTGCTAGCCGGAGCAGAGAAGATAAACAAGTGGGGTACAGAGACCCCTTCCAACACGTGACAGTCAGGTGTTGCAGCAAAACAAGTCGAGTGCCTCGTTTAAAATTCTCCGAAGTATCACGAGTGGTGAGCATGTTTCCCGATCCTACAAATCTAGATTAGTGTAGGTATTGATAGGGGAGGGTGGTTTTATTAAGGATAAAGTATAATGTGTTCCCCTTTTTACGATGTGCCGTGCGTTCCTCATTACCCTAGACCAAGTTTTATGAATGTATGTATACTTGTACTGTCATTAATTTGTGCCTATGACATGTACTTCATGATTTTGGACGTTATGCAATAAAGATTTCCATTTCGTACTATTCAACCGGGTCTATTTGAGTTTTCTCTGCATTACTGCTCTCGCACCTAAGTCCAGTGTTAGAACCGTAAGGGCGAGTGGGTCGAACCACTCACAGGTGCTTATTGCAACAAGGCTGGCCGGAGACCAGAGCAAGCAATAGTATTAGGCAACGAAGGCCTAACCCCGCACAAGCACCTACGACCGAACCCCTTACAACTCTGAGGAATTACGCATGGAACTGAACGCTGCAATCATCAGCGAACATCCCCACTTCTGACCTTATGATGGAGGGAAGGTCACTGATGAAGCAGCTGAGGACACTGCCCTGAGGAAGTCATGCAACAATGTCCTGGGGCTGAGACGATTGGCCTCCAACAACCACAACCATCTTCCTTTGTGCTAGCTATGACTCCAGCCAGTGGAGAGTTTTCCCCCTGATCCTCACTGACTTCAATTTTACTAGGGCTCCTTGGTGCCACACTCAGTCAAATGCTGCCTTGATGTCAAGGGCAGTCACTCTCACCTCACCTCTGGAATTCAGCTCTGTAAGAGTCCATGTTTGGACCAAGGCTGTTATTGAGGTCTGGAGCCGAGTGGTCCTGGTGGAACCCAAACTGAGCATCAGTGAGCAGGCTATTGATGAGTAAGTGCTGCTTAATAGCACTGTCAACAACACCTTCTATCACTTTGCTTACGATTGAGAATAGGTGCAGTAATTGGCCGGATTCAATTTGTCCTGCTTTTTGTGAACAGAACATACCTGGGCAATTTTCCACTTTGTTGGGTAGATGCCAGTGTTGTAGCTGTACTGGAACAGAATGGCTAGAGGCACGGCTAGTTCTGGAGCACAAGTCTTCAACACAATAGTCAGGATGTTATCGGGGCCCATAGCCTTTGATGTATTCAGTGCCCTCAGCCATTTCTTGATACCACTTGGAGTGAATCAAATTGGCTGAAGACTGGCATCTGTGATGGTGGGGACCTCAGGAGGAGCCAGAGATGGATCATTCACTCGGCACTTCTAGCTGAAGATGTTTGCAAATGCTTCAGCCTTGTCTTTTACACTGACGTGCTTGGCTCCGCCATCGTTGAGGATGGTGCTTGTTCATGGAGCCTCCTCCTCCCGTTAGTTGTTTAATTGTCCACCACCATTCACGACTAGATATGGTAGGACTGCAGAGCTTTGATCTGATCTGTTGATTGTGGGCTCACTTAGCTCTGTTTACAGCATGCTGCTTCCGCTGTTTAGCATGCATGTAGTCCTGTGTTGTAGCTTCACCAGGTTGGCACCTCATTTTCAGGTATGCCTAGTGCTGCTCCTGGCAGGCTCTTCTACACTCCTCATTGAACCTGGCTTGATGGTAATGGTAGAGTGAGGGACATGCTGGGCCATGAGGTTACAGATTGTGGTGGAATACAATTCTGCTGCTGCTGATGGCCCACAGCGTCTCATGGATGCCCAGTTTTGAGCTGCTAGATCTGTTCTGAATCTATCCCATTTAACATGGTGGTAGTGCCACACAACATGATGGACGTGTCCTCAGTGTGAAGACGGGACTTCGTCTCCACAAGGACTGTGCGGTGGTCACTGCTGCCAAGGACAGATGCACCTGCGACAGGTAGATTGGTGAGGATGAGGTCAAGTAGGTTTATCCCTCGTGTTGGTTCTCTCACCACCTGTCGCAGGCCCAGACTGGCAGCTATGTCCCTCAGGACTCGGCTAGCTCGGTCAGTAGTGGTGCTACTGAGCCACTCTTGGTGATGGACATTGAAGTCCCCCACCCAGAGTACATTCTGTGCCCTTGCTACCCTCAGTACTTCTTCCAAGTGTTGCTCAACATGGAGAAGTATTAATGAATCAGCTGAGGGAGGGCGGTAGGTGGTAATCAGCAGGAGGTTTCCTTGCCCGTGCTTGACCTGAAGCCATGAGACTAAATGGGGTCTGGAGTCAATGTTGAGGACTCCCAGGGCCACTCTTGGATTATTCACTCAGCATAGGGATGTGCAAGAGGCCAGAATTGGAGGAGTGCAGAGATCTCGGAAGATTGTAGGACTGGAGGAAGTTACAAAGCAATGTTCCTGTTAAGCTGCATTGCCACGCGGCTGACTGGAGGTCCCGCACAGGTCGCTTGTCAGCCTTTAAATGGCAAAAACCGCACGTGCGAGAATTTGAATGGGCCACGCACCCAAACAATTTTGGGCGGAAACATTGTTACAGAGATAGAGAGGGCCGAGGCCATGGAGGGTGGGAATAGAGGGATATGGGGGGAGGGTGGGAACAGAGGGAGATGGGGGGAGAGTGGGAACAGAGGGATATGGGGGGAGGGTGGGAATAGAGGGATATGGGGGGAGGGTGGGAATAGAGGGATATGGGGGGAGGGTGGGAATAGAGGGATATGGGGGGGGAGGAATAGAGGGACATGGGGGGGAAGGGTGGGGATAGAGGGACATGGTGGGGATCGAGGGACATGGGGGGGAAGGGTGGGGATAGAGGGACATGGGGGGGAAGGGTGGGGATAGAGGGACATGGGGGGAAGGGTGGGGATAGAGTGATATGGGGGGGAAGGGTGGGGATATGGGGGGAAGGGTGGGGATAGAGGGACATGGGGGGAAGGGTGGGGATAGAGGGACATGGGGGGAAGGGTGGGGATAGAGGGACATGGGGGGAAGGGTGGGGATAGAGGGACATGGGGGGAAGGGTGGGGATAGAGGGACATGGGGGGAAGGGTGGGGATAGAGGGACATGGGGGGAAGGGTGGGGATAGAGGGACATGGGGGAAGGGTGGGGATAGAGGGACATGGGGGAAGGGTGGGGATAGAGGGATATGGGGGGAGGGTGAGAATAGAGGGACACGGGGGGGAAGGGTGGGAATAGAGAGACACGAGGGGGAAGGGTGGGGAGGAGGGACACGAGGGGGAAGGGTGGGGGTAGAGGGACACGAGGGGAAAGAGTGGGGAGGAGGGACACGAGGGGGAAGGGTGGGGGTAGAGGGACACGAGGGGAAAGGGTGGGGATAGAGGGACACAGGGGGGAAGGGTGGGGGTAGAGGGACACGGGGGGGAAGGGTGGGGATAGAGGGGGAAGGGGGGGATAGAGGGACACGGGGGGGGGATAGAGGGACACGGTGGGAAGGGGGCATAGAGGGACACGGGGGGGATGGTTGGGGATAGAGGGACACGGGGGGATGGGGGGGATAGAGGGACACGGGGGGGAAGGGTGGGGATAGAGGGACACGGGGGGGAAGGGTGGGGATAGAGGGACACGGGGGGGAAGGGTGGGGATAGAGGGATATGGGGGAAGGGTGGGGATATGGGGGAAGGGTGGGGGATAGAGAGACATGGGGGGAAGGGTGGGGGTAGAGGGATATGGGGGGAAGGGTGGGGGTAGAGGGATATGGGGGAAGGGTGGGGGTAGAGGGATATGGGGGAAGGGTGGGGGATAGAGGGATATGGGGGAA
>JASTWF010000083.1:175575-208121 GCA_030390025.1 Squalus acanthias
CTCGGGTGCAGTGAGATGCACAGTTACGCAGAGCATGGATTCAGGGACTGTAGTGCGATAGGGCCAACCTCATGGTCATTATAGCAAAAGATTGGTGACTTTTTTTCCATTCACGGCATGTGGGCGATGCCAGTGTTTATTGCCCTTGAGAAGGTGATGGTGAGCTGCCTTCTTGAACCGCTGCAGTCTGTGAGGTGATGGTACACACTGCAGACACGGTGCACCGGTGGTGGAGGGAGTGAATGTTTAAGGTGGTGGATGGGGTGCCAATCAAGCGGGCTGCTTTGTCCTGGATGGTGTCGAGCTTCTTGAGTGTTGTTGGAGCTGCACTCATCCAGGCAAGTAGAGTGTATTCCATCACACTCCTGACTTGTGCCTTGTAGATGGTGGAAAGGCTTTGGGGAGTCACTTGCCGCAGAATACCCAGCCTCTGACTCGTTCTTGCAGCCACAGTATTTATGTGGCTGGTCCAGTTAAGTTTCTGGTCAATGGTGACCCCCAGGATGTTGATGGTGGGGGATTCGGCGATGGTAATGCCATTGAATGTCAAAGGGAGGTGGTTAGAGTCTCTTGTTGGCGATGGTCATTGCCTGGCACTTGTGTGGTGTGAATGTTACTTGCCACTTACCACCCCAAGCCTGAATGTTGTCCAAGTCTTGCTGCATGTGGGCACGGACTGTTTCATTATCTGAGGAGTTGCGAATGGAACTGAACACTGTGCAATCATCAGCAAACATCCCCATTTCTGACCTTATGGTGAAGGTCATTGATGAAGAAGCTGAAGATGGTTGGGCCTAGGATACTGCCCTGAGGAACTCTTGCAGCGATGTCCTGGGGCTGAGATGATTTCCCCCTGATTTACATTGACTTCAGTTTTACTAGGGCTCCTTGATGCCACACTCGGTCAAATGCTGCCTTGATGTTTACGGCCCATATTTCTGATAAATCGACTGCTGTGCAATCAATCACTATGTCCAATAGGACTAGGGGCCATAAATATAAGATAGTCACTAATCAATCCATTGGGGAACTCAGGAGAAGCTTCTTTACCCAGAGAGTGGTTAGAATGTGGAACTCGCTACCACAAGGAGTAGTTGAGGTGAATAGTGTAGATGCATTTAAGGGGAAGCTAGATAAACACCTTAAGTAGAAAAGGAATAACTGGTTATGCTGATAGAATGAGTTGAAGAAGGGGTGGAAAAGGCTCGTGTGGAGCATAAACACCAACAGGAACCTATGTAAATGTGAGCACTGTACCCCATTGGAATCCCATACTGTGACCCCTCACCAACAGGAATCCCATAGTCAGTGACCCCTCACCCTGTGAACCAACAGGAATCCAGTAGTCAGTGACCCCTCACCCTGTGAACCAACAGGAATCCCATAGTCTGTGACCCTTCACCCTGTGAACCAACAGGAATCCCATAGTCTGTGACCCTTCACCCTGTGAACCAACAGGAATCCCATAGTCAGTGACCCTTCACCCTGTGAACCAACAGGAATCCCTTACAATGACTTACCTAACATAAATCCCAGACAGTCAGCGACCATATGACTTCGAGATGTCTTGATGTTACTGTTTTGATGCTTTAATGTTGTCTGATAATAAATAGCTGAAATTACTAGCACTACCAGAGAAGGGAGTAACCAGTACTGTACCCCAGAGTTATAGTGACAGACCTGTACCCTCCAGTACTGTACCCCAGAGTTATAGTGACAGACCTGTACCCTCCAGTACTGTACCCCAGAGTTATAGTGACAGACCCGTACCCTCCCGTACTGTACCCAGAGTTATACAGTGACAGACCTGTACTCACCAGTACTGTACCCCAGTGTTAGTGACAGACCTGTACCCACCAGTACTGTACCCTAGTGTTATGCATTGACAGACCTATACTCTCCAGACTCTACCCCAGAGTTATACAGTGACAGACCTGTACCCTCCAGTACTGTACCCTAGTGTTATGCATTGACAGGACTGCACCCCAGAGTTATAGTGACAGACCTGTACCCTCCAGTACTGTACCCTAGAGTTATAGTGACAGACCTGTACCCTAGTGTTATACAGTGACAGACCTGTACCCTCCAGTACTGTACCCAGAGTTATACAGTGACAGACCTGTACCCCAAAGTTATACAGTGACAGACCTGTACCCTCCAGTACTGTACCCAGTTATACAGTGACAGACCTGTACCCCAAAGTTATACAGTGACAGACCTGTACCCTCCAGTACTGTACCCTAGTGTTATGCATTGACAGAACTGTACCCCAGTGTTAGTGACGGACCTGTACCCTCCAGTACTGTACCCTAGTGTTATGCATTGACAGAACTGTACCCCAGTGTTAGTGACAGACCTGTACCCTCGTGTTATGCATTGACAGAACTGTACCCCTCCAGACTGTACCCCAGTGTTATACAGTGACAGACCTGTGCTGTACCCCAGTGTTATAGTGACAGACCTGTACCCTCCAGTACTGTACCCAGAGTTATACAGTGACAGACCTGTACCCTCCAGTACTGTACCCAGAGTTATACAGTGACAGACCTGTACCCCAAAGTTATACAGTGACAGACCTGTACCCTCCATACTGTACCCCAGTGTTCTACAGTGACAGACCTGTACCCTCCAGTACTGTACCCAGAGTTATACAGTGACAGACCTGTACCCCAAAGTTATACAGTGACAGACCTGTACCCCAAAGTTATGCAGTGGCAGCCCTGTACCCACCTGTACTGTACCCCATTGTTATACAGTGACAGACCTGTACTGTACCCGTGTTATTCAGTGCCAGACCTGTACCCACCATTACTGTACCCCATTGTTATACAGTGACGGACCTGTACCCTCCAGTACTGTACCCCAGTGTTATACACTGACAGACCTGTACCCACCAGTACTGTACCCCAGTGTTATACAGTGACAGACCTGTAACCACCTGTGCTGTACCCCAGTGTAATACAGTGACAGACCTGTACCCACCTGTGCTGTACCCCAGTGTTATACAGTGACAGACCTGTGCTGTACCCCAGTGTTATTCAGTGACAGACCTGTGCTGTACCCCAGTGTTATTCAGTGACAGACCTGTGCTGTACCCCAGTGTTATACAGTGACAGACCTGTACCCTCCAGTACTGTACCCCAGTGTTGTACAGTGACACACGTGTGTGATACTGACCCACACTCCCTCTCACTATGTGTGATACTGACTCAGCCTCCCTCTCTCTGATACTGACCTAGCCCCCCTCTCTCTCTCTCTCTCTGATACTGACCCAGCCCCCCTCTCTCTCTCTCTCTCTCTCTCTCTCTCTCTCTCATACTGACCCAGTCCCGCTCTCTCTCTGTGATACTGACCCAGCCCCCCTCTCTCTCTCTCTCTCTCTCTCTCTCTCTCTCTGATACTGACCCAGCCCCCCTCTCTCTCTGATACTGACCCAGCCCCTCTCTCTCTCTCTCTCTCTCTCTCTCTCCCTCCTCTTTGATACTGACCCAGCCCCCCTCTCTCTCTCTCTCTCTCTCTGATACTGACCCAGCCCCCTCTCTCTGATACTGACCCAGCCCCCCTCTCTCACTCTCTGATACTGACCCAGCCCCCCCTCTCTCTCTCTCTGATACTTACCCAGCCCCTCTCTCTCTCTCTCTCTCTCTCTCTCTCTCTCTCTCTCATACTGACCCAGCCTCCCTCTCTCTCTCTCTCTCTCTCTCATACTGACCCAGCCCCTCTCTCTCTCTCTCTCTCTCTCTCTCTCTCTCTCTCTCTCTGATACTGACCCAGCCCCCCCTCTCTCTCTCTCTCTCTCTCTCTCTCTCTCTGATACTGACCCAGCTCCTCTCTCTCTCTCTCTCTGATACTGACCCAGCCCCCCCTCTCTCTCTCTCTCTCTCTCTCTCTCTCTCTCTCTGATACTGACCCAGCCCCTCTCTCTCTCTGATACTGACCCAGCCCCTCTCTCTCTCTCTCTGATACTGACCCAGCCCCCCCTCTCTCTCTCTGATACTGACCCAGTCCCCCCCTCTCTCTCTCTCTCTCTCTGATACTGACCCAGCCCCCCCCCCCCTCTCTCTCTCTCTGATACTGGCCCAGCCCCCCCCTCTCTCTCTCTGATACTGACCCAACCCCCCCTCTCTCTCTCTCTCTCTCTCTCTCTCTGATACTGACCCAGCCCCCCCCCCCCCCTCTCTCTCTCTCTGATACTGGCCCAGCCCCCCCCCTCTCTCTCTCTCTCTCTGATACTGACCCAACCCCCCCTCTCTCTCTCTCTCTCTCTCTGATACTGACCCAGCCCCTCCCTCTCTCTGATACTGACCCAGCCCCCTCTCTCTCTCTCTCTCTCTCTCTGATACTGACCCAGCCCCTCTCTCTCTCTCTCTCTCTCATACTGACCCAGCCCCTCTCTCTCTGTGATACTGACCCAGCCCCCCTCTCTCTCTCTGATACTGACCCAGCCCCACTCACTCTCTCTCTCTCTCTCTCTGATACTGACCCAGCCCCTCCCTCTCTCTCTCTCTCTGATACTGACCCAGCCCCTCCCTCTCTCTTTCTGTAATACTGACCCAGCCCCCCTCTCTCTCTCTCTGATACTGACCCAGCCGCCCTCTCTCTCTCTCTCTCTCTCTCTCTCTCTCTCTCTGATACTGACCCAGCCCCTCTCTCTGATACTGCCCCAGTCCCCCTCTCTCTCTCTCTCTCTCTCTCTCATACTGACCCAGCCCCCCCCTCTCTCTCTCTCTCTCTCTCTCTCTCTCTCTCTCATACTGACCCAGCCCCCCCTCTCTCTCTCGCTCTCTCTCTCTCTCTCTCTCTCATACTGACCCAGCCCCTCCCTCCCTCCCACTCTCTCTCTCTCTGATACTGACCCAGCCCCCCCTCTCTCTCTCATACTGACCCAGCCCCCCTCTCTCTCTGATACTGACCCAGCCCCCCTCTCTCTCTCTCTCTGATACTGACCCAGCCCACCCCTCTCTCTCTGATACTGACCCAGCCCCTCTCTCTCATACTGACCCAGCCCTCCTCTCTCTCTCTCTCTCTCTCTCTCTCTCTCTCTCTCTCTCTCTCTCTCTCTCATACTGACCCAGCCCCCCTCTCTCTCTCTGATACTGACCCAGCCTCCCTCGTACCCTACTTGTGATTTGGTGAAATGCCTACTTGCTGACGGGTTGACGTGTTCTGTTTCAGAGTTCGGTGTTCACCTGGCCGAGCTGACAGTGGATCCCCGGGGTGTTCTGGCTATCCGGCAGGTATGTGGAGGATGTCACAGCGATATTGGTCCGTTACAGGATAATGGAACAGGCGAACTTGAACGTTAAGCTTTGAGGTTTTTGACTATTTGGCGTAGGAGGGAGTTTTGGTTAATTTCTATCTAGATGTTACTACACGGGATTAGCAGGTCAGTGTGAGGCACCAAAGGGTTTTGTGAACAAAATGGCTATTGTGGAATGGAGAGCTCTTTACCCAGCATCTATAGCGGCAGAGAAACTGCTTTATCCCTGGGATTGAATGCTTGCACGGCTCTATCCCAGGGATAGAGTGGTTTCTCTGCTATGGGTGCTGGGTAAAGAACTCCCCATTCTTCTGTGAATTTTTACTGTACATACAATGACAATTTTAAAAGTGACACCTGCAATAAAAGGACAGCTAAGGTGTCTGTAATTTACAAGTGTCACTGTATTAAGCTAAATTCAGCACATAAGGGGTTGGATCCACATAACACACAAGCTATGTGAGAAAGTGTATTCAATCCAGCAGTTGGAACCAGGGCAAATCATCTGACAGAAATGTGTGTTTTGCGTACTGTCAGTGTGAAACAGTGGGATTCAAATTCCAGTAACGTCTTCACATCATGTGTTGGAATGGCTCCATTCTTTTCACCTGCCAGGGAACCCACACCTAGGAAGGTGCTGGCAGGTTTGATTGACAACCCAAATGGCCTATCACTGGCACGGAGAACTGGGTGAAGGTCAGAAGTCAAGTCCTTGGCTTCCTGTCCAGCTGGGATAGAATGGTGGAGTGAAACAGTCCACTCGCTCTCTCTCTCTCTCGCTCTCCCTCTCTAAGGTTAGAGCTGACTAGTTTTAGAAATTTGTTAGTCTGTAAGGTGAATTTAACCCTCTAAGGTATAGTTTGGCATACTTTGCTTTTTTTGATGAGCGTGATAAAATCGAATGAAATTCAGAGCAAACTATTCTGTTTGTGAGTTAGACGTGAATAAACTAGTTTGTTAGTTTAAATTTGGCTTTCCCTCACTGGAGTTTCAATCAGTCTGACTTCCAGGAGCTGGGAGAATAGGCACAAGGACATGAGATGAATGTCCCGTGCACGCAGCGTTGGGTTCATTATAGTGGCCCTGGGTCATGCTATCATATGCTACTCAACGTTGGGCAGTGAAGGGAAACTCCTGATCATAAGGGACATGGGGCCCACTTACGGGAGATCAGTGACGCTGAACCCAGGAGAATATTGAGTGCAGATAACAGTGTAAACAGAAGCTTGGGTGATGCTGTGTTTATCAAGAAATGTAAATGATGAAAAGCATTTAACCAGGCACCTCTTCTCCACAGCTGGCATCTGTAATTCTCAAACAGTACGTGGAGAATCATTGGTGTAATCAGTCTGAGAAATTCCACCCACCAGAGACTACCGAGAGGGTAAGAGCACCGCGAGACTATGTCTCATACTAAGCTGTTAATAGAAATGGTTTTTGGCAGGGGGATGGACACCAGGATGAAACATTTGAGAGGAGAAACCAGGTGCACGGAGGACGAGGAGAGACAAATATCACTGGAGTAAAGAATAGTTCAGAAATAGGAGGGATCAGACGGGGCAAATACGAAGCAGTCTAAGGTGGGTTTGGAGTGCATGTGCATAAATGCACGGAGCATGGTAAATAATGCTGGTGAGCTGCAGGCACATGGGACTATGATATAGTGGCAATAACAGAAACCTGGCTCAAACAGGGGAGGATTGGGAACTTTATTCCTGGCTACAAGGTATTCAGGAAAGATGGGGAAGGAACAGAAGGAGGAGGGTGGCCGTACTGATCAGAGAAGCTATTGTAGCACTGGAGAGGCATGATGTAGTTGAGGGGTCAAAGACAACATCTATTTGGTTAGAATTAAAGAAGGAACTATTATGCTACTGGGTGTATACTATAGGCCACCAGATCAGAGGGACCTTGGTGTGCATGTACATAGATCCCTGAAGGCAGCAGGACAGGTAGATAAGGTGGTTAAAAAGGCATATGGGATACTTGCCTTCATTAGCCGAGGCATAGAATATAAGAGCAGGGAGGTTATGATGGAGCTGTACAAAACGCTAGTTAGGCCACAGCTGGAATACTGTGTGCAGTTCTGGTCGCCACACTATAGGAAGGATGTGATTGTATTGGAGAGGGTGCAGAGGAGATTCACCAGGATGTTACCTGGGCTGGAGTGTTTCAGCTATGAAGAGAGACTGGACAGGCTGGGGTTGTTTTCCTCAGAGCAGAGAAGGCTGAGGGGGGACCTGATTGAGGTGTACAAAATTATGAGGGGCATAGATAGGGTAGATAGAAAGGAACTTTTCCCCTTAATAGAGGGGCCAATAACCAGGGGGCATAGTTTCAAGGTAAGGGGCAGGAGGTTTAGAGGGGATTTGAGGAAAAACTTTTTCACCCAGAGGGTGGTTGGAATCTGGAACTCACTGCCTGAAAGGGTGGTAGAGGCAGGAACCCTCACAACATTCAAGAAGCATTTAGATGAGCACTTGAAACGCCATAGCATACAAGGCTACGGACCAAGAGCTGGAAAATGGGATTAGAATAGACAGGGCTTGATGGCCGGCGCAGACACGATGGGCCGAAGGGCCTCTTTCTGTGCTGTATAACTCTGACTCTATGACTAAATAGTGGGAAGGAGGTAGAAGAGCAAATTTACAGGTAAATTACAGAAAGATGCATGAACAGATTTAAGGTGATTGGCAAAAGAACCAGAGGCGACATGAGGAAAAACTTTTATGCAATGAGTGGTTAGGATTTGGAATGCACTGCCTGATAGGGCGGTGGAAGCAGATTCAATAGTGGCCTTCAAAAAGGGAACTGGATAAATACTTGAAGGAGAAAAAATTGCAGGGATATGGGGAAAGAGCGGGGGTGTGGGACTAACTGGATTGCTCTTCAAAAGAGCCGGTGCAGATTCAATGGGCCAAATGGCCTCCTTCTGTGCTGTACTATTCTATGATTCTAACTACAGAGTAGTGATAATGGGATCTTCAATTACCCGAATGTAGACTGGGATAGTAACAGTGTAAAGGATAAAGAGGGGGAGGAACGCTTGAAATGTGCACAAGAGAACTTTCTTGATCAGTGTGTTTCCAGCACAAGGAGGAAGGAAGCAGTGCTGGATCTAGTTCTGGGGAATGAAGTGGGATAAGTGGAGCATTTGGGAAACCGTTATGATTAGCTTCAGAAATAACAACAGAAAGCGCTGGAAAAACTCAGCAGGCCAGGCAACATCCGTGGAGAGAGAAACAGAGTCAACGTTTCAGGTCGAAGACCCTTCGTCAGCTGTATGATTAGCTTCAGGTTTAGAATAGCTATGGAAAAGGACAAGGAACAATCAAGTGTAAAAATAGTTATCTGGAAGAGGGCTAATTTCAGTGATTTGAAAAGGGATCTGACCCAGGTGGATTGGAATCAAAAATTGGTAGGTAAAACAGTAATTGAACAATGGGAGGCCTTCAAAGAGGAGATGGTTCGGGTACAGAGTAGACACATTCCCACAAGGAGGAAAGGAAAAGCATCCAAAGCTAGAGTTCCCTAGTTGACTGAAGATATAGAGATTAAAATGAGAAAGAAAAAGGAGGCTTATGACAAATGTAAGGTTCATAATAAAGTTGAGAACCAAGCTAAAGAAAGTTCAGAGGGGATCGAAAAAAAAGGAATGAGAGGGGCAAAGAGAGAGTATGAGAATAGATTAGCGACTAACATAAAAGGGATTCCAAACTTATTTTATAAACATATAAATAGTAAAAGGGTAGTCAATGGGGCTGATTAGGGACCAAAAAGGAGATGATCTTGTGGAGGCAGAGGGCATGGCTGAGATACTAAATGAGTACTGCGAATCTGTCTTCACCAGAGAGGAGGATGCTTCCATGGTAGCAGTAAAGGAGGAGGTGGTAGCGGTAGTGGATAAGATAAAAATAGATAAAGATGAGGTATTTAAAAGGTTGGCAGTCCTCAAAGTAGAAAAGTCAACCAGTCCGAATGAGATACATCCAATGTTCCCTGCAAGCTGCGCGGCTGGCTTTTAAAATGCAAAAACAGCATATGAGTGGATTTATGAAGGGGCCGCATGGCCCCCAAAAAATCAGAGGGGACATTGGATGCATCCTAGATTGCTGGGGGAAGTAAGGGTGGAAATTACGGAGGCTCTGTTCACAATCTTCCAATCCGACTTGGATATGGGAGTGGTATTGGAGGATTGCAAATGTTACACCCCTGTTCAAAAAAGGGGAGAAGGATAAACCCGGCAACTACATGCCAGTCAGCCCAACAGTGGTGGCGAGACATTAATATGGGGGAAAAATTAATTGGCACATGGAATTGATGTTGTGTATATGGACTTTCAGAAGGCATTTGATAAAGTACCACATAATAGACTTGTTAGCAAAATTAAAGCCCATGGGATTAAAGGGACAGTGGCAGCGTGGATACGAAATTGGCTAAGGGACAGAAAGCAGAGAGTAGTGGTGAACGGTTGTTTTTCAGACCGGAGGGAAGTATACAATGGTGTTCCCTAGGGGTCAGTATTAGGACCCATGTTCTCTATAAGGTACATGGGTGCGCAGCGATCTGAGGTCCTGTGCACTCAAATTCACAGGCCCCACGGTGAGCTGGAGTGGGGGGGAAGGACCCAATACCTAACGGGCGGGAAAAAGTCATAGCGATGAGAGAATGGCCCGGGAATCCTCATGGAGAGTCGTTTGTGACCTCACACAGCCGATCCGAATTGGAGCGGCGTTTGCTAAAATACAGAGCCCTGGAACCCGGCGAGCATTGTCTCAGTATTCTGTCAGTACTTTTTCTGCAGAGTCATGTGTAGTTGGTTCTCGGGGACTGAGCGGCAGCCGCACTTTGGAACAGCACACCATGGGAGCCAGTTATTGACCGGAGGAAAAGGCTTCCGCAGTAACAAGGGCGATGGGTTGTATTTTGGGGCTTGTTCCTCTTGCAATGGTTTCTTGTGGTTAAAATCGGGTTCAGCTCAAGAAATGAGCCCCTACTGGCGGCTACACAACAGGCACTGGGTCCACGGGTGACGTGGCTACAAGTAGCTGCTACGCAGCCAAGTGCCTCGATAATATGGTTAAATGGCCAAGAAATTCAATTCAAATTACTCACCCACAGGAGGTTCAAGGCCTGTGAGGATGGTCTGTATTTGACTGGTCTTCATGGCTGCCCATCTGCTGCATTTATGAGAGAAGAGAATGTTTTAATCTCCTTCGTTCTGGTCTATTTGCATAGTTATTATGGGATGTCTCAGGTTGACTTTACATCAGGACTGTATCGGTGTGAGAATTTACACAGACTAACCTGAAATCAATGCACAATTTTTTTATTCTTTGTTTTTAAAAGAAAGCTTCAAATTCAAAAATATTTTCTAGCTAGACCATTAATTATTTATACCGGACCTCTCTTTGTTAACTGTTCTCACGTAGCCTGTTCATTAAATGACCAGACCGTTCATTTGTAAATGTTTGTACCCGCACCATTATTATTAAATGGTTGAATCTGGGCCGGTGAAAATTTGTACCAGGACCATTCTCAAATAGATCCAGAGAAGTTGTTTCACCGAACCGCTCCGAGACCTCGAGGAGTGCGGCCGGCAGGAAAGTAAATAGTTATATTTTTATTATCTTAGATTTGGAATATATTTATTTTTTAGGTTAACTTTTTTTTAAATGATCACATTTAACATCTGTTTATTTATTTAATGTAAATGTTTATTTTTAAGTAAACAAATGTTAACATCCAAAGGTGATTTTTAAAAACGTCGCTTGGGTTTTAAAGCCATAAAAATGTCAGCGTTTTTGAAACTCAAGCCACGTGTTGTAGCTTTGCGAAAAGTGGACTATTGACAAATGGATCGCCCCTCGATGTTTCAGAACTTTCCTGATCTCTAGACAGTGAGTGTCTTGGTGAACCTCTTCAGGCAAACTTCTTTTTATGTTTCACTTCTCAATGCATGCGGTGTAATGCAGACAAAGGTGTGCTTTAGATGTGTAACCCAAGAAGATGGTCCTGAACTGGAAATGTTGATGTGAATGAGTGTCTGATTAAAGCTGAATAATACCAAGATGGGAGGGAAACACCTCTTAATCTTAAATTAGGCCGCACTTTTGCTCCCATGGAAAGTGGTTTTGGGTGCACTTCAATGAAAAAGTGTTGGTATAACCTAAGAGATAATTGAGGGTACTAAAGGCCTGAGGCATGAGTCTCGTACAGGTTTCTGTTTGCACAGAGTGCATGTTAACTCCAGCTTTAGTTTCTCACCACTTCCCAATAAATGTTGGAAATAAAGTTACTGCTAATGTCTGGAAAACTTAACAGAACAAGTCATTTGGTTCATCAAGTGTTTTCTTTCCACCAGTAATATCCAGTCTATTTGTTTTTGGATGAGACGTTGAATCTGCTCCTGTGGTTCAGATGGATTAATAAGGAACAGCCAGCACAGATTTGTTAAAGGCGAAAGGTCTCGACCTGAAACGTTAACTCTGTTTCTCTCTCCACGGATGCTGCCTCGCCTGCTGAGTTTTTCCAGCGTTTTCTGTTGTTATTTCGTGTCTGACTAACCTGATTGAGTTCTTTGATGAAGTAGTGTAGTAAATGTATATACAGACTTTCAAAAGGTATTTGCTGAAGTACCACATAACCAATTTATTCGGAAAATAGAAGCACATGGTATTAAAGGGACGGTGGTAACTTGGGTACGTGATAGGCAGAGAGTAGCAGTGAATGGATGTTTTTCTGACTGGAGAGAAGTATGCAGTGGGGTTCCCCAGGGGTTGGTATTCGGACCATTGCTTTACTTGTTATATATAAATGACCTGGATTTGGGTATAGAGAGTACAATTTTGAAGTTTGCGGATGATACAAAACTTGTCAATGCAGTCAATAGTGAACAGGATAGTAGCAGAGTAGAAGTAGAATGAGATGTGTGAGGAGAGGTAGAATGGGATGTGTGAGGAGAGGTAGAATGGGATGTGAGAGACTTTGCCCAGAATGTATATTGAAGCAAGGTTCCTTTCGAACCAAACCTCCAGATCTTGACATAATGGCCATCTTGATGGTTTAACTGCTAATCAATTTAACCTGATGTTTCCTGTCTGAATTTCCAAAGGAACAAGAGATGGACCTGGACAATTACAGATAGTTAATGTGACCTTGCTAATAGTTGCTTTGTGTTAGCTTCGGTTCCTCCATTGTTCTGGCCAAACTGCTATTAACACCTCACATCGGATGTTGCCGACCCGTCTGCTTCTTCTGGCTCCCTCATTGTCCTGACTAATCTCCAATATTAGCATATCCTAATCGGACAATGACCCCGCGATGTTATGATTAACTTTGGGACAAGGCTGACACAGCAAATTTTAACATGAGACACGTGTAATATATTTTTTGTAAGAGCTGTGCCCTGTTAGAGATTAAATAAAGCCAATAATGAGGTTTATAAACCAAAAGAAAGCAACTGATTTAATGTACAAAAATCTAGGCTCCAGAGACTCTAAGGCTGACACTACAGTGCAGTGCTGAGGGAGTGCTGCACTGTCGGAGGTGCCGTCTTTCGGATGAGACGTTAAACGTCAGGTGGACGTAAAAGATCCCATGGCACTATTTCAAAGAAGAGCAGGGGAGTTATCTCCGGTGTCCTAGCCAATCATTTATCCCTCAATCAACATCACAGAAACAGATTATCTGGTCATTATCACATTGCTGTTTGTGGGAGTTTGCTGTGTGCAAATTGGCTGCCGCGTTTCCTACATTACAACAGTAACTACATTTCAAAAATACTTCATTGGCTGTAAAGTGCTTTGGGACGCCGGTGGTCGAGAAAAGCACTATATAAGTGCAAGTCTTTTATTTTTAAGAGTTTGTCTGATTGTCTCATGATTTGAGACGGTGGGGTGGCATTATGGCATTACTGTATATATGCTTTTAAGTGGTTGCTGTCGTTGTAAAAGCTGTTGTAAAATTTGCCCATGGACACAAAGGTTGAGCTCATAGAAACATAGAATCTAGGAGCAGGAGTAGGCCATTCGGCCCGTCGAGCCTGCTCCACCATTCAATACGATCATGGCTGATCATTCAAATCCAGTACCCTGTCCCTGCTTTAATCCCCACAGTACACATATCCCACCCTACCCCCGTAACCCCACGTATTTAATTCCCCCTAACATATCCCATCCTATCCTATCCCCATAACCCCACATATTTAATCCCCCCCTAACACTAAGGGTCAATTTATCATAGCCAAATCAACCTAACCCGCACATTTTTGGACTGTGGGAGGAAACCGGAGCACCCGGAGGAAACCCACGCAGACACGGGGAGAATGTGCAAACTCCACACAGACAGTCACCCGAGGTCAGATTCGAACCCGGGTCCCTGGCGCTGTGAGGCACCAGTGCTAACCACTATGCCACCGTGTTGCCCGTAAGGAGTTCGTGGCCCGCTCAGTACAAAAAAAATAGAGGGAACCTTGATTCGGACCACTGCTCTTTAATATATTAATGTCCTGGACTTGGGTATACAAGGCATCATTTCAAAGTTTGCAGATGATATGAAACTCAGAAATATAGTAAAAAGTGAGGAGGATAGTAACAGACATCAGGAGGACATAGACAGATTGGTGAATTGGGCAGACACGTGGCAGGTTAAATTTGACACAGAAGTGTGAAGTGATACATTTTTGTAGGAGAACGAGGAGAGGCAATATAAACTAAATGGTACAATTTTAAAGGGGGTGCGAGAAGAGAGGGTATATGTACACAAATCTTTGAAGGTGGCAGGACAGGTTAAGAAGGCTATTAAAAAGGCATATTGGACCTTTTGCTTTATTAATAGAGACATAGAGAACAAAAGCAAGGAAGTTATGCTAAACCTTTATAAAACACTGGTTAGGCCTCAGCTGGAATATTGTTCCACACAGGATGTCAAGGCCTTGGAGAGGGTGCAGAATAGGTTTACTAGAATGGTACCAGGGATGAGAGACAGATTGGAGAAGCTGGTGTCTGTGTCCACATGCAGATAACACCCAGCTCCTCCTCTCCACCACTTCCCTTGACCCCTCGATTGCCTTGTACTGGGAGAGTTACAGGTGCGTTCAGCTCCCGGTTGGGAAGACCAAAGCTGTTGTCTTTGGCCCTGCCATGGTCCCTCCCTCGCTGCCAATTCAATCTCTCTCTCCCTGGCAATTGTCTCAGGCTAAACCAGACCGTTCGCAACCCAAGTTATAAGATGAGTTTGTGTTTTAAAGCATTGTAGACTTTGAAATTTTGAACATTAATCCAGCAGTACGTGTGTACGGTGGTGTAGAGGTCTGGCACTCGACCAGCAAACCAGACCTCTTGAGTTCAGATTCCACCCTGTCAAGTGGTGACAGTTGCCGGGCTGTCATGAAAACCCACCTGGTTCTTCACTATCCTCCAGGGAAGGGATCCTGCCCCTCCCGACCTGGGCTGATCTACATGAGACTTCAGTTTCACTCTACGTGCCCTCTGAAATGACCTATCAAAAAGGTGGCCCATCACTGCCTTGGAGCAACTAGGGATGGGCAATAAATGTGGCCTTTCTAACATTGTCCACACCCCGGGAATGAATGATAAAAGCTAGCTGAGGACTGCAGCTATCCGGCCATTTATTTTAACTTCTGTTACAGGCAAAGGCGGCCATCAGAGAGCTTTTACCAAACGGTCTACGAGAGTCCATCAGTAAAGTGCGATCGAGTGTAGCCTATGCTATATCGGCAATAGCTCACTGGGACTGGCCCGAGGCATGGCCAGAGCTCTTCAGACTATTGATGGAGATGTTGATCAGCGGCGATGTGAATGCGGTGCACGGGGCCATGCGCGTACTCACAGGTACGATTAACAGGCAGTTGTCAGAACCGTCGCACTGTTTTAAACAGACTGTCATAGTTCAAAATGCTTCAAATATGGGAGGGTTCTGATTGTGAAGCGGGGACTTTTTTTGGTGGGGGGGGGGGGGGGGTTGGTTCCGGGCTCGGGTTCCCGGACTCGCATCCGTACTCTGCTCCGACTTGTTTACCGGGCTGAGTTCCGGACTTGGTTCCTAACTCCTCTTTATTGCTTTCCTTTGCAGAATTCACTCGGGAGGTGACAGACATCCAGATGCCGCTGGTAGCTCCTGTGATTTTGCCAGAAATGTACAAGATTTTTACAATGGCTGAGGTGAGTGACCTGAGGCGGTGGTTGTTCTTTAGGATCCCAAATCCTTCAAACCAGAGACTGCATCATCCAAAAAACAATTCTGAGTTGTTTCTGACTTTTATATATTGATGATAATTGAATTCAACAATGACAACTTGCATTTTATAGCATCTTTAACGTGGTAAAATGTCCCTGACGCTTAATTCTACTGTAGAGTATTTAGTTTGTAGTTCTGCTGTGGCATTGAGCAAAAATAACATAAGTCTGAAGATAAAAGAAATAAGAGATGAGAGTAAAGGTCAGACCAAGGTAAGGAACAAAGGTAATATAAATGGTATGGGAACAAATAGAGTTATAAAACATATGACATAAAGTGAGTGGAACGATTAATAAAAAGGAATTAAATTGCCTGTACAACAATGTACACGGCATCCGAAACAGGAAGCAATAATTCGCAGCGAGGAGCCAGATGTAGGGATAACTGAAACATGGCTACATAAAGAGGACTGGCAGTTAAATATTGCAGGTTATAATGTATTTAGAAAGGATAGGGAAGGAAGAACAGGGATGGGGCAGCTGTACTGATTAGAGACAACATAATGGCAATAGAAAAAAGGGACATAACTAACATTAAGATAGAAACAGAATCCATATGGATTAAGACAAAGGATAAGAAGGGATCGATCACGTTAATAGGGGTAATCTACAGACCACTTAATAGCAATGTTCCTGCGGTCTGGATGTCCCGTGCAGGCCGCTCACCAGCTTTACATTGGATGTAACCGCGCATACGCGAAAAATTGAATGGGCTGTACAGCCAGTTAAAGGGCCCGTGCACCAAAAAAAAATACAGGGAATATTGCTCAATAGTGGAAGGGAAATGGAGGAAGAAATATGTAGGCAAATCTACGAAATGAGCAAATAAACATTGATTTGCCATGTCCTGGCAAATCGAATAATTGGGGTGGTAGATAGGGCTTTAAACTAATGAATTGGGGGTGGGAGGATTCAGGAAAGGGTAAATTTAAAAGCAGTAAGAGAAATGTAAAGGCTGTAGAGCAGAGTAGTGATTTGGGTAAAAAATAAGCAGAGTGTCAGGAAGGGACAGAGCTTAACAAAGGTAATAGAGCATCACTAAGGTGACAGCAGGGAAAAATAGAAAAAAGTTAAAGCTAAAGGCGCTATAGCTGCGCGAAGCATTCGCAACAAAATAGATGAATTAATAGCACAGATAGAAATAAATGAGTTTGATCTAATAGCCATTGCGGAGACATGGTTGCAGAGTGACCAAGGTTGAGAACTAAATATTCCAGGATACTTGACTTTTAGAAGAGATAGGCAGAATGGAAAAGGAAGGGGCGGCGGGGGGATGCTAGCCCTGATAAAGGATGGGATAAAGACAGTAGAGAGAAAGGATCTTAGCTCTGAAAAACAATATGTAGAATCACTTTGGGTGAAGCTAAAAGACAACAAGGGGCAGAAAACACTGGTAGGAGTAGTTTATGGGCCCCCTAACAATAATTGTATGTCGAGGAACCAACTAGGGAAGAGGCTATTTTAGGTCTAGTATTGTGCAATGAGACAGGGTTAATTAATAACCTTGTAGTACAGTAAATTCTGGGGAGCAGTGATCATAATATGATAGAATTTGATGTTGAGTTTGAAAGTGATTTAGTTAAGTCCGAAACTAGGGTCTTAAATCTGAACAAAGCAAACCACGTAGGTATGGGAGGTCAGTTGGCTATTGTAGGTTGGGAAACTAGATTAAAAGATATGACCGTAGATAAGCGACGGCAAACATTTAAAGAAATAATTCATAATTCACAACAAAATGCATTCCCTTAAGGAATTAAAAAACCCACGGGAAAATGGTCTAACCGTGGCTAATAGAAGTTAAAGGTAGTATTAGATTAAAGGAAGAGGCATATAATGTTACCAAAAAGAGTAGTAAGCCTGAGGATTTTAGAATTCAGCAAAGGAGGATCAAGAAATTGATGATGAAAGGGAAAATAGAATATGAGAGTAAACTAGCAAGAGGCAAAAACAGATTGTAAAAGCTTCTATAGGTATGTAAAAAGGAAATGATTAGCGAAAGTAAACGTGGGTCCCTTACAGGCAGAGACAGGAGAAATTATAATAGGGAATAAGGAAATTGCAGAGACATTAAACAAATACTTTGTATCTGTCTTCACGGAAGAAGACACAAAAAACATTCCGGAAATAGTGGGGAACTAAGGATCTAGTGAGAATGAAGAACTTAAAGAAATTAGTATTAGTAAACAAATAGTACTGGAGAAATTAATGGGACTAAAAGCTGACAAATCCCCTGGACCTGATGGCCTATATCATAGGGTTTTAAAAGAGGTGGCTACAGAGATAGTGGATGCATTGGTTTTGATCTTCTAGAATTCCCTAGATTCTAGAACGGTCCCCGCTATTCAAGAAAGGAGGGAGTGAGAAAACAGGGAACTATAGACAAGTTAGCCTGACATCAGTAGTAGGGAAAATGCTAGAATCTATTATTAGGGACGTGGTAACAGGGCACTTAGAAAATCATAATACGATTGGGCAGATTCAACATGGATTTATGAAAGGGAACTTGTATTTGACAAATCTAAGAGTTTTTTGAGGTTGTAACTCACAGGGTAGATAAGAGCGAACCAGTGGAGGTAGTGTATTTGGATTTTCAGAAAGCATTCGATAAGGTGCCACACAAGAGGTTATTACACAGAATTAGGGCTCATGGGCTTGGGGGTAATATATTAGCATAGATTGGTTAACGGACAGAAAATGTGGAGAGTAGGAATAAACAGGTCATTTTCGGGTTTGCAGGCTGTAACTAGTGGGGTACCACAAGGATCAGTGCTTGGGCCTCAGCTATTTAAATCTAGATTAATGACTTAGATGAGGGGGACCAAGTGTAATGTATCCAAGTTTGCTGCTGATACAAAGCTAGTTGGGAAAGTAAGTTGTGAGGAGGATGCAAAGGGACTATAGACCAGTTAAGTGAGTGGGCAAGAATCATGGCAGATGGAATATAATATGGAGAAATGTGAAGTTATCCACTTTGGTAGGAAAAATAGAAAAGCAGAGTATTTTTTAAATGGTGAGATTTTGGAAAATTTGGTATTCAGAGGGACCTGGGTGTTCTTGTACACGAATCACAGAAAGTTAACATGCAGGTACAGCAAGCAATTAGGAAAGCAAATGGTATGTTAGGCTTTATTACAAGAGGATTGGAGTATCAGGGTAAAGAAGTCTTACTGCAATTATATCGGACCTTGGTGAGACCATACCTGGAGTACTGTGTACAATTTTGGTCTCTTTACCGAAGGAAGGATATACTTCCCTTAGAGGGCGTGCAACGAAGGTTCACCAGACTGATTCCTGGGATGGGGGGATTGTTCTATGAGGAGAGATTGAGGAGGCTAGGCCTATATTCCCTAGAGTTTACAAGAATGAGAGGTGATCTCATTGAAACATATAAAATTCTTAGAGCTTGACAGGATAGATGCTGGGAGTATGTTTCCCCTGGCTGGGGAGACTAGAACTAGGGGTCACAGTCTCAGAGTAAGGGACCTGCTATTTAGGACTGAGATGAGGAGAAATTTCTTCACTTAGAGGGTAGTGAATCTTTGGAATTCTCTATCCCATAGGGTTGTTGATGCTCTGTCATTGAGTATATTCAAAAATGAGAAGTCGCACAACACCAGGTTATAGTCCAACCATTTTATTTGAAATTACAAGCTTTCGGAGCGCTGCTCCTTTGTCAGGTACAGTGAGGGAATACAAATCGGTTACAAAGTATATATAGACAGAGAACAATGTGTCTGCAGAGATACAATCCGTCAGGGAGGCATTACATCAAAGACACAGCAGAGTACAGCTAAGACAATGAGGTGGGGTCACAGGGGGTCCAACGTGTCAAATGCTGCAGTCTGCAGTTAAGCTTTTTACTTTTTTTTTTAAACTGGAAATCACATCTGTGAACCAGACAACGACGTCGAGTCACGTCCTGTAGCGTGACATGAAACCGAGATCCCGGTTGAGGCCGTCCTCATGGGTGCGGAACTTGGCTATCAGTTTCTGCTCGATGATTTTGCGTTGTCGTGTGTCTCGAAGGCTGCCTTGGAGAACGCTAACCCGCTGATCCAAGGCTGAATGTCCTTGACTGCTGAAGTGTTCCCCAACTGGGAGGTAACAATCCTGCCTGGCGATTGTTGCGCGGTGTCCGTTCATACGTTGTCTCAGTGTCTGCGTGGTCTCGCCGATGTACCATGCTGCGGTGCATTCTTTCCTGCAACGTATGAGGTAGACAACGTTGGCCGAGTCACATGAGTATGTACCATCTCCGCATCATGGAGTATATTCAAGACAGAGATCAATAGATTGTTGGATATTAAGGGAATCAAGAGCAAATGGGAATAGTGCGGGAAGGTGGAGTTGAGGTAGAAGATCAGCCATGATATTGAATGGCGGAGCAGGCTCGAAGGGCCGAATGGCCTGCTCCTGCTCCTATTTCTTATGTTCTTATGAATAATAATCATGGTAGATTTCAACTACTCCCAAGTAAACTGGCAAGAGGTAGGGAATGGAGTTTTTGGACTGCGTTCAGGACTCCTTTCTTACCCATTACGTAAGAAACTCAACAAGAGAGGAATCACTGCTAGATCTAGTAATGGGAAATTAACCAGAGCAGATAAGAGAAGTAAGCATAGGGGAACATCTAGGCAATAGCGATAATAACATAATAAGGTTTAAAAAAAAGTGATTGAGAAACACAAGACAAATAACAAAGTAGTAGATTGGAGAAAAGCTAATTTTATGGGGATGAACTAGGGAAGGTAAACTGGAAATAAAAGACAAAGATAGAATTGCAATGGGAAATATTTAAAATGGCAATAGAGTTCAGGAGAAATATATTCCTCTTTTTAAAAAAAAAAACAAGAACAAGCTAGCCAATAATGAAACACCATGGATGAATAAAGAGATGAATAAAGAAATTGGTAAAATTGAAACTAAAGAAGAAGACATACACTCTACACAGACGATAAAGGAAAGGATGACAATAGGGAATACAAAGAGGTCAGGAAAGAAGTCAAAAAAACAATTAGGGAAGCAAAGCGGAACTACAAAATTAAATTATCAAGGAATATAAAAAGAAATAATAAAGTATTCTACAGACACATAAACAACAAGAAAAATCAGGATCGGGATAGGGCTACTAAGGGATACACAAGCTAAACTCTGCCAAATAGCAGCAATATTGAACAGTTACTTTGCCTCAGTATTTACCAGGGAGACTAACAAGGTGGACATGACATTGGAAGAAGAGATCAAAAAAGATATAAAGACATTTAAGGTAGAAAGCGGGGAGATAGTTGATAAACTAATCAAACTTAGAGAAGATTCCTATATTTAAAAAGGGAGATAGAACAAGTCCAGGGAACTATAGGCCAGTTAGCTTAACGTTGGTGGTAGGAAAGATAATCGAATCTTGATTCAAAGATGTGATTTAAAAAAAAATCTAGAAACTGAAAATATAATAGCACAGATTTCAAAAGGGAAGGTCATGCTTGACCAACCTTATTGAATTCTTTGAAGTAACAGAAAGAGTAGACAATGGGAATGTAGTAGACGTAATATATTTGGATTTTCAAAACGCCTTCGATAAGGTACCGCATAGTAAATTCATGACTAAGGTCAGAGCATGTGGACTCGTGAGGCAGGTAGCAGAATGGATAGCAAGCTGGCTACAAAACAGAAAACAGTAGGGGTTAAGGGCAGTTCCTCAGACTGGCAAAAAGTAGGAAGTGCTGGGACCACTTTTGTTTACCATTTCCATGGACTCGGGAATTGGAAGTACAATTTTTAAATTTGCGACAACACCAAAGAGGAGCACTGCGACAAAATACAAGAAGACATTAATAAACTTGCAGAATGGGTGTTTAATTGGCAAATGAATTTCAATATAGGTAAGTGTGAGGTGGTGCTTTTTGGTCGGGCGAATAAGGAGGCCACACACTCCTTAGATAATAAGTGTCTAAATGGGGTAGAGGAGCAAAGTGATCTGGGGGTACAGCTACACCAATCACTAAAAGTAGCGACGCAGGTTAACAAGGCTATAAAAAAGCAAACCAAGCACTGGGGTTCATTTCTAGTGGGGTAGAATTGAAAAGCAGGGAAGTTATGTTAAACTTGTATAGAACCTTGATTAGAACACACTTGGAGTACTCTGCACTGTTCTGGTCTCATTATAAAAGGGATATAGAGGCACTGGAGAAGGTGAAAAAATATTCACAAGAATGATACCAGCACTGAGAAGTAATAACTAGCAGGAAAGACTGAACTGGAGAGAAAAGAGAAGACTGAGAGGTGACCTAATGGAGGTCTTTATGAAGGGGTTCAATAGGGTAGGATAGACAAGATGATGTTTCCACTGGTGGGGGAGACCAAACTAGGGTTCATAAATATAAGATGGTCACTAATAAATCCAATAGGGAATTCAGGAGAAACTTCTTTACCCAGAGAGTAGTGAGAATGTGGAACTTGCTACCACAAGGAGTAGATGAGGCGAATAGCATAGATGCATTTAAGGGTAAGCTAGATAAGAACATGTGGGAGACAGGAATAGAAGGATATGTTGACAGAATTAGATAAAGTAGGGGAGGAGGAGGCTTGTGTGGAACATAAACACTGGCACAAACCAGTTAGATTGAATGGCCTGTTTCTGCTGTAGACTCGATGAACTGGTCTATTAGGCTCTGTGGTGCTGACTGAGTGAGTCTGAACGCATGCGCATTCACACATACACGCACTCTCACATACGTACGCTCACACCCTCTCGCACACTTGCGCCCTCGCTCCCACGCACTGGTAGACATACACTCAGACATGCGCAAACTCCTTTTCTACCCAAACAGATCAAGCAATTCCCATGTGGTGTGACTGGTAAATAAATGTGAATGAAGATGAGGTGTTTAGAAACTGAAAAATGGATTTCAACACAGATTGGCAAATAAATTTCAACACCGATAAATGTGAGGTATTACATTTTGGTAGGAAAAATAAGGAGGTCACATACTACTTGGAAAATAAGAATCTAAATGGGTTAGAAGAGCAAAGGGAACTTGGTGTACAAACACACAAATCACTAAAAGTAGCGACACAGGTTAATAAGGCCATTAAAAAAAAACAAGCACTAGGATTTATTTCTAGAGGGATAGAATTGAAGAGTAGAGACTGGTTGGGCCGATTGGCCTGTTTATGTGCTGTATATCCTATGTAAACTGCGGGTGTTGATTGTATGTTTGTTTCTGTAGGTTTACAGCATTCGGACAAGAGCCCGTGCAGTTGAGATCTTCACCACATGTGCCAATCTTATCTGTGCCATTGAGGAGGTCGAGAAGGTAAGTAAAAGGCTTAAAGCTTGGAATCAAACTCATTTGGCTCATCAAGCCAACTCCTTTCAAACAACAAGCATCACTACCTCAATTGTGGATTCACCTCCGCCCCAGGAGCTTGATCCTCCTCCAAATCACCATGTGACTCAAACAGACCCTTTCAATCTGTCGAATCCTCAATCGCTCCTCCTGATCAGGATTGATTCAGTTCCTTTGTGAAGTATTGATTGCCCCAGAATTACATTCTTTTTCTTGTACTTCGTTCCACATATTCACTGTGGGTATGGAGAGGGTGAAGACCAAGAGGAAAGTGGGATGAATATCTGCGGCACTGATATTAGAGGTTAAAGTAAAACTGCAGCATCAAGTAAATGTCAGTGTGTTGTGCCCGGAATGTGCATTCCTGTGTTTTGGGTAGGAGCCCCTCATTGCCCACGTGTATTGTGGGTAGGAGCTTCTCATTGCCCACGTGTATTACTGTGGGTAGGAGCCTCTCATTGCCCACGTGTATTACTGTGGGTAGGAGCCTCTCATTGCCCACGTGTATTACTGTGGGTAGGAGCCCCTCATTGCCCACGTGTATTACTGTGGGTAGGAGCCCCTCATTGCCCACGTGTATTACTGTGGGTAGGAGCCCCTCATTGCCCACGTGTATTACTGTGGGTAGGAGCCACTCATTGCCCACGTGTATTACTGTGGGTAGGAGCCTCTCATTGCCCACGTGTATTACTGTGGGTAGGAGCCACTCATTGCCCACGTGTATTACTGTGGGTAGGAGCCTCTCATTGCCCACGTGTATTACTGTGGGTAGGAGCCTCTCATTGCCCACGTGTATTACTGTGGGTAGGAGCCTCTCATTGCCCACGTGTATTACTGTGGGTAGGAGCCACTCATTGCCCACGTGTATTACTGTGGGTAGGAGCCTCTCATTGCCCACGTGTATTACTGTGGGTAGGAGCCTCTCATTGCCCACGTGTATTGTGGGTAGGAGCCTCTCATTGCCCACGTGTATTACTGTGGGTAGAAGCCTCTCATTGCCCACGTGTATTACTGTGGGTAGGAGCCCCTCATTGCTCACGTGTATTGTGGGTAGGAGCCTCTCATTGCCCACGTGTATTGTGGGTAGGAGCCCCTCATTGCCCACGTGTATTGTGGGTAGGAGCCCCTCATTGCCCACGTGTATTACTGTGGGTAGGAGCCTCTCATTGCCCACGTGTATTGTGGGTAGGAGCCTCTCATTGCCCACGTGTATTACTGTGGGTAGGAGCCTCTCATTGCCCAGGTGTATTACAGTGGGTAGGAGCCTCTCATTGCCCAGGTGTATTACAGTGGGTAGGAGCCTCTCATTGCCCAGGTGTATTACAGTGGGTAGGAGCCTCTCATTGCCCACGTGTATTGTGGGTAGGAGCCTCTCATTGCCCACGTGTATTGTGGGTAGGAGCCTCTCATTGCCCACGTGTATTGTGGGTAGGAGCCTCTCATTGCCCACGTGTATTACTGTGGGTAGGAGCCTCTCATTGCCCACGTGTATTGTGGGTAGGAGCGCCTCATTGCCCACGTGTATTGTGGGTAGGAGCCTCTCATTGCCCACGTGTATTACTGTGGGTAGGAGCCTCTCATTGCCCACGTGTATTACTGTGGGTAGGAGCCCCTCATTGCTCACGTGTATTGTGGGTAGGAGCCTCTCATTGCCCACGTGTATTGTGGGTAGGAGCCCCTCATTGCCCACGTGTATTGTGGGTAGGAGCCCCTCATTGCCCACGTGTATTACTGTGGGTAGGAGCCTCTCATTGCCCACGTGTATTGTGGGTAGGAGCCTCTCATTGCCCACGTGTATTACTGTGGGTAGGAGCCTCTCATTGCCCAGGTGTATTACAGTGGGTAGGAGCCTCTCATTGCCCACGTGTATTGTGGGTAGGAGCCTCTCATTGCCCACGTGTATTGTGGGTAGGAGCCTCTCATTGCCCACGTGTATTACTGTGGGTAGGAGCCTCTCATTGCCCACGTGTATTGTGGGTAGGAGCCTCTCATTGCCCACGTGTATTACTGTGGGTAGGAGCCTCTCATTGCCCACGTGTATTGTGGGTAGGAGCCTCTCATTGCCCACGTGTATTGTGGGTAGGAGCCTCTCATTGCCCACGTGTATTACTGTGGGTAGGAGCCCCTCATTGCCCACGTGTATTGTGGGTAGGAGCCTCTCATTGCCCACGTGTATTGTGGGTAGGAGCCCCTCATTGCCCACGTGTATTGTGGGTAGGAGCCCCTCATTGCCCACGTGTATTGTGGGTAGGAGCCCCTCATTGCCCACGTGTATTACAGTGGGTAGGAGCCTCTCATTGCCCACGTGTATTACTGTTGGTAGGAGCCTCTCATTGCCCACGTGTATTACTGTGGGTAGAAGCCTCTCATTGCCCACGTGTATTACAGTGGGTAGGAGCCTCTCATTGCCCACGTGTATTGTGGGTAGGAGCCTCTCATTGCCCACGTGTATTGTGGGCAGGAGCCTCTCATTGCCCACGTGTATTACTGTGGGTAGGAGCCTCTCATTGCCCACGTGTATTACTGTGGGTAGAAGCCTCTCATTGCCCACGTGTATTGTGGGTAGGAGCCTCTCATTGCCCACGTGTATTGTGGGTAGGAGCCTCTCATTGCCCACGTGTATTACTGTGGGTAGGAGCCTCTCATTGCCCACGTGTATTACTGTGGGTAGGAGCCTCTCATTGCCCACGTGTATTACTGTGGGTAGGAGCCTCTCATTGCCCACGTGTATTACTGTGGGTAGGAGCCTCTCATTGCCCACGTGTATTACTGTGGGTAGGAGCCTCTCATTGCCCACGTGTATTACTGTGGGTAGGAGCCTCTCATTGCCCACGTGTATTACTGTGGGTAGGAGCCTCTCATTGCCCACGTGTATTACTGTGGGTAGGAGCCTCTCATTGCCCACGTGTATTACTGTGGGTAGGAGCCTCTCATTGCCCACGTGTATTACTGTGGGTAGGAGCCTCTCATTGCCCACGTGTATTACTGTGGGTAGGAGCCTCTCATTGCCCACGTGTATTACTGTGGGTAGGAGCCTCTCATTGCCCACGTGTATTACTGTGGGTAGGAGCCTCTCATTGCCCACGTGTATTACTGTGGGTAGGAGCCTCTCATTGCCCACGTGTATTACTGTGGGTAGGAGCCTCTCATTGCCCACGTGTATTACTGTGGGTAGGAGCCTCTCATTGCCCACGTGTATTACTGTGGGTAGGAGCCTCTCATTGCCCACGTGTATTACTGTGGGTAGGAGCCTCTCATTGCCCACGCGTATTACTGTGGGTAGGAGCCACTCATTGCCCACGCGTATTACTGTGGGTAGGAGCCTCTCATTGCCCACGCGTATTACTGTGGGTAGGAGCCTCTCATTGCCCACGCGTATTACTGTGGGTAGGAGCCACTCATTGCCAACGTGTTTTACACTGGTAGGGGCCTGTCATTGCCCACGTGTATTACTGCTGGTTGCCACATGCCACATGTCTTGCTATGTGTGATATATCCGTGTGTAAGTGATACGTCCGTGGGGGTGTGATGCATCTGTACGGAGGGACAGCAGTAGGCTATTCAGCACCTCGAGCCTATTCAATTAGATCATGGCTGATCTGTATCTTAACTCAATTTGCCCGATTTGGTTTTGTAACCTTAAAACCCTTCCCTAACAAAATCTATCAATCTCAGTCTTGAAATTTTCAGTTGACCCCCCAGCCTCAACAGCTTTTTTTGGTGGGTGGGGGGGTGGAGTTCCAGATTTCCACTACCCTTTGTGTGAAGAAGTGCTTCCTGACAACACCCTGAACAGCTTAGCTCTAATTTTAAGGTTAAACCCCTTGTTCTGGACTCCTGTGCCAGAGGAAATAATTTCTCTCTACCCTATCAACTCCTTTAATCATCTTAAACACCTCAATTATATCACCCCTTAATCTTCCATATTCAAAGGAATACAAGCCTAGTCTGTGCAACCTGTCCTCATAATTTAACCCTTTTAGCCCCGGTATCATTCTGGTGAATCTTCGCTGCACCCCCTCCAAGGCCAATATATCCTTCCTGAGGTGCGGGGCCCAGAACTGAACACAGTGTCCAGATGGGGTCTGACCAAGGCTCTGTACAGCTGGAACATAACTTCCACCCCTTTGTATTCCAGCCCCCTCGAGATAAAAGCCAACATTCCATTAGCCGTTTAATTAATTTTGTACCTGTCCACTAGCTTTTAGTGATTTCTGTACTTGGCCCCCTAAATCTCTCTGGTCCTCCAGAGGTCATAGCTTCTCACCATTTAGAAAATACTCTGATCTCTCTATCTTCGGTCCAGAATGGATGACCTCACTTCCCCACATTGAACTCCATCTGCCACAGTTTTACCCACTCACTTAATCTATCAATGTCCCTTTGCAACTTGCTGCTCCCATCTAAACTATTTACTGTGCCACCTAACTCCGTGTCATCAGCAATATTGGATATACGGCTCTCTATTTTTTCATCTACGTCATTTATAAATACAGTGAAAAGCTGAGGCCCCTGAACAGATCCCTGGGGGACACCACTAGTCACATCCTGCCTATTTGAGTATGTACTCATTATCCCTAATCTCTGTCTCCTACCTCCTAACCAATTCCATATCCGTGTCAATAGGTTGCCTCCGATTACACGCGCTCTCATCTTTATTAACAGTCTCTTATGTGGAACCTTATCAAATGCCTTCTGGAAGTCCATATAAATAGCATCCATAGACACTTGCTTATTTACCACGTTAGTTGCCTCCTTTATAAATTCAAGGTTAGTTAGACATGACTTACCCTTTACAAATCCATGCTGGCTCTCTCTGATCAGCTCATATTTGTTCAAATGCTCGGCCACTCTGTCGAGTTTTGGAAGATCATGACTAGAGCATCTACAATTTCCTTATCTACCTCTTTTAATTCCCTGGGGTGGAAACCATCAGGTCCTGGGGATTTATCCATCACTATTTTTTGCTTGAATCTAGTTATTTCCTGCCCTTGATTTATTTTTTAGTTTTCCTTGTATCTCTGGCATTTTATCCCCATCCTCTACTGTGAAGACTGATACAAAGTAAGTCTGCCATTTCCTGATTTCCAATTACAATATCACCTATATCTGACATTAATTGGCCCACATTACCTTTAGTCACCCTCTTTCTCTTAATATCCTTGTAACAACCTTTAGTGTTTTCCTTTATATCGCTCACAAGCTTTTTCCTGTATTCATTTTAACAGCTCTTGCCACTTTCTTTGTATCTCTTTGCTGTTCTTTCTATCTCTCCCAGTCCGCGGGATCTCTACTGTTCTTTGTATAAGCCCTTTCTTTTAGTTTTATACTATCTCTCACTTCCCTTGTTGACCAAGGTCGGTTTATTACACACGTAGAGCTCTGGCCCTTTAGGGGTACGTACAGGTCTTGTAGTCTACCAAATACTACTTTGAACACCTCCTACTGTTCTTCAGTAGTTTTATCCGTTACTAGTTCTGCCCAGTCTATTGTTGTCAGTTCCAGCCTCATCCCTCCAAAGTCAGCCTTACCTAAATTTAAAACCTTGGTTCGTGATTCACCCTTCTCCCTCTCAAACCTAATACCGGATTCTATCGTAATATGGTCACTGTTAGCTCGGTGTTCCCTTACCGTTAGATTGTTGACTATTTCAGGCTCATTACTCATTAATAAATCTAGTATGGCCTGTTCTCTTGTTGGTTCAGAACATATTGTTCCAGGAAACTGTCCTGAGTACACAAGAAATTCACTGCCTTTGGCACTCGAACTGTTCTTCTCCCAGTTTGTGTGAAAATTAAAGTCTCCCATTATAACCACTCTGTTTTTGCAACAAGCTTCTCTGATCTCTGTGTTTCTGCATTCCACTACTTCATCTCTGCTATGAGGAGGTCTGTAGACAACTTCCACCAAAGTCTTACATGAATGTTCCCTTTAAGCTACGCAGCACTCTGCAGCTCTCGCGCAGCTGGCTCACAGGCTTTTACGTCGGGAAAAGCTACAATCGCGCGGCATTTTGAATGGGCCGTGCACCCAAAAAAAAATTAGAGAACATTGCTTACGCCCCATTCAATTCCTCAATTCTACCCATAACTTTTCTACTGCCTGCTCACCCTTACTGATATCCCCTCTTTCTATTGCTGTAATAGTGTCGCTTGTCAATATTGCGACGACCCCTCCTTTTCCAATTTCCTTGTCCTTTCTGAAAACCTTATAACCTGGAATATTTATCTCCCAATCATGCCCAGATTGTAGCCAGGCCACTACGTTATATCCTTTAAGCTGAATTTGCACTTCTAATTTACTTGTTTTATTTCTTATACTACATGCATTAGTGTGATGTGCATATATACGTGCTTGTGTGTGATATATATGTACGTGTGTGATGTATGTGTATGTGCTTGTGTATTTATGCGTGTGGTATGTATGCACGCACGTGGAATATTATATCTGAAGGCCTTTTCTGTACATCTTCCAGGGTGCGGCCAAGGCATTGATCTTCCCTGTGGTACAGCAGTTCACAGAGGCGTTTGTACAGTCCCTACAGATGCCTGATGGCCCAAGCTCTGACAGCGGGCTGAAGATGGAGGTGTTAAAGGTGGGTAGATTGGAGGAAGGAGGCAGTCTGGGCCTTGGATCCAAATAATCTCCTTCACTGTTAGTAATGGAAGTGGTGCCATTTAATGATTTATATTTCGCTGGTTGGGTAATGCTGCACACACCCTGGGCTCAAAGAAGGAATTAAACCAGGGACCCCAGAGGTGGCCGTCCCTGTGAGAAACTGCCACCCAGACACTGAGGGTCCTTCAGAGACTGACCCCTGCTCCTGATTCTCTGTTACAGACAGTGACTGCCCTGCTCCTGATTCTCTGTTACAGACAGTGACGACCCTGCTCCTGATTCTCTGTTACAGACAGTGACTGCCCTGACCCCTGCTCCTGATTCTGTGTTACAGACAGTGATGGCCCTGCTCCTGCTCCTGCTCCTGCTTCTGTGTTACAGACAGTGACTGCCCTGACCCCTGCTCCTGATTCTCTCTCTCTGTTACAGACAGTGACGGCCCTGACCCCGCTCCTGATTCTCTGTGTGTTACAGTGACGGCCCTGACTCCTGCTCCTGATTCTCTGTTACAGACAGTGACGGCCCTGACCCCTGCTCCTGATTCTCTGTGTTACAGACAGTGACGGCCCTGACCCCGCTCCTGATTCTCTGTGTGTTACAGTGACGGCCCTGACTCCTGCTCCTGATTCTCTGTGTGTTGGACAGTGACGGCCCTGACCCCTGCTCCTGATTCTCTGTGTTACAGACAGTGACTGCCCTGACCCCTGCTCCTGATTCTCTCTCTCTGTTACAGACAGTGACTGCCCTGACACCGGCTCCTGATTCTCTGTGTGTTAGACAGTGACTGCCCTGACCCCTGCTCCTGATTCTCTGTGTGTTACAGACAGTGACGGCCCTGACCCCTGCTCCTGATTCTGTGTGTGTTACAGACAGTGACGGCCCTGACCCCTGCTCCTGATTCTCTGTCAGACAGTGACGGCCCTGATTCTCCCTCTGTTACAGGCAGTGACGGCGCTGGTGAAGAATTTCCCGAAGCACATGATTTCATCGATGCAGCAGATCCTGCCGATTGTGTGGAGTACACTAACTGAGAGTGCGGCCATATATCCTTCCCATAAGTCAGTGCCACTCCGCCTGACTCCTGATCTGCATCCCAGCAATGTGGAAGGAAGTAGTGGGTCAGAAATCAGTGGGATTTCTTTTTTGTAAATGGTTAATCTTGCTGTTAGTTTAAACTTTCCTTCGTGCATGTCTGTCGATCTCCTTAAGCCCAGTCCGACATTGATCAGAAGAATGAAAACTTTCCTGAGATTATTAATCCTTTGAATCAAAGCTGCGCTGTAAATATACACCGTGTCGGTCGTGGATTCTACGGCCGGGGTGCTCTGTGAGTGAGATGGTCTTCTCACCATGATCCCATCCCCCTTTCAGGCCTGTTGCTTGCACTGCCTCTCAAGTACCTTGTGCTTTATAATTGAACTGTGAGTTGCTGGCCGTCAATGGTACGAGGTACTGGCTGATGGGAAAGCTGCCTCTGTTCAGTCTGTGCGAGCTTGGCTCCCATGTGGTTTCTCAGGTTTAGGATAGTCTCCTCTGGCAGGTACCCAGCCCAGTTCGGGATGGCTCGCTACCTGCTCTCTTCCTTAAAGGAATGAAGGTTAGGACGTGTAGAATTTAATTAGTAAAATCTCTTTGTTTTGAGCGGTTTTGATTTGCCTACCTTCCCCCCGCCGGCAGTGTTTCCTATGAAGGACACTCTCTTCCCTCTAGCTCACAGTGCCTCATCTCCCCAGACAGATGCAGGTCTCAACACTGCTCAAACTGTGTGAAGGTGACCTGTTGACCTGGTTTACTCATGGAATGGCTGATGTGTTGTGCTCCCAGAACCCTGACTGTCGTGAGAATAGTTCTAAGCCGCCTGCTCAGTGGTGAAAAAGGAAAACTCTGGAGTGCTGAGGTTAATAAATGACGCATTGGCAGTGTTTGTGGCCTTTATTTATGTCCACAGTGAGTAAAGGGGACTGAGGCAATCTAAGGATTGAGGTAGTTAAACTGAAGCTGTTTCCCTTAACATTATGACACTTACGTAAGGACAGAGGTGAATTACATGGAAGAGGTGGATGATCCAGTGGATTCGGATGGTAAGTGGGAGCATCGCTTTTCTGTGTTAAACACTGAGTGCTGAGAAATTGTTACTCGCACTTTAACCAGAGGAAATTAACCCGGAATGGAAGTTAGAACGAGGAGCCATAGATACCGGATTAAATGTAAGAGATTTAGACCAGAGGGCAGGAGAAACCTCTTCACACGGAGTTGTGAGGCTGTGGGATTCACTTCCAGAGTTAGTGGTTGAGGCAAAAACTGTCAACATTCAGGAATAGATTGGATGGTAGATGAAGGACGGGGATAGAGAGATATGGAACTGGGTGGTAAATGCTGACAGACTGGTTGGGCCGAATGGCCTGTGTCTGTGTTGTAACCTCTGTATATTTCTTTATCTGAGCTCATCAGTGGGCTGGGGGGAGCTGCTTCAATGAGAGCGGAGAGGGAATGAATGGGGAGTGGTGCGGGTGTGACAGGAGGCCGTGTTGTTGGGGTTGGAGGTAGAATGTACAATCTGGTATTAGGTTTGGTGTGTTCCTGTGTCACCTGGCTGGGATTGACTGTGGTGTTTAGGGTCATGGCTGAATTGGCCATCACTGAGCTTCCCTATCACAGGCAAGATCCAAATCATGGAGTGTATCTCGAGTCCCCTGGACAAGCAGCAGTGCTGTAGTTGGCCGTTGTGTACCGTAGGTTCCCAGTTGCAGAACCCGAGCTCGGAGTTCCTGCTGTCTGGCTGACTGACCCTGTTGCTGGAACAGGTTGAGTGATATCTGTTTGTTTTTCCCTCTGAGGTGAGGTGCTGGGGTTTGAGAACTTGGTGTTCAATATTTTTGAGTTTGTGCACACACTACTGGAGAACAGGAAGTTTAAGAGCACCGTGAAGAAGGCCCTGCCTGAACTGATCTACTACATCATCCTGTACATGCAGATCACCGAGGAGCAGGTGAGGTTTCAGCTCCTGTACTGCATTCTGTACGGCCAGATGACAGCTAAGGTCGGAGACAGGACACTGAACTG
>JASTWF010000083.1:208321-238156 GCA_030390025.1 Squalus acanthias
CCCGCCAGCGTCTCCCCCCCTTCCCCGCCAGCCTCTCCCCCCCCTTCCCCGCCAGTGTCTCCCCCCCTTCCCCGCCAGTGTCTCCCCCCCTTCCCCGCCAGCGTCTCCCCCCCTTCCCCGCCAGCGTCTCCCCCCCTTCCCCGCCAGCCTCTCCCCCCCTTCCCCGCCAGCGTCTCCCCCCCTTCCCCGCCAGCGCCTCCCGCGCTACTTCCCCGCTGCATTCGCTATATTAAAGATCCCTTTGCGCTGTCTCTATGGAAACCTACCATATAGTTCAGCCATTAATCCCCCTTCCTCTTCTCCCCCCTCTCCACCCACGATACCCATGCATTCTAGGGGCGCTAACAGCAGTATCTCATTCCCCATTGCAGGCTGTCGCAAGTGACTTCCAAAGTGAGAGTGCCATCGCCTTAGCAGCAGCCGCAACTAAACACCTGCAGGAAGCGGAGCAGGCCAAGAGTGATGGGAATGTTCACTGGTAAGAAAGGGAACTGTACTTTTGCCATGACAACTGCCAGACTCTGGGTCCAGTCTCTCTTAGGTGGGATCTGATGGCCAGTCGATTGTCTTCGTACATAGGAGCAGGAATAGGCCATTTAGCTCCTCGAGCCTGTTCCGTCATTCAGTGAGATCATGGCTGATCTGTGACCTATCTGGAACATTTGTCCCTTATCCCTTATCCCTTAATACCTTTGGTTAACAAAAATCTGTCAATCTCCGATTTATAATTAACAATTGACCCAGCATCAGTTGCTGTTTGCGGAAGAGTTCCAAACTTCTGTCAATCTTTGTGTGTAGAAGTGTTTCCTAATTTCACTCCTGAAAGGTCTGGCTCTAATTTTTAGACTATGCCCCCTAGTCCTAGAATCCCCAACCAGCAGAAATAGGTTCCCTCTCTACCCTATCAGTTCCCCTTAATACCTTGAAAACTTCGATCAAATCACCCGTAACCTTCTAAATTCCAGGAATGTGTAATCTCCTCGTAATTTAACTCTTGGAGTCCAGGTGTCATTCTGGTAAACCTACGCTGCACTCCCTCCAAGGCCAACATATCCTTCCTAAGATGTAGTGCCCAGAACTGCTCACAGTACTCCAGGTGTGGTCGAACCAGGGCTTTGTATAGTTGTAGCATAACTTTGTAGCATATTCTTTTTAGGTCCAAAGTGGATGACCTCAGAATTGCCTACATTGAAATGCATTTGTCATCGTTTTGCCCATTCACTTAACCTATTAATAGCTTTTTGTAATTTTATGCTTCCATCTACACTGCCACCTATCTTTGTGTTATCGGCAAACTTGGATATGTGGCTTTCTATCCCATCATCTAAGTCGTTAATAAATACGGTGAATAGTTGAGGCCCCAACACAGATCCCTTTGGGACACTATTAGTCACATCCTGCCAACTAGAGTACCTGCCCATTATCCCTAGCCAATTTCCTAACCAGGTCAATAATTTTCCCTCAATTCTATGGGCTTCTACCTTAGTTAACAGTCTCTTATGAGGGACTTCATTGAATGCCTTCTGGGAATCCATATAAATAACATCCATAGACATTTCCCTGTCCACTGCTTTGGTCACCTCTTCAAAAAATTCAATCAGGTTCGTCGGGCATGACCTGCCCTTTACAAATCCATTCTGGCTCTCTGATCAGCTGAAAATTTTCACTGTGTTCAGTCACTCTATTCTTAATTATAGACTCTAGTAATTTTCCAACAATAGATGTTAGGCTAACTGTTCTATAATTCCCTGGTATCCCCCTCTTACCTTTCTTAAATAGCAGAGTGACATGTGCAATTTTCCAATCTAAAGGAAAGTTTCCTCAATCGAGAGGACTTTGGAAGGTTATAGTTAGGACATCTGCAATGTTCTCACCTACTTCCTTTAACCCCCTGGAATGGAACCCATCTGGTCCTGGGGATTTGTCACTCTTTAGTGCCATTATTTTCTTCATTACTGTTATTTTGCTTACATTAATTTTGGTGAGTCCCCGTCCCTGATTCAATATTAGTTTCCTTGCGATGTCCTGCATGCTATCCTCTTCCTCTACTGTAAATACTGATGTAAAGTAATTATTCAATATATCCGCCGTTTCTTTATTTTCATTGACAATATCACCGTTTAAGGGGCCCACATTGCTCCTGACCACCCTCCTTTTCCTAATATAATCGTAAATTTTTTTTGTTGATTTTGATATCCCTTGCAAATTTCTTTCCAATCTCCCTTTTTTTTAACTATTACTGTTTGTCACCTTTTGTTGTTTTTTGTATCTCTCCCAGTTGCCAGGATCTGTGCTAGTTTTTGCATTCTTGTATGCTTTTTCTTTTAGTTTTATGTTGTCTCTTGCTTCTTTTGTCGTCCATGGCTGCTTTTTTTGGCAAGTAGTGCTCCTTGCCTCTTAGGGGCACAACTGGTTCTGTATCACGTTAAATTCTTTTTTGAGCACCTCCCACTGATTTTCTGTCGATTTGGCCAGAAACAGATTTGCCCAGTTTGCTGTGGACCGTCTCTGTCTCATCCTGTTGAAGTCAGCCTTACCTAAATCTAGAATCTTAGTAGCTGTTTCACGTTTCTCCCTTTCAAACACAACTTTGAACTCAATTATATTATGTTCGCTATTGGATAAATGTTCACCCACCTGTTAGGCTATTAACTAAATCTGACTCATTACTAAGTCTAATATGGCCTGTCCCCTTGTAGGTTCTAGGACATATTGTTGCAAAAAACTATCATGAACATACTTAAGAAATTCGCTACCTTTCTGACATGAGCTAAAATTCCCCATGAAAACTACTGTCTTTGTTACATGCTTGTCTAATCTCTGCATTTATACATTCTGCCACTTCACCGCTGCTACCAGGGAACCTATATACAACTCCCACTACAGTCTTAAATCCTTTTCTATTTCTTTATTCCTCCCATAAAGTCTCCACTGCCTGCTTTACCTCTCGTTATATCCTCTCCTCATTGAAGTGATTTCATCCTTAATCACTAAAGCTACTCCTTCCCCTCTACCCATTTCCCTATCCTTCCTGTAAACTTTATAATGTGGTATTCAGTTCCTAGTCCTGACTGTCTTGCAGCCATGTCTCAGTAATGGCTACTGTATCATACTCAATTGAATTTGCGCCTGCAATTCATTCAATTTGTTCCTTAAAGTCTGTGCGTTTGTATAAAGAATTCTGATTTGGGCCACACACCCTAACTTGTCCTTCTACTCTAATGTTTTTACACTAAGCAGGTGGAGTGAGTAAGGATGGTGGAGTGGAACATTGACCTGTCTTTAACAGTGGATGTTTTTATTGCTGTTTCGCTGGGTAACCTGAGGTATTGGGGCCAAGGGCAGGCAGCTGCCTGCTCTCTCACCTCCATGGGTGCTACCCTCTGATTCTCCCGGAGGCTGCTCTTGAACTGTTCCAGGATTTGGCAGCAGTGAGTGCTGTGGTTTTTGCCCTGACACTGACCCTGAGAGTGGACAGGAGGAAGCTGCTCCTGGTCGCAGCGCCCAGTACACTGTGTGTGATTTCAGTGAGTGTTTTGTGCTGGTGTTGGGCCAATGTTCCCTTTAAGCTGCACGGCCATGCAGCTCTCTGGATCTCCCGCGCAGCCTGCTCGCCGGCTTTTCAATGGAGAAAACTGCGTGTGCGCGGTATTTTGAATGGGCACTGCACCCAAAAAAAAATTTAACGGGAACATTGGTGTGGGCCCACTCTAGGTGAAGTGACACTTTTTTTGCGGCAGGTGGAAGATTCATGAGGCTTGTATGTTGGCGCTTGGCTCTGTGAAGAGCGTTATCACTGAGAGTGTGAAGAACGGACGGATACAGTTCGACATGCACGGATTCCTCACCAACGTCGTTCTCGCTGACCTCAACCTGTCGGGTAGGACGCAGTCTGCAGTGGCACATATCATCTAGGCAACAGGTAGCAGGGTCTGAACCATTCAATCTACCCCAGGCAGTGTCCAGTGCCTGTGAACACTGGGTGGAGTTGGGGAAATGATCTCTCCCTGAAGTACAGGAAGATTTGTAACCAGATTCAGATCACATGCGATTTAGGAAGTACTGTGATAAGACCAAGGAGCTTGGAGCATATCATCATTGCTCACTGTCAACCTGACTGTGGGAATTAGATACTGAAAACTGTCCTCCCAGCCTTAATGTAGTGAAAATATGTCACTGGGTACCTGGGTAAATAGAGGTTAAATGTAGCATCACTTTGAAGTCTGAAAACCCAGCAGTTAGGTGAGTGGTGGTGGAATGAGTCAGACAACTGCACCTTCCACTTGGGTTCAAATCTAGCCCAGGAGCGGGGGAGGAACGTGCTGGTAGTAAGGATTTGATGTGAAACAAGTGTGGGCAGCCTGAGCCCAGCTCCATGGGCCGCAGCACAAAATAGCCCTAAATATGGTTCAGACATCAGACTGTTTGATGGGACAGTGTAGAGGGAGCTTTACTCTGTATCTAACCCGTGCTGTACCTGCCCCGGGAGTGTTTGATGGGACAGTGTAGAGGGAGCTTTACTCTGTATCTAACCTGTGCTGTACCTGCCCTGGGAGTGTTTGATGGGACAGTGTAGAGGGAGCTTTACTCTGTATCTAACCTGTGCTGTACCTGCCCTGGGAGTGTTTGATGGGACAGTGTAGAGGGAGCTTTACTCTGTATCTAACCTGTGCTGTACCTGCCCCGGGAGTGTTTGATGGGACAGTGTAGAGGGAGCTTTACTCTGTATCTAACCCGTGCTGTACCTGCCCTGGGAATGTTTGATGGGACAGTGTAGAGGGAGCTTTACTCTCTATCTAACCCGTGCTGTACCTGCCCTGGGAGTGTTTGATGGGACAGTGTAGAGGGAGCTTTACTCTGTATCTAACCCGTGCTGTACCTGCCCTGGGAGTGTTTGATGGGATAGTGTAGAGGGAGCTTTACTCTGTATCTAACCCGTGCTGTACCTGCCCTGGGAGTGTTTGATGGGATAGTGTAGCGGGAGCTTTACTCTGTATCTAACCCATGCTGTACCTGCCCTGGGCTGGGAGTGTTTGATGTTGATACTGAGTACTTCTCTGTACTAAGCTGTTCAGTTTGATGAGAAGAAAGATTCAGAGAAGTTGTTGAACAGGATGTTAAATGGTTTTGTGAAGAAATTAAGAATAAATTGTGATGTGATCCCAAATAGCAGAGGTAGCCCAATAAGTGTTGAGTAATAAAAGGTTAAAGAGACAGCTGGCACCTGGTCGAGTACACGAATTGCACACCTCTGCCACATAGATGCATGTTGTAGTGTTCAGAGATTGTCCGGGTCGGGCAGTGAAGGAGGAGCCTGTAACATGTCCTCTCTCTCTCTCTCTCTCTGTCTGTCAGTGTCTCCATTCCTGCTGGGCCGTGCGCTCTGGGCTGCCAGCCGATTCACCACTGTTATGACTCCTGAGCTTATCCAGCAGTTTCTACAAGCGACGGTCAGTGGTTTGCATGAGACCCAGCCACCATCAGTGCGAATCTCCGCTGTACGAGCCATCTGGGGGTAAGCTGCAAATGTGAGGGAAGCTTTGTGGTAAGAGAGGGTTAGGAGGGGTGGAGGGAGTGTGGAGACGGGTAGCTGCTATTGGAGGGTTTGTGATTGGCACATTGTGTTGGGAGCAGTCGTTATTTGAGCTTGGTGACTGATCTGTGGAGTGAGGTGCATTGGTTGCATCTACTGCTCTTCCACATGTTGGTTACTCTGAAGACAAATTTCCTGAAATCGATCCTAAAAGTGCCTTTTCCTAATTTAAACCTGTGTCCCATTGTTCTACATTTAAAGTTTAACTGAAAGTAATATTTTGAGTTAACTTTTTCCATACCCATAACTGTCATAGGAACAGGAGGAGGCCATTCAGCCCCTCGAGCCTGTTCCGCTATTCAGTTAGATCATGGCTGATCTGTACCTGAATCCCACTTTTACCACCTTTGCTCCATATCCCTTAATACCCTTACCCAATAAAAATCTACCGATCTCAGTCTTGAAAGCTCTAATTGACCGCCAGCATCCACAGCCTTTTGGGGGAGAGTTCCAGGTTTCCACTAGCCTTTGTGTGGAAAAATGCTTCCTGATTTTGCTCCAGAGAGGCCTAGCTTTAATTTTAAGATTATGCCCCCTTGTTCTGGACTCCTCCACCAGAGGAAATAACTTCTCTATATCTACCCTATCGAATCCCTTTATCATTTTAAACACCTCGAACCTTCCTCACTACCAATTTCCAACCCAAGTCAAAAGGTTACCTCCAATTCCCTGCGCTCTCATTTTTACTAATCTCTTGTGTGGACCCTTATCAAATGCCTTCTCGAAGTCCATATGGATAACATCCATAGACACTCCCATGTTCGTGATCATCTCAAAAAGTTCAACTAGATTAGTCAGACATGACCTACCCTTCACAAAACATGCTGACTCTGTCTGATTGGCTCATATTTGATCAAGTGCCTGGTCATCAAGGAAGCGGAAACCAGAAAATGGCTGACCCTCTCTTTCTATTGGATTGTTACTTTTTCATTAATATATTTGAGACAATGGATGGAATTGATTTTTAATATACGTATAATTGATTTACTGGTTAGTACAGTTTTGTGTAAATATGTGTGGAGTTATGGTCTATTAGCAGATCTAATATATCCTCTTCCCTTCTCCACAGGTACTGTGACCAGTTGAAAATCTCCGAGTGCACACATGTCTTACAGCCGTTCCTTCCCAGCATCCTGGACGGTTTGATTCATCTTGCCACTCAGTTCAGTTCTGAGGTGCTGACCCTGGTCATGGAGACATTGTGTGTTGTCTGCACCGTGGACCCTGCCTTCACTATCAGTGTAGAAAATAAAGTCTGCCCCCTTACCATTGCAATCTTTCTCAAGTATAGCAACGGTACGTAGGTCAGGGGCAGGTGCCCACGGCAGCCTCGTGTCTGTAGCGTATTGAGATTTTAGACCATTTCACCATGGAAGGATTCGGGTATGAGTTCACATTAATGTCATAGTCATAACGGCACAGAAGGAGGCCATTCGGCCCATCGAGTCCGTGCCGGCTCTCTGTAGAGCAATCCAGTCAGTCCCATACCCCTGCTCTATCCCCGTAGCCCTGCAAGTTTATTTCCCTCAAGTGCCTATCCAGTCTCCCCTTGAAAACATTGAGTGTCTCCGCTTCCACCACTTCTGTCGGCAGCGAGTGCCAGGTCCTCACCACTCGCTGCGTAAAAAAGTTTTTCCTCACATTCCCCCCTGTATCTCTTGCCCAAAACCTTAAATCTGTGTCCCCTAGTCCTTGTACCATCAACTAGTGGGAGCAGCCTTTCCCCGTCTAGCCTATCCAAACCAGTCATAATCTTGTACACCTCTATCAAATCACCCCTCAACCTACTTTGCTCTAATGAAAACAAATCCAGCTTCTCCAACCTGTCCTTGTAGCTAAGATCCCCCATCCCCGGAACCATTCTGGTAAATCTCCTCTGCACCCTCTCAAGTGCCTTCACATCCTTCCTAAAGTGTGGTGACCAGAACTGGACGCAATACTCCAGTTGTGGCCTAACCAGCGCTTCATATAGCTTCACTACTTTTGTACTCAATACCTCTATTTATGAAGCCCAAGATCCCATATGCTTTGCTAACCACTCTCTCAATATGTCCTGCCACCTTCAGGGACCTATGCACATTAACTCCCAGGTCCCTCTGTCCCTGCACACTCTTTAAAACTGTGCCATTAAGTGTATATTGCCTCTCCCTGTTTCTTCTGCCAAAATGCATTGCCTCACACTTCTCTATTAAATTCTATCTGCCCCTTGTCTGCCCATTCTGCTAGCCTTTCTGTGTCCTGTTGCAGTCGATTGGTATCATCCTCACTGTTTGCCACACCCCCAACGTGAAGCCACAAAGCGTTAAAATCCAGCTTGAAGGGGAAGGAGATATCTCGGGGCCGAGGTTCTGGCACCCAGTCTCGGTGCGTCCAGTCTCTGGGCCGGTCTTTGGGGGAGGGGGGGGGGTCGCCTGTATTTGCTGCAATGCTTGGAGAGATCATTAAATGGCACATGAAACGTTTGGGTCATGTCTAGTCTGTGAGTGAATATTTTATGTGTGAAGTCTGCACAGCCTGTGCTGGTTGCATCAATAGGGTTGATGGCAGACTTCATCAGAGTTCTTGTCCATGGTGTATACAAAGGATTGATTTTCTCATTGTGCTTGCTGACTTTGAATCCCCAGATCCGGTGGTGGCGTCTCTGGCGCAGGATATCTTCAAGGAGCTTGCACAGATAGAGGCCTGTCAGGGCCCCATGCAGATGAGGTTAATTCCAACTCTCGTTAGCATCATGCATGCTCCTTCTGACAAAATCCCCTCTGGCCTCTGTGCGGTGAGTAATTTCTACACACTTATCGTTGTGTTGGCAGAGTGCCCCCAGGAAATAGACCTGTGCTGACACTGGTGCCTTTATCTCCCTGCAGACCGCTATCGACATACTGACGACTGTAGTGAGAAACACCAAGCTGCCACTGTCAGAGGTGCTGATCTGTCAGGCGTTCCCTGTCGTGGCTCAGTGTACGCTGCACACAGATGACAATGCAACCATGCAGGTAGGCAGAGCTCCTGTACAGCAACACGGTGAAGAGCTGCTTCCCAAACCAAACACAGTCGCTGATTTTGCATTGGTTCCGGCATCTAAGTCCTGTCACTCCAGGTGGGGAGAGAGCGGGACAGTGGAATTAGTTTGGGAATTGATTCAGGGCTATGGGGAGAGAGCGGGACAGTGGGATTAGTTTGGGAATTGATTCAGGGCTATGGGGAGAGAGCGGGGCAGTGGAATTAGTTTGGGAATTGATTCAGGGCTATGGGGAGAGAGCGGGACAGTGGGATTCGTTTGGGAATTGATTCAGGGCTATGGGGAGAGAGCGGGGCAGTGGAATTAGTGTTGGGATTGATACAGGGCTATGGGGAGAGAATGGGGCAGTGGGATTAGTGTTGGGATTGATACAGGGCTATGGGGAGAGAATGGGGCAGTGGGATTAGTGTTGGGATTGATACAGGGCTATGGGGAGAGAGCGGGACAGTGGAATTAGTGTTGGGATTGATACAGGGCTATGGGGAGAGAGCGGGACAGTGGAATTAGTGTTGGGATTGATACAGGGCTATGGGGAGAGAGCGGGGCAGTGGGATTAGTTTGAGATTGATTCAGGGCTATGGGGAGAGAGCGGGGCAGTGGGATTAGTTTGGAATTGATACAGGGCTATGGGGGAGAGAGCGGGGCAGTGGGATTAGTTTGGAATTGATACAGGGCTATGGGGGAGAGAGCGGGGCAGTGGGATTAGTTTGGAATTGATACAAGGCTATGGGGAGAGAGCGGGCAGTGGGATTAGTTTGGGGGTTGATGCAGGGCTATGGGGAGAGAGCGGGGCAGTGGGATTAGTTTGGAATTGCTGTAGTAAAAAGCTAGCACAGTCATAATGGGCCGAATGGCCTCCTGTGCTATGTGAGTGTAGGCTCCTATAGTATGTGATCATTGGAAAGTTTATCTTTTTTCAGGAGTGTGATGTTTGCTACTTGGTGTATCCGAGGTGATGAAACGTGCCCCTCTTCACCTGAGCTTGGTTCTTTTACAGAATGGTGGCGAGTGTCTGCGGGCTTACGTGGCTGTGGCACTGGAGCAGATAGCGCAGTGGCATGATGAGCAGGGTCACAACGGGCTCTGGTACGTCATGCAGGTGGTCAGCCAGCTTCTTGACCCCCGCACCTCCGAGTACACCGCGGCATTTGTAGGGCGACTTGTCTCCACTCTCATCTCAAAGGCTGGCTCACAGTTAGGAGACAACCTCGACCAGATACTGCGAGCAATCCTCAGCAAAATGCAGCAAGCAGAGACACTCAGTGTAATGCAGGTGAGTGCGGAGACTGTGCAACAGGGTGAGTGAAGGGTCGGGGCGTGAGGGGTCAGAGGGAGAGATGGTCAATGAGGGGTCGGGGTGACATGGTCAGTAGGCGTCGGGGTGACTTGTTCAGTGAGGGGTCAGCGTGAGATTTTCAGTGAGGGGTCAGGGGAGAGAAGTTCAGTGAGGGGTCGGGGAGTGAGATGGTCAGTGAGGGGTCAGGGGAGTGAAGTTCAGTGAGGGGCCGGGGAGTGAGATGGTCAGTGAGGGGTCGGGGAGTGAGATGGTCAGTGAGGGGTCGGGGTGTGAGATGGTCAGTGAGGGGTCGGGGAAGAGATGGTCAGTGAGGGGTCGGGGAAGAGATGGTCAGTGAGGGGTCGGGGAAGAGATGGTCAGTGAGGGGTCGGGGAAGAGATGGTCAGTGAGGGGTCGGGGAAGAGATGGTCAGTGAGGGGTCGGGGAAGAGATGGTCAGTGAGGGGTCGGGAAGAGATGGTCAGTGAGGGGTCGGGGAAGAGATGGTCAGTGAGGGGTCGGGGTGTGAGATGGTCAGTGAGGGGTCGGGGAAGAGATGGTCAGTGAGGGGTCAGGGGGAGAGATGGTCAGTGAGGGGTCGGGGTGTGAGATGGTCAGTGAGGGGTCGGGCAAGAGATGGTCAGTGAGGGGTCGGGGAAGAGATGGTCAGTGAGGGGTCGGGGAGAGATGGTCAGTGAGGGGTCGGGGAGAGATGGTCAGTGAGGGGTCGGGGTGTGAGATGGTCAGTGAGGGGTCGGGGAAGAGATGGTCAGTGAGGGGTCAGGGGAGAGATGGTCAGTGAGGGGTCAGGGGGAGAGATGGTCAGTGAGGGGTCAGGGGGAGAGATGGTCAGTGAGGGGTCGGGGGAGAGATGGTCAGTGAGGGGTCGGGGTGTGAGATGGTCAGTGAGGGGTCGGGGAGAGAGATGGTCAGTGAGGGGTCGGGGAGAGAGATGGTCAGTGAGGGGTCGGGGAGTGATGTTCAATGAGGGGTCGGGGGGAGAGATGGTCAGTGAGGGGTCGGGGAGAGATGGTCAGTGAGGGGTCGGGGAGTGAGATGTTCAGTGAGGGGTCGGGGAGTGAGATGGTCAGTGAGGGGTCGGGGAGTGAGATGGTCAGTGAGGGGTCGGGGAGTGAGATGGTCAGTGAGGGGTCGGGGAGTGAGATGTTCAGTGAGGGGTCGGGGAGAGATGGTCAGTGAGGGGTCGGGGAGAGAGATGGTCAGTGAGGGGTCGGGGAGTGAGATGTTCAGTGAGGGGTCGGGGAGGAAGATGGTCAGTGAGGGGTCGGGGAGAGATGGTCAGTGAGGGGTCGGGGAGAGAGATGGTCAGTGAGGGGTCGGGGAGTGAGATGTTCAGTGAGGGGTCGGGGAGTGAGATGCTCAGTGAGGGGTCGGGGAGTGAGATGTTCAGTGAGGGGTCGGGGAGTGAGATGTTCAGTGAGGGGTCGGGGAGTGAGATGGTCAGTGAGGGGTCGGGGTGACATGTTCAGTGAGGGGTCAACGTGAGATTTTGAGTGTGGGGTCGGGGGTGAGAGAAGTTCATTGAGGGGTCGGGAGTGAGATATTCATTGAGGGGTCGGGGAGTGAGATGTTCAGTGAGGGGTCAGGGAGTGAGATGTTCAGTGAGGGGTCGGGGAGTGAGATGTTCAGTGAGGGGTCGGGGAGTGAGATGGTCAGTGAGGGGTCAGGGTGTGAGATGTCAGTGAGGGGTCAGGGTGTGAGATGGTCAGTGAGGAGTAGGGGTGAGATGGTCAGCGAGGAGTAGGGGTGAGATGGTCAGCGAGGAGTAGGGGTGAGATGGTCAGCGAGGAGTAGGGGTGAGATGGTCAGCGAGGAGTAGGGGTGAGATGGTCAGTGAGGAGTAGGGGTGAGATGGTCAGTGAGGAGTAGGGGTGAGATGGTCAGTGAGGAGTAGGGGTGAGATGGTCAGTGAGGAGTAGGGGTGAGATGGTCAGTGAGGAGTAGGGGTGAGATGGTCAGTGAGGAGTAGGGGTGAGATGGTCAGTGAGGAGTAGGGGTGAGATGGTCAGTGAGGAGTAGGGGTGAGATGGTCAGTGAGGAGTAGGGGTGAGATGGTCAGTGAGGAGTAGGGGTGAGATGGTCAGTGAGGAGTCGGGGTGAGATGGTCAGTGAGGAGTCGGGGTGAGATGGTCAGTGAGGAGTAGGGGTGAGATGGTCAGTGAGGAGTAGGAGTGAGATGGTCAGTGAGGAGACGGGGTGAGATGGTCAGTGAGGAGTAGGGGTGAGATGTTCAGTGAGGAGTCGGGATGAGATGGTCAGTGAGGAGTAGGGGTGAGATGGTCAGTGAGGAGTCGGGGTGAGATGGTCAGTGAGGAGACGGGGTGAGATGGTCAGTGAGGAGTAGGGGTGAGATGGTCAGGGAGTGAGATGGTCAGTGAGGAGTCGGGGTGAGATGGTCAGTGAGGAGTCGGGGTGAGATGGTCAGTGAGGAGTAGGGGTGAGATGGTCAGTGAGGAGTAGGGGTGAGATGGTCAGTGAGGAGTAGGGGTGAGATGGTCAGTGAGGAGTCGGGGTGAGATGGTCAGTGAGGAGTAGGGGTGAGATGGTCAGTGAGGAGTAGGAGTGAGATGGTCAGTGAGGAGACGGGGTGAGATGGTCAGTGAGGAGTAGGGGTGAGATGGTCAGGGAGTGAGATGGTCAGTGAGGAGTCGGGGTGAGATGGTCAGTGAGGAGTCGGGGTGAGAGATGGTCAGTGAGGGGTCAGGGAGAGAGATGTTCAGTGAGGGGTCAGGGAGTGAGATGTTCAGTGAGGAGTCAGGGTGTGAGATGGTCAGTGAGGAGTCAGGGTGAGATGTTCAGTGAGGGGTCGGGGGTGAGGGGTCAGGGAGTGAGATGTTCAGTGAGGAGTCAGGGTGTGAGATGGTCAGTGAGGAGTCAGGGTGAGATGTTCAGTGAGGGGTCGGGGGTGAGGGGTCAGTGTGTGAGATGGTCAGAGAGGGGTCAGGTGGTGAGATGTTCCGTGAGGGGTCGGAGGGAGAGCTGTTCAGTGAGGGGTCGGAGGGAGAGCTGTTCAGTGAGGGGTCGGGGGTGAGAGAAGTTCAGTGAGGGGTCAGGGGCAGTGAGATGTTCAGTGAGGGGTCAGCGTGAGATGTTCAGTAATTCCTGACACATTACACGTTTCAAAGTCTGATACACAACGCAGAAATGAGTATCAAATCACCTCCTGGATGCTAATCCTTCTGGTAAAATTAGTGCTGTAGCCACTGCTGGTCACGGCCTGCTGTTGGCACCAATTGTTCAAAAGATACACGTCTTCGGGGAAGGGGCAAAAGCGTAAGAAGTTGGAGTTGAGGTCTTGGGCTGAGGGATATCCTGGGGTTGGAGTTGAGGACTTTGGCTGAGGAATAGCCTGGGGTCAGAGCAGTCGCCAGGGTTTTAGAGGGTTAAGCTGGGAATGGGACTGAGATCTGCGGGAGGATTTTGTTTTGAAATGAATGGTTTATTAAAACTGATTTGATAGAATAAGGTTTTTCCAAATTGGACCTTGTGCCTCCATTCCCTTTAGGTTTTAACCTAAAGTGAGAGCTGTGTAAAAGTGTAATAGTCCATGTGTGCGGCCTGCAGCTGTGGGTCAAGGTGGAGAGCCTAGAACTACGGGTCATAGCCTCAGGATAGGGGATCGGCCATTTAGGACTGAGATTAAGAGAAATTTCTTCACTGAGGGTTGTGAATCTTTGGAATTCTCTACCACAGAGGGCTGCGGATGCTCAGTTGGTGAGTATATTCATGACTGAGATCAATAGATATTTGGGCCGTAAGGGAATGAAGGGATATGGGGATAGTGCGAGAAAGTGGAGTTGAGGTAGAAGATCAGCCATGGTCTTATTGAATGGTGGAGCAGGCTCGAAGGGCTGTATGGCCTACTCCTGCTCACATTTCTTATATTCACTGTTCCTTTTTTCTCTACAGTCTCTGATCATGGTGTTCGCACACCTCGTTCACAATCAGCTGGAGCCTCTGCTGGAGTTTCTGTGCAGTCTGCCTGGACCCACCGGGAAACCTGCGCTAGAGTTTGTCATGTCTGAGTGGACAAGTCGACAGCCCCTCTTCTACGGACAGTACGAGGGCAAAGTCAGGTGTGTTTACTTGTTCCATTTGAGGGGGGGGGTGGGGGTGCAGCTTCACAGAGGACTGTGAAACACAAACAGTATTAGAATAAAGAGTAGTTCAGAAATAGGAGGGATCAGACGGGGGGAAATGCAAGCCAGACTAAGATGTGTTTAGAGTGCATCTGGGTAAATGCCCAGAGTGTGGTAAATAGGGTTGGGGAGCTGCAGGCACAAGTAGCCACATGGGATTATGATATAATGGTGATAACGGAAACCTGGCTCAAGCAGGGGAAGATTGGAAACCTTATAGACCTGGCTACAACGTATTCAGGAAAGATAGGGAAGTAAAAAAGGAGGTGGGAGTGTGGTGACAGTATTGATCAAAGATACTGGAGAGGGGTGATATAGTTGAGGGGTCAAAGACAGAATCTATTTGGTTAGAATTAAGGAACAATAGAGGAGCTATTACGCTGCTAGGTGTATACTGTAGGCCACCAAATAGTGGGAAGGAGGTGGAGGAGCAAATTACAGAAAGATGCAAGAACTACAGAATAGTGATAATGAGGGACTTCAATTATCCTAATATACAGTGGGATAGTAACAGTGTAAAAGTCAAAGCGGGAGAGGAATTCCTAGATTGTGTACGAGAACTTTCTTGATCGGTGTATTTCCAGCCCAATGAGGAAGGAAGCAGTGCTGGATCTAGTTCTGGGGAGTGAAGTCGGGCAAGTAGAGCATGTTTCAGTGGGGGAGCATTTAGGAAACAGTGATCATAATATCATTAGGTTTCGAATAGTTATGGAAAAGGACAAGGAGCATTCAAATGTGAAAATATTCAACTGGAGGATGGCTAATTTCAGTGAGTTGAAAAGGGATCTGACCAGGTGGATTGGAATGAAAGGTTGGCAGGTAAAACAGTAATTGAACAATAGGAGGCCTTCAAAGAGGAGATGGTTCGGGTACAGAGTAGACACATTCCCACGAGGAGGAAAGGAAGGGCATCCAAAGCTAGAACTCCCTGGATGACTAACGATATAGAGATTACAATGAAACAGAAAAAGGAGGTTTATGACACATGTAAAGTTCATAAAACAGTCGAGAACCAAGTTAAATACAGAAAGTACAGAGGAGCTCTAAAAAAAAAAAAAGGTTTGAGAGAGGCAAAGAGCGAGTATCAGAATAGATTAGTGGCTAATATAAAAGGGAATCCAAAAGTCTTTTATAAACATATAAATAATAAAAATGTAGTCAAAGGAAGGGTGGGGCCAATTGGGGACCAAAAAGGAAATCTTATTGTAGAGGCAGAGGGCATGGCTGAGGTACTAAATGAGTATTTTGCATCTGTCTTCACTATAGAAGAGGATGCTGCCAATGTTAGTCAAGGAAGAGGCAGTAGTGATATTGGATAGGGTAAATGTAGAAAAAGAGATATTTAAACGGTGATTTGGGGAGAATTTGATGGGGCAGTCTAGAGGGAGCTTTACTCTGTATCTACCTGCCCTGGGAGTGTTTTGATGGGACAGTGTAGAGCAGTGGTGGGCAGAATACGATCGAGCTCGCCAACTGATGCTCACTCAATAGCAAAACTCATGATTTTTGCTTCTGCTGTCTTCATCTTGGCCACGCATCCTGTGATTGGCTGCTGCTGGGACACGTGCGTCCTGAACCGGGGGTCGAGGGGTCCGCGAGTTTGGTCTCTTCCATCAGTAGTCTCCCACGAGTTGGTTTTGCCATCATAAGTCTCCCCTGTGTATTTGAGACTATTGGAATTGGCGGGGGGGGGTGCTAGGCGGGGGGCAGCGCTATGACAGTCAGTCCCAATTCCCTTGGCATGGGGAAAATCAGCTGGGGTGCTCGCTTTCAATTGGGGGGGAGGTGTTGTGTGCGTCGTATTCGTACAGGAATTGGCTCAGCAGTGATTCCTGTCAACCCTCGAAGATTAGCCACTTGGGTAATGTATCAGTGGGCGACAAAACTGAATCCCATACCCTTGGGAGAAGGGGGTGAGAAATCTGATCTCTGGCATCTCTTTTGTAGCACTGCAATACTTTGTGTGCATGCATAATAATTTATAAACTGGTTTAGCGATTTGGGTCTCGCTGGGGTTCGTTGTCTACATTACAGTGTTGCCAGGTCCGACCAGAAAAATACGCTCGAATCTTCTGAAAGTTTATAACTGTTTAAAGTTTTTTCTTTTTTTAACAACATTTTACAGCAGTTGTTGAGTAACCAGTTTTACAGTTTTAATTATGGCATAATATCAATGGCTAAGAAGTTTTGGGTAAACCTGTATCATATTTGTTAGCATGTTAATAAGTGTTATTTTTATTAAGTGTGGCAACGACATGAAGGGTTCTTTATACAATAAATGCCATAACAAATTTTAATGGTAGCTGTTAACACAATTAATTTCATGTGTGTGACCCTCAACAGCTCACTAAAACTTGTTACGTGGCCCTCCAACCCAAATAATTGCCCACTTCTGGTGTAGAGGGAGCTTTACTCTGTATCTAACCCGTGCTGTACCTGCCCTGGGAGTGTTTGATGGGACAGTGTAGAGGGAGCTTTACTCTGTATCTAACCCGTGCTGTACCTGCCCTGGGAGTGTTTGATGGGACAGTGTAGAGGGAGCTTTACTCTGTATCTAACCCGTGCTGTACCTGCCCTGGGAGTGTTTGATGGGACAGTGTAGAGGGAGCTTTACTCTGTATCTAACCCGTGCTGTACCTGCCCTGGGAGTGTTTGATGGGACAGTGTAGAGGGAGCTTTACTCTGTATCTAACCCGTGCTGTACCTGCCCTGGGAGTGTTTGATGGGACAGTGTAGAGGGAGCTTTACTCGGTATCTAACCCGTGCTGTACCTGTCCTGGGAGTGTTTGATGGGACAATGTAGAGGGATTTTTTTTTCTGGCACAGAAGGAGGCCATTCGGCCCATCATGCCGGCCGAAAAAGAGCTATCCAGCCTAATCCCACTTTCCAGCTCTTGGTCCGTAGCCCTGTAGACACTTCAAGTGCATATCCAAGTACTTTTTAAATGCGGTGAGGGTTTCTGCCTCTACAACCCTTTCAGGCAGTGAGTTCCAGACCTCCACCACCCTCTGGGTGAAAAAAGTTCTCAACTCCCCTCTAATCCTTCTACTCATTACTTTAAATCTATGCCCCCTGGTTATTGACCCCTCTGCTCTATCTAGGCTCCTCATAATTTTATACACCTCAATTAAGTCTCCCCTTAGTCTCTTCTGTTCCAAAGAAAACAACCCCAGCCTATCCAATCTTTCCTCCATAGCTAAAATTCTCCAGTCCTGGCAACATCCTCGTAAATCTCCTCTGTACCCTCTCTAGTGCAATCACATCTTTCCTGTAATGTGACCAGAACTGCACGCAGTATTCTAGCTGTGGCCTAACTAGTGTTTTATACAGTTCTAGCATAACCTCCCTGCTCTTGTATTCTATGCCTCGGCTGATAAAGGAAAGTATCCCGTATGCCGCCTTAACTACCTTACCTACCTATCCTGCTACCTTCAGGGATCTGTGGACATGCACTCCAAGGTTCCTCTGTTTCCCTACACTTCTCGGTATCCTACCATTTATTGTGTTTTCCCTTGCCTTGATAGCCCTCCCCACATGCATTACCTCACACTTCTCCGGATTGAATTCCATTTGCCACTTTTCTGCCCACCTGACCAGTCCATTGATATCTTCTTGCCGTCTACAACTTTCTTCCTCACTATCAACTACACGGCCAATTGTATCATCTGCAAAATTCTTAATCATGCCCCCTACACTGAAGTCTAAAAATGATGGTGACACTGTGAGCCTAAAATCAAAAGTACTATGATCTCATAGTAAAGGATCCTCTAGGAAAGAGTGATCATAGCATGGTTGGAGGGTGAGAAAATTGTATCTCAAACCAGTGTCCTGATCTTAAACAAAGGCAATTACAGTGGCATGAGGGCAGAACTGGCTAAAGTGGACTGGAAAAATAAATTAAAGGGTAAGACAGTTGAAATGCAGTGGCGGACATTTAAGGAGATATTTCATAACTCTCAACAAAAATATATTCCAGTGAGAAAGAAAGATGTTAAGAGAAGGGAGCACCATCCATGGCTAACTAAGGAAGTAAAGGATGGTATCAAATTGAAAACGAAGGCATACAATGTTGCCAAGATTGTTGGGAGACCAGAGGATTGGGAAAAAAATTTAAACCAGCAAAGGATGGCTAAAAAAATAATAGAGAGAGAAGATGAATTATGAGAGTAAACTGGCAAGAAACATTAAAACAGATAGTAAGAGCTTCTACAGGTATCTAAAAAGAGACTGGGGAATTAATGATGGGGAACGGGGAAATGGCAGAGACTCTGAACAAATATTTTACATCTGTCTTCACGATAGAAGACACTAACAACATACCAATAATGGATAATCAAGGGGCCACCGGGAGGGGGGAACTAAAGACAATCACTATCACTAAGGAAATAGTACTTGGTAAAATAATGGGACTAAAAGATGGCAAGGCTCCTGGACCAGATAGCCTGCATCCCAGGGTCTTAAAAGAAGTGGCTGCAGAGATAGTGGATGCATTGGTTGCAATATACCAAAATTCCCTGGACTCTGGAGAGGTCCCAGCGGATTGGAAAACCGCAAATGTAACACCCCTATTTAAGAAAGGAGGGAGACAGAAAGCAGGACACTATAGACCAGTTAGCCTAACATCTGTCGTTGGGAAAATGCTGGAGTCCTTCATTAAGGAAGCAGTAGCAGGGCATTTGGAAAAGTATAATGCAGTCAAGCAGAGTCAGCATGGTTTTATGAAAGGGAAATCATGTTTAACAAATTTGCTGGAGTTCTTTTGAGGAGGTAACGAGCAGGGTGGACAAAGGTGAACCAGTGGATGTGGTGTATTTGGATTTCCAGAAGGCATTCGATAAGGTGCCACATAAAAGGTTACTGCATAAGATAAGAGCTCATGGAATTGGGGGTAATATATTAGCATGGATAGAGAATTGGCTAACTAACAGAAAGCAGAGAGTCGGGATAAATGGGTCATTTTCCGGTTGGCAAACGGTAACTAGTGGGGTGCCACAGGGATCGGTGCTGGGGCCTCAACTATTTACAATCTACATTAATGACTTGGATGAAGGGACCGAGTGTAATGTAGCCAAGTTTGCGGATGATACAAAGATGGATGGGAAAGCAAGTTGTGCTGAGGATGCAAAGGGATATAGACAGGCTAAGTGAGTGGGCAAACATTTGGCAGATGGAGTATAATGTGGGAAAGTGCGAGGTTATATACTTTGGCAGGAAAAATAAAAAAGCAAATTATTATTTAAATGGAGAGAGATTACAAAATGCTACAGTTCAGAGGGACCTGGGGGTCCTTGTGCATGAAACACAAAAAGTTAGCATGCAGGTACAGCAAGAAATCAAAAAGGCAAATGGAATGCTGGCCTTTATTTCAAAGGGGTTGGAGTGTAAAAGCAGGGAAGTCCTGCTACAACTGTACAGAGTATTGTTGAGACCACACCTTGAGTACTGCTTACAGTTTTGGTCTCTTTATTTAAGGAAGGATATATACTTGCATTGGAGGCAGTTCAGAGACGATTCACTAGATTAATTCCAGAGATGAGGGGGTTGACTTATGAGGAAAGGTTGAGCAGGCTGGGCCTATACTCATTGAAATTTAGAAGAATGAGAGGTGATCTTATTGAAATATATAAGATACTGAGGGGGCTCGACAAAGTAGATGCAGAGAGGATGTTTCCCCTCGTGGGGAAATCTAGAACTCGGGGGCACAGTTTCAGAATAAAAGATCGCCCTTTTAGAACTGAGATGAGGAGGAATTTCTTCTGAGGGTCGTAAATCTGTGGAATTCTCTGCCCCAGAGAGCTGTGGAGGCTGGGTCATTAAATACATTTAAGGTGGAGATAGACAGATTTTTGCAAGATAAGGGAGTGAAGGGTTATGGGGAGCGGGCGGGGGAGTGGCTTTGAGCCCAAGATCAGCCATGATCTTATTGAATGGCGGAGCAGGCTCGAGGGGCCAAGTGGCCTATTCCTGCTCCTATTTCTTATGATCCACTTCCCAGTACATCCCTCACCTTGGTCAGTCCAAAAGTCAGAGAAATAAGCTGTAAAAAGCCCCTTGTAACGTGTTCTTTGTGTGGCTCTGTAACGTTGTTGAGAGGCTGTGATTGAGTGTTTCGAGACCGGTCATTAACCGGATTATGTTTACTCCACAGCACTGTAGCGATGTGTAAACTCTTACAACACGGCATTAACACAGACGACAAGAGGCTGCAGGATATCATGGTGAAAGGGGAGGAGGTATTCGGTGCCGATGAGGGAATACGCACTCGCTCCAAGGCAGCAAATAGTAAGAATTTACAAATTCAGCTCCAGGCTTTGAAGGCCACTGTAGTTTAAATTTACTGACTTCTTTTAAAAAGACCCAAATCCCCCATTTTAAACATTCTCTGCTGTAACAGCATCACAAGGTGATTTTTTGATTTTAGTGAAATCAGACTGGAAACAGCTTATAAATTGAGTGAAGACTTTGAGGGTGTGTGCAGGAAGGAGTGTGAAGAGAATATAGAACAACTTTTTTTTATTTGTTCATGGGATGTGGGCATCGCTGGCAAGGCCAGCGTTTATTGCCCATCCCTAATTGCCCTTGAGAAGGTGGTGGTGAGCCGCCACCTTGAACCGCTGCAGTCCGTGTGGTGAAGGTGCTCCCACAGTGCTGTTAGGGAGTTCCAATGGCACAAAAGGAGCAGAACGTTCTTCCGAAAGCTGACACTTGTGCAGTAAATTGGTCCGTGAAGAGAAGAATCATGCAATACAAACCCTGGACTGGATTGTAATCTCCATTAAATTGGACAGTGTAAATGGGGTCAAGAGAGACTGGAGAGGAGGGGGCATTAAGGGTAGGGGAGAAGTGAGTTCAAGGACTTGATCTGTGAGCACAGAGCTGAGCGAGAGTTAGGTGAGTCTGCTAAACAGAGTGATGACGGGAATTAGGTGCAGAGGGAGGAGGTGATAAATAATCTAAACCAAGGGGTAACAGTAGATATAGAAATAATCAGAGTATTTAATTAGATCTAAGGGGATAAAATTAAAATTAACTAAGTAGAAGGTACCAACATTAAAGGGCTCTGAATTGCCTTAAATAAAAATCTGGTATACATAAATAATTAAATAATAAATAGGAATAGGGGGATACTAAACTAAAAACATACATTATATATACTTTTAAGCAAACTAATGGGACGGCTGAGACCCATTGCCTGCAATTCCTGTGCCATGTGGGAACTCCTTGAAAAAATATGGGTTAATAAATGAAAGCCAACACGGATCTGTTAAAGGAAAATCGTGTTTGACTAACTTGATTGAGTTCTTCGATAAATTAAGGGAGTGGGTGGATGAGGGTAGTTTGGTGGTTGATGTGTATATGGACTTTCAAAAGGCATTTGATAAAGTACCAAACGATAGACTTGTTAGAAAAATTGAAGCCCATGGGATTAAAGGGACAGTAGCAGCGTGGATACAAAATTGGCTAAGGGACAGAAAGCAGAGAGTAGTGGTGAGCGGTTGTTTTTCAGACTGGAGGGAGTATACAGTGGCATTCCCCAGGGGTCAGTGATGGGACCACTGCTCTTTTATTTATATATTAATGACCTGGACTTGGGTATACCGGGTATAATTTCAAAGTTTGCAGATGACACGGAACTCAGAAATGTAGTAAACAGCAAGTTTGATCTGTGAGCACAGAGCTGGGCGAGAGTTAGGTGAGTCTGCTAAACAGAGGAGGATAGAGAAACTGGGGTTGTTCTCCTTGGAGCAGAGAAGGTTAGGAGATTTGATAGAGGTGTTCAAAACCTTGAAGGGTTTTGATAGAGTAAATTAGGAGAAACTGTGTTCAGTAGCAGAAGGGTCGCTAACCATAAACACCGGCATGGACCTGTTGGGCCGAATGGTCTGTTTCTGTGCTGTAAATACTACTATGTAAGCAGAGGACACAGATTTGAGGTAATTGGGAAAAGAATCAGACGACATGAGGAAAAAGATTTACGCAGCGAGTTATGATCTTGAATGCACTGCCTGTGAAAGGGTGGTGGAAGCAGATTTAATAACTTTCAAAAGGAAATTGGATAAATGCTCAAAAAGGAAAAGTTTGCAAGGGTATGGGGAAAGAGCGGAGCAGTGGGACTAGTTGGATCGCTGTTTCAAAGAGCTGGCACGGACACAATGGGCCGAATGATCTCCTGTGCTGTGTGGTTCTCTGATCTGTGGACAAGGGATGGAGTTGTTGGGCCTACCAACCTTTTGGTAAATATTCTGTTGTTTCTGGGCTTTCTGTCATATCCTATTAGTGAGACCATAAAGTCAGTGTTATAAAATCCACTCACATACAACAAGTGCAGCTAACCGGACATCTCTTATAAAAAAAAAAAAAAAAAAAAAATATATGGACAACCCCCCCCACCCCCCACTGTGCCCTGGTTATTCCTTTCCTGATGTACACGTGTCTGATTGTGTTCCCAACCCTCCTCGGCCTGCGGTTAATGTCTCGGCCTTGATGTTATCTGGTTTGTTTGAGCAGATCCAGAGCGTTGGACCAACATTCCTCTGCTAGTAAAACTCTTCAAGCTGGTCATTGGGGAACTCTCCAGTGTCATGGAAGCAAACATCTCCCGGCAATCCACTGCATCAGAGTGGAATCAAGGTACAGTCCCAGCAATGTGACATAGTGTGAACACTTCCTCCCTCACCGACTCCCCCTCCGCCTCCTCTCCCCCTCCCTCGGTTTCATGTATCCGAGGGGATCCTGATTATTTGTAAGATGTATTTTCTTTTAGTGTTTTTAAAATCACTGAACTTGAAGTATTTTTCTTTGAAACTGCCTAGTCAATCCCAGACCGTGTGTTTTATACAGCACTGAGCTTACAGCACTCAATATAAAGCTGGCTCTTCAGATTCTAACTCCATTAGCTCCTTTCAGTGTGTAACTGGAGACCGATGATCTCTCGTCCCTGCCCAGTGTCTCTGGCACCTTTAATCATTCGAGGTGGTGTTTAAATTGTAATGTTTCATAGTACTGACACTAAGCCACTAGATGGTGGAGTTGTGCTGTGCAGCTCCTACACGCTGGGGTGATATTGTCCATTGTTTCACAGGATAATCTCTACATATGGCTGCAACAAGTGCCTGGGGCCACACTATAGATTAATGCATGGCCATTCACCACACTTACACAATGCATTCATCTGTTCACAGTCCCAATTTCAGCTGGAAGCAGCTGCCAGGATTTCTCCTCCGGCCTCTCTTGCGGTTTCAGTTCAAACACAATGGTGCTGGAAAAATATCACATGAGTACGGTGTCATTATAATTATCTTAACCTTTACTTTGCCTTTTTTCCTGTGTCCCGTTCTGCACCTGGCACCAACATCCGGTAAGCTTGGCTCCAAAAGCAGGTTTTCCAGCCAGTCTGGAGAGTGAACGTTGACGCCTAGAGTGAGCAGTCAAACCATCTCATCTCGCTCAGGCTATCCTTGCAATCACAAAGGGATTGTGAAGATAACCTGTCAACAGGGCAAAGAGCAGGTGATGCTGAAACAAGTTGGAGTTGAGTCCCAGGGCCCAGGAGGTTGTGGGTTTGAACCTTACTCCCGTGCAGTGCAGAGTGCTGCAGGTGAAGTCCTTCGATGAGATTTTAAACCAAGGCCCCTTCTGCCTGTCCAGGTGGATATTAACAGTCTCATGCCACTTTCTGTAGAAGAGCAGTGAGCTCCTCATCTTCCTCCTCAAAAGAATAGATTAACTGGTCGTCCATCTTACTGCTGTTTAGAGTGTCTTGCTGTGATGATAAATGGTTGCCACATTTACCTACGTAACAGTAACTGCACTTCAAAGTAATTAATTGCACATGAAGAACTAGGAGACATTGCTGAGACTTGTAATAAGACTCGATGTAAATGTAAACGCCTCACTCACTCTTCCTTGTAGCAGTGTTGTGGCTTAAGATGAGAAAAAGTACTGACATCAAGGTGATAGAAAAGGTTCACAGTGATCAGCACGGACACTCCAGGTGTGAAGTGACAGGTACACTGCGTGTGTTACAGTTACTCTCTTTACACTGTATAGTGACAGAGGCTCTGCCATCTTGCAGTTCACCTTCACGTGGAGGGTCCACCCACGGGTATCTCCGCATATTTTCATGTTTCAGACATCCAGGGGGAGACATCTGTTTGTGTCTCTCGACAGCCATCCGCTCCCATGTTCCTACTCGAGGTCAGAGGTCGCATCCACCCGCAGACTGAAAGGTCTCCTTTTCATGGACAATTTTCTCTGTGCATTTCTTCCGTTCCTCTGATCCCACGGGTAATTCAAAAGAGATGAGAATACACCTCCTGACACCAAGTATCTGCAACACTGCTTTAAATTGACTTATGTTCAGGTTCATGTTGCAGCTGTTACGATGTGTTTGGATCATTAGGGAATCACCTGCTGTTTTCTGCAATCTGTTTGGAAATGATACCCAGTTAGAACTTTACTGTTTTGCTTAATGTGTCCACTGTTCAAACCATGTGTATTGAACATGGAAAGCTGCACTGTTACCATTAGTGTTGGCATGCAGATTGGTGAACCACAAGCCCTTGTTGAGGTACTCCTAGAGTTTGTCGCCGAGTTTGGTTCCCAGTCTACTTTGTGTAAACAGTTAAATCGTCATTTTATTTGCTGCCCCACGGGTCAGGACTGAAACCCTGTTTGCAGTATGTAAGTGCTAGCAGAGTCTCAAGCTATTGTGTGTCTCAGTGATTTATTCTGAACAAGTAGCACCAGCAAGCAGTTAGGAAGGCAAATGTTGGCCTTCTTGGCAAGAGGATTTGAGTACAGGAGCAAGGATGTGTTGCTACAGTTATACAGGGCCTTGGTGAGACCACACCTGGAGTACTGTGTGCAGTTTTGGTCTCCTTACCTAAGAAAGGGAGGGCAGCGAAGGTTCACCAGACTGATTCCTGGGATGGCAGGACTGTCGTATGAGGAGAGATTGGGTCGAATAGGCCTGTATTCACTAGAGTTTAGGAGAATGAGAGGGGATCTCATTGAAACGTATAAAATTCTGACGGGGCTAGACAGACTGGATGCTGGGAGGATGTTTCCCCTGGCTGGGGGGTCTAGAACGAGGGGTCACAGTCTCAGGATACGGGGTAGGACATTTAGGACTGAGATGAGGAGAAATTTCTTCACTGAGGGTGGTGAACCTGTGGAATTCTCTACCACAGAAGGCTGTGGAGGCCAAGTCACTGAATATATTTAAGAAGGAGATAGATAGATTTCTAGACACAAGGGGTATGGGGAGAGAGCTATGGTATTGAGATAGAGGATCAGCCATGATATTGAATGGCGGAGCAGGCTCGAAGGGCCGAATGGCCGACTCCTGCTCCTATTTTTCTATGTTTCTAAATGGGTATTTGGATGGTTAGAAGGAAGGAGCCCAGAGGGCAGATTCCACAGATCTGCCAGGTTCCAATCAATAGCACATGAAGGAACATTTCAGCCCAGCTTCAGCTATAGCACACGGCAGAGGGGTTATGACTTTTAAATAGGGTCTCCCCCTCCTAACTAAAATGCGTGCAGAGAACACGCAACAAGAAAGAGATAGATGGCCTTTCCTGTAGGGGTGCCTTCATTCATCAAATGATATGCATCCTCCACACACCACAATCTCCCTCTCCCCCCCCCCCCCCCCCATCCACAGTCCAGATGAGAGAAGGAGGGGATTAGTGTTAAGTTGTTTAGTTTCTGTTTAGATTCATGTTGAAATGAATGTTAGTATGGAAGTAAGAGACTCTCCGCATCCTGTCAAGCCAGCGATAATCCTAACCAATCCTAACACCGAGCAGATTTCTTGGTGTTGCTTGGGTAAGGGAGCCTGGAATCGAGGAATAAAAGGACTGGGTATTGTGTGGTACTGTGGGTTAGACACGGCCTTTCACCTCAGCCCGGCCTCCGCTGCCTACTGACTCCTAAGGTTCCAGGTTAGCTGAGTTTGGACAGCCTCGATCCAACTCATGGGAACAGATCCGTGGATTCAAACCCTAAACGGCAATCTTAGTTGGAGAGGAATCGGGAAATGGGTGGCTGAGACACAAATGGAAAATGCTACACTGCAGTGTTGTGAATTTGGGACTCTAGAGGGAACTCTACTCAGCATCTAACTGCCAGAGCTCACTGTAGAGTGCTTACTGCTGATACTGGCTGTCAGAATAGGCATTGATGAGCGCAAAATTCACATTTTCAAAAATCTGGGAAATTAAAGAGATAAGCAATGAAAAATTCTAATGAAGCTGTACACACTTCTTTTCCTGTGTTGTACAACACGTGTACACTCGTCCCTTTCCCATGTTGTGAACACGTGTACACTCGTCCCTTTCCCATGTTGTGAACACGTGTACACTCGTCCCTTTCCCATGTTGTGAACACGTGTACACTCGTCCCTTTCCCATGTTGTGAACATGTGTACACTCGTCCCTTTCCCATGTTGTGAACATGTGTACACTCGTCCCTTTCCCATGTTGTGAACACGTGTACACTCCCTTTCCCATGTTGTGAACACGTGTACACTTGTCCCTTTCCCATGTTGTGAACATGTGTACACTCGTCCCTTTCCCATGTTGTGAACACGTGTACACTCCCTTTCCCATGTTGTGAACACGTGTACACTCGTCCCTTTCCCATGTTGTGAACACGTGTACACTCGTCCCTTTCCCATGTTGTGAACACGTGTACACTTGTCCCTTTCCCGTGTTGTGAACACGTGTACACTCGTCCCTTTCCCATGTTGTGAACACGTGTACACTTGTCCCTTTCCCGTGTTGTGAACACGTGTACACTTGTCCCTTTCCCGTGTTGTGAACACGTGTACACTTGTCCCTTTCCCGTGTTGTGAACACGTGTACACTTGTCCCTTTCCCGTGTTGTGCAGCACACACCTTTTTCTGTAGTGTGTACAACTTTGTGAAGCTGATGTTTGTGTCTTGTGTATTCAGATGAAGTTAATGACATGTGGGAGGACCAGGATGACGACGATGAGGAGGATGATGATGAGGGTCTAGCGGGACAGCTGTTATCAGACCTGCTCAATCCCGGGGCAGGCGTTAGATACGGTAAGAAGCTCCATCAACTATTTTCAGTATTTTTAATGATCCAACTCTAGGTTTTTTGGCACATGATTGAGCTGCCTGTTTTTGTGTGCATATCATGTGTTACTTTACTGTCAGGATCACTGTGGTGCAGGTCTAGTTGTCTGTTGTCGCTGGAGATTGCCATGTTTTATAATTCATCAAAAGTCTGTTAGGCTTTTCTCCTAGATGTGCGTAATATTTGGAGCCATTATTTGCTTGAGTAATAAGATTGCTGTTGAATTTTAAATGGATAATTAGCTACGTTATGGGTAACAAAACAAAGTGCTGGAGGCACTCTGCATCTGTCAAGAGAAAACAAATCAACCCTTCATTCCAAGATCCTTCCTCAGAACCAGGCGATATTACAGCTCCACAGCATTTCAAAAGGAACGCAACAGGAGAAGAGGGAAAAACAAAACACAAACACAGAAAGAAATCGAATGACCTGTAAAGTGCTTGGTGGAGAACAGGAGATGGTTAAATGGCAGGAGAGAAAAGGAGGATGAGTGAGAGATATCAAAGAAATAAAATACATGTACGAGACAGAGTGTGAGAAGAGCTAAAGGGGGCTGGGATGCACGAACAACCGGCAAAGAACAAGCTCCAGTGTCCCAGAAGTCTGGAAGAAACGAGCAGGTTGACACCAAGGATGCAGACCACCCTGCCAACACCATCTTCTGACAGGGGTCCAGCCCACTTCCCTCCCCTCCCCAGCCCATGTTATCAGGACGTGCATACAGTGCAGCTTGGAAACATGTCCATTGCTGTAGCTGTTTATTGCACTGTGGTTTAATGGTTCTGTATTCTGACAGATGCTCAGCATATGTCCATGAGTCTGTGGAGTGTGAGGACCATGGCAGGAATCACTTTACTCTGGCCACATTGTCTGACTTGAATCATTTCTATTTGAAGCGTATTCCCTGGCTATCAGCAGTGGCTTTCTTTCCCGTGCCGCCTCCACCCACAGCACAGCACCTCCAGCTAGCTTTATATTTTATACTTGTCACAGGCTCAAAATAGCCTCAATCCTGTCTTGTGGTCCTGTACACCAAGCTCGTGGCAAAGGTCGTGTTGCACCATCTAAACTATCAAGCTCCACAAATAAGGAATAGGATCCAGCTTGTGCTGGGAAAAGATGACGGATTGTTCTGGAACTTAGTGCCTTTTATCTACTGATTAGCAAATGTTTAAGTAGTTTGAGGAAGGCTGTATCTGGAGTTGATTAGGTGATGATTAGATACAGTATGTACAAAAATGTAGATTTAGAAAAACATCAAACACACGCAGGCCCTGGATCACTGAGTTCTGGATCTGAAGCAGATGGTAGAGGCACAGCAGATTGAACAGAGTGAAGAAGAAAAGCTCAATTGTAAGCACAGCTGGGAATTTTAAAGTCAATCCGTACAGACACTTGGCAATCTCTCTCCACTCTGGGTTCCCATAGTACATCGAGGTTCAGTGAGTTCATCACACCCAAACCAGGCCCTGCAGATTAAAGAGTGCTTCTTGTTAATGTGTATACAGGGCACTCAAAGTGACTGAGCAGATAAGAGGTGACACGCTGCTAGTCACCTCCATTTTTCCTGGCCTGTTCCCTAGAAGTCTTGAATTGTAAACTACAACATTAAAGGCCTTAATTGACAGAACGGTGGATGGAATCTTCAACCTGTTCACTGATTTAAAAGGATCGGCCACCCAGAGGGACAAGACACTAACATTTCAATGTCTAGATCGTCTTTAGTGTAATTTAGCCTTGATAATTTCTCATTAGTTGGGACCGTTAATTAATGACTTATTACTTGGATTTTATTAAATGGTTGAATAATGAGGTGATTTCTACAGTTATTGGTGTGATATATTCCACCTATTTGAGGCTGTGTCAGGTTAGGGTTAGTAATGGTGTACTGTTTTTAACAGATGATGACTATTATGATGAGGATGATGAAGATGACCCAGACACTCTGAAGGATCCCTTGTATCAGGTTGATTTACAGGTAATTAGAATGCTTCATTAAATAGGATGAGACAGGGGAGTTTAATTTTGACATCAGTGCAATAGAGATTTTAGATAAATTATACTGTGCACAGTACTTAGTGAGACAAGGGAGGAGATTTGAAAAGTGAGACAAGGGAGGAGATTTGAAAAGCACAAGTGTTCATCTTGAGGGAGTCGGTGAACACTGGGGAGTTTCCAAAAGACTGGAATCAGGCAAATATAGTTTCCATTTTCAAGAAGGGTAGCGGAGCCAAATCTAGCAACTACACAGCCCTTGAGCTGACTTCAATAATTGTGGAACTAGGTAATCAATAATCGGAAACAGTACTTGTATGAAAATAATCTAATAAATGATAGCCAGCATGGTTTGAGAAGGGACAGATCTCATCTCCCCTTCAATTGGCAGGTGGAAGCCAGGTGACTTCCAACAGACCTTTGATAAAATGACTGACCTCTTAACATGCTGAGGTCAGTGGGTATCCAGTGTAAGGCAGGGATTGGCTAAAGAGAAGGAACCAAAACCTGTAAAGGAAGCTGGATCCAACTGGATTTTCCCAGAGGCACTGGGAACTCTAGCTTGTGGTCCACATAAATGGTCTGGATTCTCAGTATGAGAGAGAAATTCACAGGTAACGCCAAGCTTGATGACTGCAGGGTGGGGGGGGGGGGGGAAGAGACTGCAGACTGGCGGGGGGGG
>JASTWF010000083.1:843356-923550 GCA_030390025.1 Squalus acanthias
ACAACCTACCACCAACCCATCTCAAATCTATAAGGACATTTTGGACCGTCGCTGAAGCCCTTCAGTGATCTCCCCTCAGCCTTGATGACCGATGGCGAAATGGATTCCTTATAGAGGACCCCACAGTACAACCTGAAGGATCAAACCTTCCTCGCAAACAGTGGACAACCATCAACCGCCTCAGAACTGGTCATGGTAGATGCTGCCAGCTTCTCCATAGATGGAAGATTAAAGCATCCCCATCTTGCGACTGTGGAGCTCCTGATCAGACCCTGGATCACATCATTGAGCACTGCCCTCAGAGGAAATTCACAGGCAGCCTAGAAGATATCCATGCTGTTACACCGGAAGCTTTGGCCTGGATAGCTGACTTACAGATTGACATCCGATTTGCTTTGCTACTACCATACGAAAGAAGAAGAAGACCACCTTATCAACTTGCCCTGCCACCTTTAAGGATGTGTGTATATGGACACCAAGGTCTCTCTGCTCATTACACTTTCAGAATTGTGCCATTTATAGTATATTGTCTTTCCATATTAGTCCTCCCAAAGTGCCTCAGTACATACTTCTCTGCATTGAACTCCATCTGCCATGCTTCTAACCATTTCACCATCCTGTCTGATTGTTTCCCACATTACAACAGTGACTACACTCCAAAAGTACTTAATTGGCTGTAAAGCGCTTTGAGACGTCCGGTGGTCATGAAAGGTGCTATATAAATGCAAGTCTTTCTTTTTTCTTTTATGTCATCCTGAAGCCTATAACTATCCTCATCACTATCTACGATGTTGCCGGGTTTTGTATCATCTGCAAACTTTATAATGCTGCTCCTTATACCCGAGTCTAGGTAGTTTATAAAAATTGCAAAGAGTAATGGACCCAAAACTGACCCTTGGGGAACACCACTGCAAACCACCTCCCAGTCTGAAAAACATCCATCCACCACCACCCTTTGCTTCCTGCCACTGAGCCAATTTTGTATCCTTACTGCCACTTTCCCCTTAGATCCATGGGCTTCCATCTTCTTAATAAGCCTCATGTGTGGCACTTTGTCAAATGCCTTCTGAAAGTCCAGATATACAACATCTACTGCATTACCTTCATCAACCTTCTCGGTGACATCAAAGAATTCAATCAAGTTAGTCAGACATGATTTGCCTTGAACAAATCCATGCTGGCTCTCCTTGATTAACCCATGCCTTTCCAAATTAAAATGTATTTTGTCCCTGATAATGGTTTCCAATAACTTCCCCACCAACAATGTTAGGCTGACTGGGCTGTAGTTTCTTGCTTTATCCCTCTCCCCTTTTTTGAATAGTGGTATAACATTAGCAACCCTCCAGTCCTCCGGCACTACTCCAGTGTCCAATGAGGATTGAAAGATTGTGATCAATGCCTCTGCTATTTCTGCTATTTCTACCTTTGCTTCTATCAGCAACCTCGGATGCATTCCATCTGGACCAGGTGACTTACCAACTTTCAGTAATGCTAATCTTTTTAGTACGTCTTCTCTATTTATTACTATCCTGTCCATAACTTCCCTCTCCTCTTTTAGTGTAACCCTCACATCATCCACTTCCTTTGTGAAGACAGATGTAAAGTACTCATTTAATACTTCAGCCATGTCCTCTGCCTCTACATGAAGATTTCCCTTTGGGTCCTTAATAGGTCCAATCTTTTCCCTAGCTAACCGTTTACACTTTGCCTGCATTACACTGAACGGGTGTGGGTTAATTGTCCATCGTGAGCCCTGCGGCCATTTTCGGGGGCTAACCAATTTAACCTCCTATATATTTATAAAATGTTTTAGGGTTCAATTTAATGTTGCCTGTTAATCTTTTCTCGTAACCTCTCTTTGCCTCCCATATTAACTTTCCACAAGGAAAGGACAGAGGAATCAAGGGCTAGATAGTAGTCAACAAGGAGATTTGCCTGTACTAAATGGTATATACTTCAATGCAAGGAGTATAGCGAACAAGGCAAATGAGCTGAGGGCACAGGTAGATACTTAATCAGAACATAAGAAATAGGAGCAGGAATAGACCACTTGGCCCCTCGAGCCTGCTCCGCCATTCAATAAGATCATGGCTGATCTAGGGCTCAAAGCCACATCCCAGCCCGCTCCCCATAACCCTTCACTCCCTTATCTTGCAAAAATTTGTCGATCTCCACTTTAAATGTATTTAATGACCCAGCCTCCACAGCTCTCTGGGGCAGAGAATTCCACAAATTTATGACCCTCTGAGAGAAGAAGTTCCTCCTCATCTCAGTTCTAAAAGGGCGACCCTTTATTCTGAAACTGTGCCCCCGAGTTCTAGATTTCCCCATGAGGGGAAACATCCTCTCTGCATCTACCCTGTCGAGCCCCCTCAGTATCTTATATGTTTCGATAAGATCACCTCTCATTCTTCTAAATTCCAATGAGTATAGGCCCAGCCTGCTCAACCTTTCCTCATAAGTCAAACCCCTCATCTCTGGAATTAACCTAGTGAATCGTCTCTGAACTGCCTCCAATGCAAGTATATCCTTCCTTAAATAAGGAGACCAAAACTGTACGCAGTACTCAAGGTGTGGTTTCACCAATACCTTGTACAGTTGTAGCAGGACTTCCCTGCTTTTATACTCCAACCTCCTTGAAATAAAGGCCATCATTCCATTTGCCTTTTTCATTACTTGCTGTACCGGCATGCTAACTTTTTGTGTTTCATGCACAAGGACCCCCAGGTCCCTCTGAACTGTAGCATTTTGTAATCTCTCTCCATTTAAATAATAGTTTGCTTTTTTATTTTTCCTGCCAAAGTGGATAACCTCGCACTTTCCCACATTATACTCCATCTGCCAAATGTTTGCCCACTCACCTAGCCTGTCTATATCCCTTTGCAGATTCTTTGAGTCCTCTGCACAACTTGCTTTCTCACCCATCTTTGTATCATCCGCAAACTTGGCTACATTACACTCGGTCCCTTCATCCAAGTCATTAATGTAGATTGTAAATAGTTGGGGCCCCAGCACCGATCCTTGTGGCACCCCACTAGTTACCGTTTGCCAACCAGAAAATGACCCATTTATCCCAACTCTCTGCTTTCTGTTAGTTAGCCAATTCTCTATCCATGCTAATATATTACCCCCAACTCCGTGAGCTCTTATCTTATGCAGTAACCTTTTATGTGGCACCTTATCGAATGCCTACTGGAAATCCAAATACACCACATCCACTGGTTCACCTTTGTCCACCCTGCTCGTTACCTCCTCAAAGATATCCAGCAAATTTGTTAAACATGATTTCCCTTTCCTAAAACCATGCTGACTCTGTTTGACTGCAGTATGTTTTTCTAAATGCCCTGCTACTGCTTCCGTAATGAAGGACTCCAGCATTTTCCCAACAACAGATGTTAGGCGAACTGGTCTCTGTCTCCCTCCTTTCTTAAATAGGGGTGTTACATTAGCAGTTTTCCAATTTGCTGGGACCTCTCCAGAGTCCATGGAATTTTGGTATATTGCAACCAATGCATCCACTATCTCTGCAGCCACTTCTTTTAAGACTCTGGGATGCAGGCCATCTGGTCCAGGGAACTTGTCGTCTTTTAGTCCCATTATTTTACCGAGTACTATTTCCTTAGTGATAGTGATTGTCTTTAGTTCTCCACTCCCTGTGGCCCCTTGATTATCCATTATTGGGATGCTGTTAGTGTCTTTTACCGTGAAGACAGATGCAAAATATTTGTTCAGAGTCTCTGCCATTTCCCCGTTCCCCATTATTAATTCCCCAGTCTCATCCTCTAAGGGACCAATGTGTACTTTAGCTACCCTCTTCCTTTTTATATACCTGTAGAAGCTCTTACTATCTGTTTTAATGTTTCTTGCCAGCTTACTCTCATAATTCATCTTCTCTCTCTTTATTTTTTTTTAGTCATCCTTTGCTGGTTTTTAAAAATTTCCCAATCCTCTGGTCTCCCACCAATCTTGGCCACATTGTATGCCTTCGTTTTCAATTTGATACCATCCTGTACTTCCTTAGTTAGCCATGGATGCTGCTCCCTTCTCTTAAAATCTTTCTTTCTCACTGGAATATATTTTTGTTGAGAGTTATGAAATATCTCCACTGCATTTCAACTTTCTTTTCCAGTCCACTTTAGCCAGTTCTGCCCTCATGCCATTGTAATTGCCTTTGTTTAAGATCAGGACACTGGTTTGGGATACAACTTTCTCACCCTCTAACTGAATTTTAAATTCAACCATGCTATGATCACTCTTTCTGAGAGGATCCTTTACTATGATATTATAACTATTACAGAGACGTGGCTGAAAGAGGGGCAGGTATGGCAGCTCAACATTACTGGTTACAGGATTTTCAGACGGGATAGAGAGGGAGGTAAAAAGGGAGGGGGGTCGCGGTATTGATTAAAGAAACGATTTCAGCTGTGAGGAGGGATGATATGTTGGAGGGATCATCAAATGAGGCCATAGGGGTCGAATTGATAAATGAAAAAGGGGCGATCACACTGCTGGGAGTGTACTACAGACCCCCAAACAATGAGCGGGAGATAGAAGAACAAATATGTAGGCAAATTTCTGAGAAGTGCAAAAACTATAGGGCAGTAATAGTAGGGGATTTCAACTACCCCAATATCAACTGGGATAAAATTAGTGTGAAGGGTACAGGAGATGCGGAATTCCTAAAATGCATCCAGGAGAACTTTTTTAGCCAGTATGTAGCAAGCCCAACAAGGGAGGGGGCGGTTCTGGACTTAGTTTTAGGGAATGAAGCTGGGCAGGTAGAAGGCGTATCAGTGGGGGAGCATTTTGGTGCTAGTGACCATAATTCTGTTAGATTTAAGGTAGTTATGGAAAAGAACAAGGATAGACCAGGGATAAAAATTCTAAATTGGGGAAAAGCAAATTTTGCTAAGCTCAGAGGGGAGTTAGCCATAGTGGACTGGAAACAGCTACTTGAAGGTAAATCAGTGTCAGAGCAGTGGGAGGCATTCAAGGACGAAACATGTGCCCTTAAAGAAAAAAGGTGGGACTAACAAATCTAGAGCCCCCTGGATGTCTAGCGACATGCAGGATAGGATAAAGAAAAAAAGGGAGGCGTATGACAGATACCGAGGGCTAAATACTCCAGAATCTTTAGAGGAGTACAGAAAGTGCAGGGGTGCAATTAAAATGATATTAGGAAAGCAAAGAGAGAGCATGAAAAATTCTTGGCAAGTAAAATCAAGGAAAACCCAAAGATGTTTTATAAATATATTAAGAGTAAGAGGATAACTAAAGAAAGGATAGGGCCTATTAGAGATCATGAGGGTAATCTGTGTGTTGTGGAAGTGCAGTTTTTGTCTCGGACAAAATGGTGTCCTTGAATTTAAACTAATAAAATGGCCGACTCTGACTTGTGTGGAAAAGGGAAAAAATCCATTGTTATGTTCTTTTCTGAAAATAACTTTAAATTCTTAGACTATGCTGTCAGCAAAAGACTGCCTGCACAAAAGAAAACAGGCTTAATATTGAGATAACCAAGGGCTAGTAAAGTAAACAAACCAGGCGCCTTGACCTTGGTGAGAGAAGTAAAATAGATAGACTCCATTTTATAGAGATTAGCTAGTCTCATTGTAAGGCATTTCTAATGTGTTTTTTCTAATTGTTAACTTAGCTTACCTTAAACAACATGTCATGTGATATTATACTGTATAAGAATACTCCATTTTCTGTGATTCGGCAGTCTGTCATCATAGCTAATTGGGCTATGGTTGCAGTCTCCTTGCAAGTAAAATATAATAAAAAGCCTTCTTTGACGATATTGTCTACAAGAGTCTTTAATCGGAAGTCAAACTTTGACAGTTTCTTATAATAAAAAGCCTTCTTTGACGATATTGTCTACAAGAGTCTTTAATCGGAAGTCAAACTTCGACAGTGTGGAGGCGGGAGACGTCGGTAGGGTTCTTAATGAATACTTTGCGTCTGTTTTCACAAAGGAGAGGGGCGAAGCAGACATTGCTATCAGGGAGGAGGAGTGTGAAATATTAGATGAAATAAACATAGTGAGAGAGGAAGTATTAAGGGGTTTAGCAGCTTTAAAAGTGGATAAATCCCCAGGCCCGGATGAAATGTATCCCAGGCTGTTAAGCGAAGTAAAAGAGGAAATAGCAGAGGCCCTGACCATCATTTTTCAATCCTCTCTGGCTTCAGGTGTGGTGCCGGAGGACTGCTAATGTGGTACCCTTGTTTAAAAAGGGAGAAAAGGATAGACCGAGTAGTTACAGGCCAGTCAGCCTAACCTCGGTGGTGGGAAAATCATTGGAAAGAATTCTGAAGGACAGGATAAATCTTCATTTAGAAAGACACGGATTAATCAAGGATAGTCAGCATGGATTTGTTAAGGGAAGTTCGTGTCTGACAAACGTGATTGAATTTTTTGAGGAGGTAACAAGGAGGGTAGATGAGGGTAGTGCATTTGATGTAGTGTATATGGACTTTAGCAAGGCTTTTGATAAGGTTCCACATGGCAGACTGGTCATGAAGTTAAAAGCCCATGGGATCCAGGGCAAAGTGTCAAGTTGGATTCAAAACTGGCTCGGAGACAGGAAGCAGAGGGTAATGGTAGATGGGTGTTTTTGTCACTGGAAGGTGGTTTCCAGTGGGGTTCCGCAGGGCTCAGTACTAGGTCCCTTGCTTTTTGTGGTATATAGCAACGATCTTGACTTGAATATAGGGGGTATGATTAAGAAGTTTGCGGATGATACTGAAGAAGGAAGCTGTAGACTGCAGGAAGATATCAATAAATTGGTCAGGTGGGCAGAACAGTGGCAAATGGAATTCAATCCAGAGAAATGTGAGGTAATGCATTTGGGGCGGGCTAACAAGGAAAGGGTATACACATTAAATGGTAGGACACTGAGTAGTGTAGAGGAACAAAGGGACCTTGGAGTGCGTGTCCACAGATCCCTGAAGGTAGCAGGCCAAGTAGATAAGGTGTTTAAGAAGGCGTATGGAATGCTTGCCTTTATTAGCCGTGGCATAGAATGCAAGAGCAGGGGGGTTATGCTTCAACTGTATAAAACACTAGTTAGGCCTCAGCTAGAGTACTGCGTGCAGTTCTGGTCACCACATTACAGGAAAGATGTGATTGCACTAGAGAGGGTACAAAGTAGATTTACAAGGATGTTGCTGGGAGTTGAGAATCTTACCTATGAGGAAAGACTGGATAGGTTGGGTTTGTTTTCCTTGGAACAGAGGAGGCTGAGGGGAGACCTTATTGAGGTGTATAAAATTATGAGGGGCATAGATAAAGTGGATAGAAAGGACCTATTTCCCTTAGCAGAGGGGTCAAAAACCAGGGGGCACAGATTTAAAGTAATTGGTAGGAGGTTTAGAGGGGATTTGAGGGGAAATTTCTTCACCCAGAGGGTTGTGGGGGTCTGGAACTCACTGCTTGAAAGGGTGGTAGAGGCAGGAACCCTAACCACATCTAAAAAGTACTTGGATGAGCACTTGGGATGCTCTAACCTGCAGGGCTACGGACCAAGAGCTGGGAAGTGGGATTAGGCTGGATTGCTCTTTGTTGGCCGGCGTGGACACGACGGGCCGAAATGATCTCCTTCCATGCTGTAACTTTCTATGATTCTACAGTTACAGATTCCAGTAGCTTCCCCAATGTTAAACTGACAGGTCTGTTTCTCTCTCTCACCCTTTAAGAATATAAGAAATAGGAGCAGGAATAGGCCACTTGGCCCCTCGAGCCTGCTCCGCCATTCAATAAGATCATGGCTGATCTAGGGCTCAAAGCCACTTCCCTGCCCGCTCCCCATAACCTTTCACTCCCTTATCTTGCAAAAATCTGTCTATCTCCACCTTAAATGTATTTAATGACCCAGCCTCCACAGCTCTCTGGGGCAGAGAATTCCACAGATTTACGACCCTCTGAGAGAAGAAATTCCTCCTTATCTCAGTTCTAAAAGGGCGACCCTTTATTCTAAAACTGTGCCCCGGCATTCTAGATTTCCCCACGAGGGGAAACATCCTCTCTGCATCTACCTTATCGAGCCCCCTCAGTATCTTACATGTTTCAATAAGATTACCTCTCTTTCTTCTAAATTCCAATGAGTATAGGCCAAGCCTGCTCAACCTTTCCTCATAATGAAGGGATAATTACTAGTCCTAGCCCCTTTAGGGCTACCCCGGATCAGGCGTATTCCTCAGACGTTCACTTTCAACTAAAGTTTGAGGTAGCCGAATCCTAAAGACGCTTAATTGGGTCTAAAGGTCCGGACTATCTCTCCCTAAAGGAAAGGAACAACCTGAAAATGTAATCGTCCTCCAGATAGCACTTTTAATAAGTTTAGCTAGACTGTAACATTCCGGATATTATGAGGGTCCGGAAAACTTCCCCAGAATTCTGCAACTCCTCACCAAAGTGTGTACAGAAATTGAGTTCGCGAGTTTGATACAGAAGCCTTATGTGAGACAATTCTAAAAATATACAGATTTATTAAAGAACCGACATGTAATTTACAGTTGGTGAGTCAATCGCAACATTAACAGTTCCAAAAAGTGAAAGCTTATAATTCTATTATCAGAGATCCTTACTCTCAAATCTTAACTTCGCTACAGTTTAACAGTTCTTAGTTTTCTACAGGATATCCACCAAAATCAAATACCTTTGATCCTCCAGATACAAAGAGTTGGAGACTTACAGAGCCGTCTCTGAAGCCGAGAATCACTTTGCCTGATTACAGCAAGTCTACTATCCCATTTGAGAGTTCAATATTTATACCCTTTTCCAGTGGTATTTCATTTAAGGTTTTCTGCTGATGTAAGCTAATTATCTCTAGTCATTTTTCTGCTGACCCCTACAATTCTTACAGTCACCTCAGCTGATAGCATTACAGAATTATGTCTCTCCTCTAGGTGTTCTAAGTTTACCATAAAAAATGGTGTAACAGCAGGTGCGTTTTACTTGATGTCATTTTTACAAAGGCAGATGTTTGTGCTTCTTTACGAAGTGTAAATTAGAACACCTTAACCAGGGTGAACCATTGTCTTGTTCCCAAAGCTCAGTCTGTCAGGAGCCTTTAACCTTCTGGTTCAATAAGGTTATTGATTCAGTGTCAACAACTATCTTATCTCAATAGCCAGAATGCTATCACAGCTTTTTCATAGTTAGGTTTCTAGATTTCCAAACCCAGTTTGTCATGTTTTAATAAGGCCAGAATTCTTTCATAGAATGGTGTATTTTTCTGAATAGGTTATATGGCTTATTCCTTCACAATAAGTCAACCCCCTCATCTCTGGAATTAACCTAGTGAATCGTCTCTGAACTGCCTCCAATGCAAGTATATCCTTCCTTAAATAAGGAGACCAAAACTGTACGCAGTACTCAAGGTGTGGTCTCACTAATACCCTGTACAGTTGTAGCAGGACTTCCCTGTTTTTATACTCCAACCCCTTTGAAATAAAGGCCAACATTCCATTTGCCTTTTTGATTACTTGCTGTACCGGCATGCTAACTTTTTGTGTTTCATGCACAAGGACCCCATGGTCCCTCTGAACTTTAGCATTTTGTAATCTCTCTCCATTTAAATAATAATTTGCTTTTTTATTTTTCCTGCCAAAGTGTATAACCTCGCACTTTTCCACATTATACTCCATCTGCCAAATATTTGCCCACTCACTTAGTCTTTCTATATCCCTTTGCAGGTTCTTTGAGTCCTCTGCACAACTTGCTTTCCCACCCATCTTTGTATCATCCGCAAACTTGGCGACATTACACTCGGTCCCTTCATCCAAGTCATTAATGCAGATTGTAAATAGTTGAGGCCCCAGCACTGATCCCTGTGGCACCCCACTAGTTACCGTTTGCCAACCGAAAAATTACCCATTTATCCCAACTCTCTGCTTTCTGTTCGTTAGCCAATTCTCTATCCATGCTAATATATTACCCCCAATTCCGTGAGCTCTTATCTTATGCAGTAACCTTTTATGTGGCACCTTATCGAATGCCTTCTGGAAATCCAAATACACCACATCCACTGGTTCACCTTTGTCCACCCTGCTCGTTACCTCCTCAAAGAACTCCAGCAAATTTGTTAAACATGATTTCCCTTTCATAAAACCATGCTGACTCTGCCTGACTGCATTATGATTTTCCAAATACCTTGCTACTGCTTCCTTATTGAAGGACTCCAGCATTTTCCAAACGACAGATGTTAGGCTAACTGGTCTATAGTTTCCTGCTTTCTGTCTCCCTCCTTTCTTAAATAGGGGTGTTACATTTGCGGTTTTCCAATCCGCTGGGATCTCTCCAGAGTCCAAAGAATTTTGGTATATTGGAACCAATGCATCCACTATCTCTGCAGCCACTTCTTTTAAGACCCTGGGATGCAGGCCATCTGGTCCAGGGGACATGTCATCTTTTAGTCCCATTATTTTACCAAGTACTATTTCCTTAGTGATAGTGATTGTCTTTAGTTCCCCCCTCCCTGTGGCCCCTTGATTATCCATTATTGGGATGTTGTTCGTGTCTTCTACCGTGAAGACAGATACAAAATATTTGTTCAGAGTCTCTGCCATTTCCCCGTGACATTAGCAATTTTCCAATCTAATGGCACAATTCCTGAATCAAGAGAGTTTTGAAAGAAGGAGCAGCGCTCCGAAAGCTTGTGATTTCAAATAAAACTGTTGGACTATAACCTGGTGTTGTACGACTTCTCACATTTGTCCACCTCAGTCCAACACTGGCATCTCCACATCTTGAAAGATTATGACTAACCCCCGTCCGCCCTCTCAGGTGGACATAAAAGATCCCATGATACTATTGGAAAAAGAGCAGGAGAGTTGTCCTTGGTGTCCTGACCAATATTTATCCCTGAATCAACATCACTAAAAAACAGATTATCTGGCCATTATCTCATTGCTGTGGGAGCATGCTGTGTGTCGATTGGCTGCCGCATTTCCTACCTTACATCAATGGCTACACTTCAAAAGCACTTCATTGGGTGTAAAGCACTTTGCGATGCCCAGAGGTCATGAATGGCATTATATAAATGCAAGTCTTTCTCTCTTTCTTTCTCTGCAATTTCCTCACCTACTTCTTTTATTACCCTGGGGTGGAAACCATCAGGTCCTGGAGATTTATCGAGCCTAAGTCCCATTATTTTCCCCATTACAATTTTTATTATTTATATTGAATCCACTCCCTGATTTACGATTAGTTTCCATTCTATCGCTGGTATGTAATGCACTTCTTCTTCTACTGTGAAAACAGATACAAAATACTCGTTTAATAAATCTGACATTACCTTGTTGTCTATCACAGTATCACCTGTGTTTATCTTTAAAGAACCCACATCTTGCTTAGCTACTCTTTTACTTCCTACATTAAAACAGTGACTACACTTCAAAAGTACTTCATTGCCTGTAAAGTGCTTTGGGACGTCCTGAGGTCGTGAAAGGCGCTATATAAATGCAAGTCTTTCTTACTCAATACATGTATAAAAACCTTTACTATTAGTCTTTATATTACTTACAACTTTTTTCACATTCTGGTCTGGATGGGCTGCATCTTAGGTTACTGAGGGAAGTAAGGGTGGAAATTGCACCACCTTCCAATCCTCCTTAGCTGTGGGAGTGGTGCCAGAGGACTGGAGGATTGCAAATGGTACACCCCTGTTTAAAAAAGGGCCAGCCAGCCTAACGTTGGTGGTGGGGAAACTTTCAGAGATTAGAGACAAAATTAATTGGCACTTCGAAAAATATGGGTTAATAAATAAAAGGCAGCATAGATTCGTTAAAGGCAAATCGCATTTGACTAACTTGATTGAGTTCTTTGATGAAGTAACGGAGATTGTTGACGAGGGTTGTGCGGTTGATGTTGTGTATATAGACTTTCAAAAGACGTTTAACAAAGTACCACATAATAGGCTTGTTAGCAAAATTAAAGCCCATGGGATTAAAGGGACAGTGGCAGCGTGGATACGAAATTGGCTAAGGGACGGAAAGCAGAGAGTAGTGGTGAACGGTTATTTTTCAGACTGGAGGGAAGTATACAGTGGTGTTCCCCAGGGGTTGGTATTAGGACCACGGCTCTTTTTAATATATATTAATGAACTGGACTTGGGTATACAGGACATAATTCTGCAGAGGATATGAAACTCAAAAATGTAGTAAACAGTGAGGAGGATAGAAACAGACTTTAGCAGGACATAGACAGACTGGTGAAATGGACAGACACATGGCAGGTTAAATTTAACGCAGAGAAGTGTGAAGTGATGCATTTTGGTAGGAATAATGAGGAGAGGCGATATAAACTAACTGGTACAATTTTAAAGGGGGTGCAGGAACAGAGACCCGGGGGTGTACGCACACAAATCTTTGAAGGTGGCAGGACAGGATGAGAAGTCTGTTAAAAAGCAAATGGGATCCTTAGCTTTATTAATAGAGGCATAGGCCGGAATTTTGCCGCTGCTCAGAGGGCGGGATTGGAGGCGGGTCAGAGATTAAACTCGCAATGATTGATGGTGGGTTCCGAGACCGCCGTGATCCCGCCTCCACGCAACTTTCCCGAGTGTCGGGTCTCCGATTTGCAAGCGGCAGGAAAGGGATTAAAGGCACTAACTAAGTGTTAGTTTCGAGCTATTTTCAAGGGTTTTTGGATTTCCCAGCTTCTGGGTCGGGTTTCATGATGTTCCGACAACACGCCCGGTAAGTGTGGCGAGCTGGAGACTTCACAGCTGCAACTGCAGTGTAAAAGCTGCACTCTCAAATCTGGTCATTTAGAAATCTGTGAGGTTGCTGATTGAATGATTTGGGGGGCATATTCTGTGTTTAGGCTGCAAGTATGTGTTGCGCACTATAGATCCACTAACCTGCATTGCTGGATTTTAAAGGCGCGCTTACCCTAAACTGTGTCACCTCAAATTGTCAGCTCACAGATGGCAACGATGCCAAACCTTCGTTCTACATCAATTTATTACAATATTGGCAAAGAACAGAAACTTTACAAATAAATCTATCATAACACCCAAGTGAGAACCCTTGTGATTATTAACGTGACCTCTTCCTCTTACGCGTGCTTCTACGTTGTGAGACCCCTGTGGCTTCAGCATATCTGGAGGCAGCCTGCTCACTTCCCTGCTGCTCCTGCTTAGATGCCTTTGGCGGCCATCCTCTGGTTTTGGGAGCCTTGGAGGGCCCCGCCAAAGTCTGCTCCTCCTGCGGCTGTGCAGGGGCAGATGCGGCCATCTCTGTTGGCTCAGGCAGAAGGGGCTCTGACCAAGGGCTCAGCAGTGGCAAGGGAGTGTGAGCGCTTGGAGAGGAGCCCCCACTTCTTTGTGCTCGAACACCACCGTCCCTCTCATGGGTCACCCGCACTTCACTGCTAGCAAGTTGCTGGACAGCACCTTGCTGCACATCGGTGGGGCCATGAGGACCCATCTCTGTACTGACAGTCCTCATAACCGGGACGTCCATGTACCTCTGGTTCCTCTCCACGATAGATGGCCTTCTAACCTCCATAGCCGCCCATCTATCTAGAAGAGCCACCATGTTGGCTTGTGTCTGGCGAGTTAGGTCCTCCATGGAGGTTGCCATCCTTTCCATGGCAGCACCTAGATTGCCCATAGCGTTCACCACGGCATTGCTAATGTTTAAGATGGACTCCTCCATTCTCTGCACACTCGCAGTTACCGTGGAAGTAAACCCAGTCAGAGCCTCCTGCACTTGTTCCTGAAGCTCCAGCACCGCTCTCTTTCTGGATGGCCCCAGAGGCTCAGCGTTTACATGTAGCTGAGCAGAGCTGGGAGAGCCCTGCATCCTCCGACGAGGACTCTCCACTGCTGTACCTGTCTCCAACATCTGCTCCTGCTCACTTGTGAGCTGTGATACACCAGATGACAACACTACTCTATCTCGCACAAAACCCACCGAGGTGTGCGTCTCTGCGCTGGTGCTGGGTGCGCTGAATGCTGGTGACACTGCTCCCTCAGAGGCTGGTGGCTCCTCTGAGGAGTGCTCCTGTACAGTGGGGAGTGGGGCTCTCGATAATCCTGTGGGGGAGTAAAGGCATGAGTTAGACAAGTGAAATGTATGTTGCAGACACATCCCATGGTGCAGATGCTTAGCACTCAATCTCTATGAACATCATATCCCATATTGGTCACTCATGAATGCTAAATCAGAGGGTTGGAAATCAATTCTGTCACCAGCTTGCTCTTCTACGCCCATCTCTCCGTCCCCCTCTTCCAGCTCCTCTGCACCTCCGATGATCTTCAGGGCTGCCTCCTCAGCACTTGTTAGGTGTGCCAGGGATGGTTGGCCTCCTCCTGTCCTCCCCCTCTCCCTTTTATTGTGGACTCTCTTCTTTTGTAATGAGGGACACAAGTGGAGTTTGAGAGCGATTGATGGAGTGAGTGTAAAGAATGGATGACATAGATGTTTAGAGGGAGACTATGAAGGAGTGAGGTGCACAAACCAAGTTCCCTCCTTGTTTGTTGTTAGTTGTTGGCATTGCATGAGAGTGTGAGTGGTGCATAGTAAGATGGTGACGTGATTCTATACAGAGAGAGAGGGATGGGTGAGGGTACAAGGGATGTTAGAGTGAGTTGGGATGTGAAGGGGAAGGTTGCCAATGCAGAGTGATGGGGATGAGAAGAGATGGGAGGCAGATGGAAGGTAAGTGTGATGTTATACTCACTTTTGCTGATCGCAACAGATCATTAAACCTCTTGTGACACTACACCCAGGTGCGTGTGCAGACCGACCTCGAACGGACCTCCTCAGCAATTTGCAGCCAAGCTGCCTGGGTATGCTGAGGAGGCCTCCTCCTTCCGTCTCCAGGGAAGAGGTCCTCCTTATGTCCTCTTACTCCCTCTACAAGAGCATGGAGTGAGTCCTCATCGAAGCGGGGAAAACCTTAGGTTTTTGCATTGCCATACCTGCAGCAGCCAGCACTTCAGGGAACAAAACAGAAATTAATCTGCAGAGGGGACATGGCCCCTTTAAATAATCAGTCCAACATCGCTTCATCAGACGTGAGCAACTAACCTGCACCCAGCAATTGCCTTGGAGAACCCGCAAGTCGGCCTTAATGAGGACAATCAACGGAAAATTTCAACTGCAGGGCGGCAGGAACTGGAAGCGGGCCCGGAACCCGCTGAACAGCGGACCTGCCACCATCCCGCCTCCAGGCGCAAAATCACGGCCATAGAGTACAAAAGCAAGGAAGTTATGCTAAACCTTTATAAAACACTGGTTAGGCCCCAGCTGGAGTATTGTGTCAATTCTGGGCATCACATTTTAGGAAGGATGTCAAGGCCTTGGAGAGGGTGCAGAGGAGATTTACTAGAATGGTATCAGGGATGAGGGACTTGAGTTATGTGGAGAGACAGGAGAAGCTGGGGTTATTCTCCTTGAGAGGTCGCACAACACCAGGTTATAGTCCAACAGTTTTATTTGAAATCACAAGCTTTCGGAGCTATTGATCGCCCCTTCCTCAGGTGAAGTAGTAAAGAAATACAGACTCGACAAAGCATATATAGATAGAGAACAATGCATGTGTACCTTACAATTGCAGACAACTAAATTAAATCATCCTGACTATCTGCCGAGATGTGATAAAGTTAATCAGGTCAGCCAGGAAGGTACCACATCAAAGACATAGCAAGATACAACTGAGACAATGAGGTGGAGTCGCAGGGGGTCTAACGTGTCAAAAGCTGCCGTCTGTATGTAAAACGATAAGCTGTAAATTTTTTTTACTTTTTTACTGGGAAAATTTTTACTTTTTTACTGGGAATCACATCTGTGAACAAGCCAACGACGACTCGAGTCCGGATCACGTCATGTACCGTGACATAAACCCAAGATCCCGGTTGACACCATCTTCATGAGTGCGGAACTTGGCTATCAGTTTCTGCTCGATGATTTTGCGCTGTCGTGTGTTCCTAAGGTTGCCTTGGAGAACACTTACCCGCAGATCCGAGGCTGAATGTCCTTGACTGCTGAAGTGTTCCCTGACTGGGAGGTAACAATCCTGCCTGGTGATTGTTGCGCGGTGCTCGTTCATACGTTGTCTCAGTGTCTGCATGGTCTCGCCGATGTACCATGCCGCGGTGCACCCTAACCACGTTAAAGAAGCCATCCCCTATGGACAAGCCCTGCGAATACACAGGATCTGCTCAGACGAGGAGGAACGCGATGGACACCTACGGACGCTGAAAAACGCCCTCGTAAGAACGGGATATGACGCTCGACTCATCGATCGACAGTTCCGACGGGCCACAGCGAAAAATCGCATAGACCTCCTCAGAAGGCAAACACGGGACACAACCAACAGGGTACCCTACGTCGTCCAGTACTTCCCCGGAGCGGAGAAACTACGCCATGTTCTTTGCAGCCTTCAACATGTCATCGATGACGACAAACACCTCGCTAAGGCCATCCCCACGCCGCCACTACTTGCCTTCAAACAGCCGCCTAACCTCAGAAGTACCATCGTTCGCAGCAAATTACCCAGCTTTCAGGATAACAGCGACCACGACACCACACAACCCTGCCACGGCAAACTCTGCAAGACATGCCAGATCATCAACACAGATACCACCATCACACGTGAGGACACTACCCACCAGGTACATGGTACATACTCATGTGACTCGGCCAACGTTGTCTACCTCATACGTTGCAGGAAAGAATGCACCGCGGCATGGTACATCGGCGAGACCATGCGGACACTGAGACAACGTATGAACGAGCACCGCGCAACAATCACCAGGCAGGATTGTTACCTCCCAGTCGGGGAACACTTCAGCAGTCAAGGACATTCAGCCTCGGATCTGCGGGTAAGCGTTCTCCAAGGCAACCTTAGGAACACACGACAGCGCAAAATCATCGAGCAGAAACTGATAGCCAAGTTCCGCACTCATGAAGACGGTCTCAACCGGGATCTTGGGTTTATGTCACGATACATGACGTGATCCGGACTCGAGTCGTCGTTGGCTTGTTCACAGATGTGATTCCCAGTAAAAAAGTAAAAATTTTCCCAGTAAATTTTTTTACAGCTTATCGTTTTACATACAGACGGCAGCTTTTGACACGTTAGACCCCCTGCGACTCCACCTCATTGTCTCAGTTGTATCTTGCTATGTCTTTGATGTGGTACCTTCCTGGCTGACCTGATTAACTTTATCACACCTCGGCAGATAGTCAGGATGATTTAATTTAGTTGTCTGCAATTGTAAGGTACACGTGCATTGTTCTCTATCTATATATGCTTTGTCGAGTCTGTATTTCTTTACTACTTCACCTGAGGAAGGGGCGATCGATAGCTCCGAAAGCTTGAGATTTCAAATAAAACTGTTGGACTATAACCTGGTGTTGTGCAACCTCTCAATTTTGTCCACCCCAGTCCAACACCGGCATCTCCGCATTATTCTCCTTGGAGCAGAGAAGGTTAAGGGGAGATTTAATAGAGGTGATCAAGATCATGAAGGGTAAATAAGGAGATACTGTTTCCACTGGCAGGAGGGTCGGTAACCAGAGGACACAGATTTATGGTAATTGGCAAAAGAACCAGAGGTGACATCAGGAGAATGTTTTTTATACAGCGAGTTGATGTGATCTGGAATGCACTGCCTGAGCAGCTTCAATACTAACATTCAACGGTGGGCTGAATGGCCTCCTTCTGTGCTAAATCATTCTATCCTTCTATGATTCCCTTTTTGTAGCTCTTAATATTTTCTTTGTGTCTTGTTGTTTTCTATGTTGCCCCCAGTCCTCTGGATTTCCACTTTGCTTGACATTTGTGTCAGTCACTTCCTTTAGTTCTGTACTCCATCTTTCCTCATCTGTTTACCATGGTTGTTGGACTGTACAACAGGAACTATTGCTCATTAGCGTACTGGCCTGGTGTTGGTGAAAAATGAATTCACTCGAGTCTGTCTTAAAGCAAAAGATCACAGTTTATTTTTCAGAGCGCTCTGGGAGAAGGATCATAGCCTACAGTCTCATGACCCGCTTCTCAATTTAACAATGGTCACCCAAGCTTCTTTATACACTTCCAGAAGCCAGAAAATACAAACCTCAGCACAGTTATTACATCATAAGGGTCTTAGGGTTTCTAAAAACAACTTGATTAGAATTTTACACTGTTAGCGAAACTTATTTTTTTACTTCTGCTTTTGTTTAATAGTGGTCAGCCACCTGCAGTGCAAGTTTCATTCTTTGTTTTTTATAATAAACTAGCCTCAAAAAGACTATGATTCACATTTTTGTTCTGCAGTGTCTGCATTATCTATACTGCAGCCTAAGCAAGTTGGTCTTTTATCTAATTATACCCCTGTCTCCATGCCTTCGGGAGATACTTTGACCTTTACTATAGTCCTTTAAGCAGTTCAACTAATCTTAAACATTACAACTGATTTGCCCTTACATTATTACAATTAATTTTTTTTACTCTTACACCTGGTATTGTATGCAATAGTTCTTTCAATACCTCCCACTGTTTTCTGTAGATTGACCTGTTAACAACTCAGCCCAGTTTATCCTGTTCAGCCTATGTCTCATTCCTTCCAAGTCAGCCTTACTTAAGTTAAAAACCTCGGTTTGCATGGGATCTTTCACCTTCTCGATCTTAATGTCAAACTCTATGTTATGGTCACTGTTTGCAAGATGTTCCCTTACTTTCCCCCGCCCTCAAACCTGGACCATCCCACTCTCCCCCCCCTCCCCTCCCTCTCTCCTCCCCCCCCTCCCTATGCCCTCCCCCTCCCTATCTCCCTCCTCGCTTCCTCACCTCCCGCTCCCCTGTCTCTCTCCATCAACCCTCCCTCTCCCCCTCTCCCTCCCACTCCCTCTCTCCCTCCCCCCTCCCTGTGCCCTCTCCCCTCCCCCTCCCTATCTCCCTCCTCGCTTCCTCACCTCTCACTCCCCTGTCTCTCTCCGTCAACCCTCCCTCTCCCTCTCTCTGTCCTCTCCCTGCCCCTCTCCCCATATCCCTGCCCCTTTCCCTCTCCTTGCCCCTCTCTCCCTGCCCCTCTCCCTCTCCCTGCCCCTCTCCCCCTCTCCCTGCCCTCTTCCCCTCTCTCTGCCCCCTTTCTCGCTCCCTGCCCCTCGACCTCTCTCCTTGCCACACTCACTCTCTCCCTGCCCTTCTCCCTCTCTCTTATGGTGTCAGCTGTGGCTCAGTGGGTAGTACACTTGCCTCTGGGTCAGAAGGTGGTGGGTTCAAGTCCCACTCCAGGGACTCGAGCACGTAAAGCTAGGCTGACACTCCAGTGCAATACTGAGGGAGTGCTGCACTGTCGGAGGTGCCATCTTTCAGATGAGACGTTAAACCGAGGCCCCGTCTGCTCTCCCAGGTGGATGTAAAAGATCCCATGGGACCATTTCAAAGAAGAGCAGGGGAGGTGTCCCTCAACCAACATAACAAAAACAGATTATCTGGTCATTATCACCTTGCTGTGTGAAAATTGGCTGCTACATTTCCCACATTACAACAGCAACTCCACTTCATTGACTGTAAAGCACTTTGAGACATCCGGTGGTTGTGAAAGGCGCTATATCAATGCAAGTCTTTCTTTTTTTCTGGCTCTCTCTCCCTGCCCCTCTTCTTTTCTCCCTGCCCTCCTCCCTCTCAATCTCTCCCTGTCGTCTCCCTTCATTCTCTGCCCCTCTTCCTCTCTCCCTGCCTCTCTATCGCTCTCTCTGCCTCTTCCCCGTCTCTCTCCCAGCCCATTTCCTTCTCTCCCTGCTCCTCTCAACTTCTCCCTGCCGTCTCCCCTTTCTCTCTCTCTCTCTCCTTGCCTCTCTCCTTCCCTTTCTCTCTCTCTCTCTCCTTCCCTTTCTCTCTCGCTCTGTGGGCGGGCCCTCTCTCTCTGGGCGGACTCTGCTCTGTTCCGCTAACTTTACTCGAAGTCGGGCGGCGCTCACTCGTGGTTCCGCGTTCACCATGGGCAGCAGCATCTCGGGTGGAATGAAATGCATGAAATATCTCCTCTTCACATTCAACCTCTTCTTCTGGGTGAGTAACCGTGTGAGAGCGGATAGATAGCGAGAGAGAGAGAGGGGGGTTGGGGAGAGAGAGAGGGGGGTTGGGGAGAGAGAGAGGGGGGTTGGGGAGAGAGAGAGGGGGGTTGGAGAGAGAGAGAGAGAGAGAGGGGGGATGGAGAGAGAGAGGGGGAACGGAGAGAGAGAGGGGGAACGGAGAGAGAGGGGGGATGGAGAGAGAGAGAGAGGGGGGATGGAGAGAGAGAGAGAGGGGGAACGGAGAGAGAGAGAGAGGGAGGTGGGGTGATGGGGAGAGAGAGGGAGGTGGGGTGATGGGGAGAGAGAGGGGGGACGGAGAGAGAGGGGAGAGGGGGAACGGAGAGAGAGAGAGAGAGAGAGGGGGAACGGAGAGAGAGAGAGGGGGGAACGGAGAGAGAGAGAGAGAGAGAGGGGGAACGGAGAGAGAGAGAGAGGGGGAACGGCGAGAGAGAAAGAGAGAGAGGGGGAACGGAGAGAGAGAGAGAGAGAGAGGGGGAACGGAGAGAGAGAGAGAGAGAGAGGGGGAACGGAGAGAGAGAGAGAGAGAGAGGGGGAACGGAGAGAGAGAGAAAGGGGGAACGGAGAGAGAGAGAAAGGGGGAACGGAGAGAGAGAGAGGGGGAACGGAGAGAGAGAGAGGGGGAACGGAGAGAGAGAGAGAGAGAGGGGGAACGGAGAGAGAGAGAGAGAGAGAGAGAGAGGGGGAACGGAGAGGGAGAGAGAGAGAGAGAGAGAGGGAGGGGGAACGGAGAGAGAGAGAGAGAGAGAGAGAGGGGGAACGGAGAGAGAGGGGTGGGGGTGATGGAGAGAGAGGGGGGATGGGGAGAGAGAGGGGGGGATGGGGAGAGAGAGGGGGGATGGGGAGAGAGAGGGGGGATGGGGAGAGAGAGGGGGGATGGGGAGAGAGCGGGGGGATGGGGAGAGAGAGGGGGAACGGAGAGAGGGGTGGGGGTGATAGAGAGAGAGGGGGGATGGGGAGAGAGAGGGGGGATGGGGAGAGAGAGGGGGGATGGGAGAGGAGAGGGGGGATGGAGAGGGAGAGGGGGGATGGAGAGGGAGAGGGGGGAGAGAGAGGGAACGGAGAGAGAGGGGGAACAGAGAGAGAGAGGGGGAATGGAGAGAGAGAGGGGGGTGGGGGTGATGGGGTGGGGTGATGGGGAGAGAGAGAGGGGGGAACGGAGAGAGAGAGGGGAACGGAGAGAGAGAGAGAGGGAATGGAGAGAGAGGGAATGGAGAGAGAGAGAGAGAGGATGGAGAGGGAGAGGGGGGATGGAGAGAGAGAGAGAGAGAGGGAACGGAGAGAGAGAGGGGGAACAGAGAGAGAGAGGGGGAATGGAGAGAGAGAGGGGGGTGGGGGTGATGGGGAGAGAGAGGGGGAACGGAGAGAGAGGGGGAACGGAGAGAGAGAGAGAGAGGGAATGGAGAGAGGGGGGAACGGAGAGAGAGAGAGGGGTGGGGGTGATGGGGGGAGAGAGAGAGGGGGGAACGGAGAGAGAGAGAGAGAGGGGGAACGGAGAGAGAGAGAGGGGGAACGGAGAGAGAGAGGGGGAACGGAGAGAGAGAGGGGGAACGGAGAGAGAGAGGGGGAACGGAGAGAGAGAGGGGGAACGGAGAAAGAGAGAGAGAGGGGGAACGGAGAAAGAGAGAGAGAGGGGGAACGGAGAGAGAGAGAGAGAGAGAGAGGGGGAACGGAGAGAGAGAGAGAGAGAGGGGGAACGGAGAGAGAGAGAGAGAGGGGGAACGGAGAGAGAGAGAGAGAGAGAGGGGGAACGGAGAGAGAGAGAGAGAGAGAGAGGGGGAACAGAGAGAGAGAGGGGGAACGGAGGGAGAGAGGGGGAACGGAGAGAGAGAGAGGGGGAACGGAGAGAGAGAGAGAGAGGGGGAACGGAGAGAGAGAGGGGGAACGGAGAGAGAGAGAGGGGGAACGGAGAGAGAGAGAGAGGGGGAACGGAGAGAGAGAGAGGGGGAACGGAGAGAGAGAGAGGGGGAACGGAGAGAGAGAGAGAGAGGGGGAACGGAGAGAGAGAGGGGGAACGGAGAGAGAGAGAGGGGGAACGGAGAGAGAGAGAGGGGGAACGGAGAGAGAGAGAGGGGGAACGGAGAGAGAGAGAGAGGGGGAACGGAGAGAGAGAGAGAGGGGGAACGGAGAGAGAGAGAGGGGGGGAACGGAGAGCGAGAGGGGGGGAACGGAGAGAGAGAGAGGGGGAACGGAGAGAGAGAGAGGGGGAACGGGGGGAACGGAGAGAGAGAGAGGGGGAACGGAGAGAGAGAGAGAGAGAGAGGGGGAACGGAGAGAGAGAGAGAGAGGGGGAACGGAGAGAGAGAGAGAGAGAGGGGGAACGGAGAGAGAGAGAGAGAGAGAGGGGGAACGGAGGGAGAGAGGGGGAACGGAGAGAGAGAGAGGGGAACGGAGAGAGAGAGAGAGAGGGGGAACGGAGAGAGAGAGAGAGAGGGGGAACGGAGAGAGAGAGAGGGGGAACGGAGAGAGAGAGAGGGGGAACGGAGAGAGAGAGAGAGGGGGAACGGAGAGAGAGAGAGAGGGGGAACGGAGAGAGAGAGAGGGGGGAACGGAGAGAGAGAGAGGGGGGGAACGGAGAGAGAGAGAGGGGGAACGGAGAGAGAGAGGGGGAACGGAGAGAGAGAGAGGGGGAACGGAGAGAGAGAGAGGGGGAACGGAGAGAGAGAGAGGGGGAACGGAGAGAGAGAGAGGGGGAACGGAGAGAGAGAGAGGGGGAACGGAGAGAGAGAGAGAGAGAGAGAGGGGGGAACGGAGAGAGAGAGAGAGAGAGAGAGGGGGGAACGGAGAGAGAGAGAGAGAGAGAGGGGGGGTGGGGGTGATGGAGAGAGATGGGGGATGGAGAGAGAGAGAGAGAGGAATAGATAGAGAGGGGAACGGATAGAGAGAGGGGGGATGGAGAGAGAGAGAGGAACAGATAGAGAGGGGAACGGATAGAGAGAGGGGGGATGGAGAGAGAGAGGAATAGATAGAGAGGGGAATGGATAGAGAGGGGGGGATGGAGAGAGAGGGAGGGGAATGGAGAGAGAGAGAGGGGAGCGGAGAGAGAGAGGGTAGCGGAGAAAGAGATAGGGGAATGGAGAGAGAGAGGAACAGGAGAATCATAGAATGAAAAAGCACAGAAGGAGGCTATTCAGCCCATGGTGCCTGTGCCGGCTCTTTGAAAGATTCTCTCCATTTAGGCCCACTCCCCTGCTATTTTTTATTTTCAAGTATGTATCCAATTCCCTTTTGAATGTTATTATTGAATCTGCTTCCACCGCCCTTTCAGACAGTGCGTTCCAGATCATAACTCGCTGCGTAAAACAGATTCTCCTTATCTTGCCTCTGGTTCTTTTACCAATTACCTTAAATCTGTGTCCTCTGGTTACCGACCCTCCTGCCAGTGGAAACAGTATCTCCTTATTTACCCCTCGTGATTTTGAACACCTCTATTAAGTCTCCCCTTAACCTTTTCTGTTCTAAGGAGAACAACCCCAGTTTCTCCAGTCTCCCCACATAACTGAAGTCTTTCATCCCTGGAACCATTCTAGTAAATCTCTTCTGCTCCCTCTCGAAGGCCTTGATATCCTTCCTAAAGTGTGATGCCCAGAATTGGCCACAATACTCCAGCTGGGGCCTAACCAGTGTTATATAAAGGTTTAGCATAACTTCCTTGCTTTTGTACTCTATGCCTCTATTAATGAAGCCAAGGATCTCGTTTGCTTTTTTAAACAGCCTTCTCAACTTGTCCTGCAACCTTCAAAGTCTTGTGTACGTACACCCCCAGGCCTCTCTGTTCCTGCACCCACTTTTAAAATTGTACCATTTAGTTTATATTGCCTCTCTTCATTCTTCCTACCAAAATGAATGACCTCACACTTCTCTGTGTTAAATTTCATCTGCCAAGTGTCTGCCCACTTCACCAGCCTGTCTACGTCCTCGTGAAATAAAAACATAGAATGCCAGAAATACTCAGTCGGTCAGTATTTCCAGCATTCTGTATTTATTTTAGATTTCCGGAATCTGCAGTATTTTGCTTTCCTTTTATGTCCTCCTGAAGTCTGTTACTATCCTCCGCACTGTTTAATACATCACTGCAGACTGCCCGCCAGTCTGAAAAACAAGTTCTCACCACTACTGTGGGAGTACCATCACCACACGGACTGCAGCAGTTCAAGAAGGTGGCTCACCACCACCTTCTCAAGGGCAACTAGGGATGGGCAATAAATGCTGGCCTTGCCAGCGACGCCCAGATCCCATAAGCGAATAAAAACAACTCTCTGCTTTCTGTCTCTTAGCCAATTTCGTACCCACGCAGCACTGACCCTTTAATCCCATGAACTTTCATTTTGTTAACAAGTCTCTTATGTGGTACTTTGTCAAACACCTTTTGAAAGTCCATATACACAACATCAACCGCACTACCCTCAACAACCCTCTCCGTTACTTCATTAAATCAAGTTAGTCAAACACGATTTGCCTTTTAACAAATCCATGCTGGCTTTCATTTATTAACCCATATTTTTTCAAGTGCCAATTAATTTTGTCCCTGATTAAGGTCTCTAAAAGTTTCCCCACCACTGACATTAGGCTGACTGGCTTGTAATTGCCAGGGTTATCCCTCTCTTTTTTGAACAGGCCTGTAACATTAGCAATTCTCCAATCCTCTGGCACCACTCCCATATCCAAGGAGGATTGAAAGATTGTGGCCAGAGCCTCCGCAATTTCCACTCTTCTTTCAGCATCCCATCTGGACTGGGTAACTTTTCTACTTTGATCGCTGCCAAATTTTTAAGTACCTCCTCTTGATCTATTTTTACCCTATCCAATACCGCTATCACCTCCTCCTTTACTGTGACGTTGGCAGCATCCTCTTATTTAGTGAAGACAGATGCAAAATACTCATTTAGTACCTCAGCCATGCCCTCTGCCTCTACAATAAGATCTCCTTTTTGGTCCCCAATTGGCCCCACCCTTCCTTTGACTACATTTTTATTATTTATATGTTTATAAAAGACTTTTGGATTCCCTTTTATATTAGCCACTAATCTATTCTGATACTCGCTCTTTGCCTCTCTCAAACCATTTTTTAGAGCTCCTCTGTACTTTCTGTATTTAGCTTGGTTCTCGACTGTTTTATGAACTTTACATGTGTCATAAGCCTCCTTTTTCTGTTTCATTGTAATCTCTATATCGTTAGTCATCCAGGGAGTTCTAGCTTTGGATGCCCTTCCTTTTCCGCTCATGGGAATGTGTCTACTCTGTACCTGAATCATCCCCAAAGCCTTTCCACCATCTACAAGGCACAAGTAAGGAGTGTGATGGAATACTCTCCACTTGCCTGGATGAATGCAGCTCCAACAACACTCAAGAAGCTCGACACCATCCAGGACAAAGCAGCCCGCTTGATTGGCACTCCATCCACCACTTTAAATATTCGCTCCCTCCACCACTGGTGTACTATGGCTGCAGTGTGTACCATCTACAAGATGCACTGCAGCAACTCGCCAAGGCTTCTTCGGCAGCACCTCCCAAACCCACGACCTCTTCCACCTAGAAGGACAAGGGCAGCAGGCACATGGGAACACCACCACCTCCAAGTTCCCTTCCAAGTCACACACCATCCTGACTTGGAAATAAATCGCCGTTCCTTCATTGTCGCTGGGTCAAAATCCTAGAAATCCCTACCTAACAGCACTGTGGGAGTACCTTCACCACACGGACTGCAGCAGTTCAAGAAGGCGGCTCACCACAACCTTCTCAAGGGCAATTAGGGATGGGCAATAAATGCTGGCCTTGCCAGCGACGCCCACATCCCATAATCAAATAAAAAAAAGCTCTGTTGAGGTGCAACCCGTCCACCTTGAACAGGTCCCTCCTGCCCTAGAACTGGTCCCAATGCTCCAGGAATCTGAAGCCCTCTCTCCTGCACCATATCTCCAGCCACACGTTAACCTGTTTTATCCTACTATCCCTATACCCACTAGCGCGATGCACTGGGCGTAATCCAGAGATTACTACCTTTGAGGTCCTGCTCTTTAACTTCCTCCCTGACTCCTGAAACTCTGGGACCTCAACCCTTTTCCTTCCCATGTCATTGTTTCCCACATGGACCACGACTTTTGGCTGTTCCTCATCCCCCATCAAAATGTTCTGCACCCTCTTGGTGATGTCTTTTACCCCGGCACCAGGGAGGCAACACACCATGCGGGACTCACATCGGCGTTTGCAGAAATGCCTGTCTATCACCCTGACTATTCAATCCCCTATGACCACTCGATTGATATCATCCTCACTGTTTGCCACACGCCCAAGTTTGGTGTCATCGGCAAATTTAGAAATTTTACTCTGTATTCAAATATCCAGGTCATTTATATATATCAAAAAAAGCAGTGGCCCCAGCACTGACCCTTGGGGAACACCACTGTCTACCATCCTCCAGTCTGAAAAACAGCCATTTACCACAACTCGCTGTTTTCTGTTCTTAAGCCAATTCCTTATCCAAGCTGCCACTGAGCCTCAAATTTTGTTAACCAGCCTTCTATGTGGTACTTTGTCAAACACCTTTCGAAAATCCATGTAGACAACATCCATTGCATTCCCTTCATCAATCCTCCCTGTTACTTCATCAAAAAATTCAATTAGGTTAGATAAACATGATCTGCCTTTTACAAATCCGTGTTGACTCTCCTTAATTAGCTTAAACCTCTCCAAGTGCCTGTTAATTTTTTCCTTGATTATTGTTTCTAAAACTTTACCAACCACTGATGTTAAACTGACCGGCCTGTAGTTACTAGGATTGTCCTTACACCCTTTCTTGAACAATGGTGTCACATTTGCCACTTTCCAACCCTCAGGCACCTCCCCCACATCTAGGGAAGATTTGAAAATTATGGCAAGCCCTTCCGCTATCTCCTCCCCCAATTCCCTTAGCAATCTGGGATGCAAGCGACTTATCCACTCTAAGCATACCCAGCCTTTCTAGTACATCCTGTCTATCAATTTTTACCCCTTCCATTGCTTCTACCTTTTCCACTGTTATCAATATTTTGTCAGCATCCACCTTGCCCTGCGCCTCTAATGGATAGAGAGAGAGAATGGATAGAGAGAGAGAGAATGGATAGAGAGAGAGGGAATGGATAGAGAGAGGGAATGGATAGAGAGAGAGAGGAATGGATAGAGAGAGGGAATGGATAGAGAGAGGGAATGGATAGAGAGAGGGAATGGATACAGAGAGAGAGGGAATGGATAGAGAGAGAGGGAATGGATAGAGAGAGGGAATGGATAGAGAGAGGGAATGGATAGAGAGAGGGAATGGATAGAGAGAGGGAATGGATACAGAGAGAGAGGGAATGGATAGAGAGAGAGAATGGATACAGAGAGAGAGGGAATGGATAGAGAGAGGGAATGGATAGAGAGAGAGAGAATGGATAGAGAGAGGGAATGGATAGAGAGAGGGAATGGATAGAGAGAGGGAATGGATAGAGAGAGGGAATGGATAGAGAGGGAATGGATAGAAAGAGGGAATGGATACAGAGAGAGAGGGAATGGAGAGAGAGAGGGAATGGAGAGAGAGAGGGAATGGAGAGAGGGGAATGGATAGAGAGAGAATGGAGAGAGGGGAATGGATAGAGAGAATGGAGAGGGGGGAATGGATAGAGAGAATGGAGAGAGGGGAATGGAGACAGAGAGAGAGGGAATGGAGAGAGGGGAATGAATAGAGAGCGAGAGGGAATGGATAGAGAGAGAGAAAATGGACAGAGAGAGAGGGAATGGACAGAGAGAGGGAATGGACAGAGAGAGAGAATGGATAGAGAGAGAGAATGGATAGAGAGAGGGACTGGATAGAGAGAGGGAATGGAGAGAGGGGAATGGATAGAGTGAGAGAATGGATAGAGAGAGAGAATGGATCGAGACAGAGAATGGATAGAGAGAGGGAATGGATAGAGAGAGGGAATGGATAGAGAGAGAGAGGGAATGGATAGAGAGAGGGAGGGAATGGATAGAGAGAGAATGGATAGAGAGAGGGAATGGATAGAGAGAGGGAATGGATAGAGAGAGAGAGGAATGGATAGAGAGAGGGAGGGAATGGATAGAGAGAGAATGGATAGAGAGAGGGAATGGATAGAGAGAGGGAATGGTTAGAGAGAGAGAGAGAATGGACAGAGAGAGGGAGGGAATGGATAGAGAGAGAGAGGGAATGGATAGAGAGAGAGAGGGAATGGATAGAGAGAGAGAGGGAATGGATAGAGAGAGAGAGGGAATGGATAGAGAGAGAGAATGGATAGAGAGAGAGGGAATGGATAGAGAGAGAGGGAATGGATAGAGAGAGAATGGATAGAGAGAGAGAATGGATAGAGAGAGAGGGAATGGAGAGAGAGAGGGAATGGATAGAGAGAGAGAGAATGGATAGAGAGAGGGGGAATGGATATAGAGAGAGAGAATGGATAGAGAGAGAGAGAGAATGGATAGAGAGAGAGAGAGAATGGAAAGAGAGAGAGAGGGAATGGATATAGAGAGAGAGAATGGATAGAGAGAGAGAGGGAATGGATGGAGAGAGAGAATGGATGGAGAGAGAGAATGGATAGAGAGAGAGAGGGAATGGCTAGAGTGAGAGAGGGAATGGATAGAGAGAGAGAGAGGGAATAGATAGAGAGAGAGAGGGAATAGATAGAGAGAGAGAGAGGGAATGGATGGAGAGAGAGAATGGATGGAGAGAGAGAATGGATAGAGAGAGAGAGAATGGATAGAGAGAGAGAGGGAATGGATGGAGAGAGAGAATGGATGGAGAGAGAGAATGGATAGAGAGAGAGAGAATGGATAGAGAGAGAGAGGGAATGGATGGAGAGAGCGAATGGCTAGAGTGAGAGAGGGAATGGCTAGAGTGAGAGAGGGAATGGATAGAGAGAGGGAATGGATGAAGAGAGAGAATGGATAGAGAGAGAGCGAATGGATAGAGAGAGAGAGCGAATGGATAGAGAGAGAGGGAGTGCTAGAGTGAGAGAGGGAATGGAGAGAGAGAGGGATTGGATAATGTGAGGGAATGGCTAGAGAGAGGGAATGGCTAGAGAGAGGGAATGGCTAGAGAGAGGGAATGGATAGAGAGAGGGAATGGATAGAGAGAGGGAATGGATAGAGTGAGAGAGGGAATGGATAGAGAGAGAGTGAGATTGGATAGAGAGAGAGAATGGATAGAGAGAGGGGGAATGGATAGAGAGAGAGAGATTGGATAGAGAGAGAGAGAGAGAATGGATAGAGAGAGAGGGGGAATGGATAGAGAGAGAGGGGGAATGGATAGAGAGAGAGAGGGAATGGATAGAGAGAGAGAGAGATTGGATAGAGAGAGAGAGAGAGAGAATGGATAGAGAGAGAGGGGGAATGGATAGAGAGAGAGGGAGTGCTAGAGAGAGAGGGAATGGAGAGAGAGAGGGATTGGATAATGTGAGGGAATGGCGAGAGAGGGAATGGCTAGAGAGAGGGAATGGCTAGAGAGAGGGAATGGCTAGAGAGAGGGAATGGATAGAGTGAGAGAGGGAATGGATAGAGAGAGAGATTGGATAGAGAGAGAGAATGGATAGAGAGAGGGGGAATGGATAGAGAGAGAGAGATTGGATAGAGAGAGAGAGAGAGAATGGATAGAGAGAGAGGGAATGGATAGAGAGAGAGAGAGATTGGATAGAGAGAGAGAGAATGGATAGAGAGAGAGGGGGAATGGATAGAGAGAGAGAGGGAATGGATAGAGAGAGAGAGAGATTGGATAGAGAGAGAGAGAATGGATAGAGAGAGAGGGGGAATGGATAGAGATAGAGAGAGGGGGGAATGGATAGTGAGAGAGAGATTGGATAGAGAGAGAGAGAATGGATAGAGAGAGAATGGATAGAGAGAGGGGGGAATGGATAGAGAGAGAGGCAGACAGGGTAATGGATCATAGAATCATAGAAATTTATGGCACAGAAGGAGGCCATTCGGCCCATCATGTCTGTGCCGGCCGACAAAGAGCTATCCAGCCTAATCCCACTTTCCAGCTCTTGGTCCGTAACCCTGTAGGCACTTCAAGTGCATAGCCAAGTACTTTGTCATGTGATGAGGGTTTCTGCCTCTACCACACTTTCAGGCAGTGAGTTCCAGACCCCCACCACCCTCTGGGTGAAAACATTTCGCCTCAACTCCCCTCCAATCCTTCTACCCATTACTTTAAATCTATGCCCCTTGGTTATTGACCTCTCTGCTAAGGGAAGTAGGTCCTTCCTATCCACTCTATCTAGGCCCCTCATAATTTTATACACCTCAATCTAGTCTCCCCTCAGCCTTCTCTGTTCTAAAGAAAACAACCCCAGCCTCTCCAATCTTTCCTCATAGCTAAAATTCTCCAGTCCTGGCAACATCCTTGTAAATCTCCTCTGCACCCTCTCTAGTGCAATCACATCTTTCCTGTAATGTGGTGACCAGAACTGCACGCAGTACTCTAGCTGAGGCCAAACTAGTGTTTTATACAGTTCAAGCATAACCTCCCTGCTCTTATATTCTATGTCTTGGCTAATAAAGGAAAGTATCCCGTATGTCTTATTAACTACCTGTCCTGCTACCTTCAGGGATCAGTGGAAATGCACGCCAAGGTCCCTCTGTTCCTCTACATGTCTCAGTATCCTACCATTTATTGTGTATTCCTTTGCCTTGTTAGCCCTCCCCACTACACTCAACCCATTCCCCACACACCTGTCCCTGTCCTGGGCCTACACTCTCCCCCGCACCCACACCCACCTCGCATACACTCCCCCACCGCCCCCCCCACCTCCCTACCCCCCCACGTGCCTACCGGGGCATACACTCCCCCACCGGGGCCTCCCCACCTGTCCCTCTTAGAGTGAAATGTTCTAGGAGTTGCAGTATAGCTGGGAGCTGGGACAACCCACGCCTCTCCCTTTCACAGTGTATACTTTCCACTGATGCTCTGTGCCCTGTCTGTGGGGATGCTGTTTACTCCCACATCCTTGTGGTGTGCCTAATTTTAAATGGGCAGTGCCGCAGAATGTGTTTGCCAGATGTGGTGAATTTGTGAGGCTGTATTTAGCTTGTTTCCTGCATGCCTGAGCTGAGCTCTGCCCTCCACCTTGTCTTCATTACCCTGTGCTGCTTGTCATCGCTCCTCCAGGAGGCTTCAGTTCGGGGTCACAGTGTGAGTTGGCCTCAGTCCATGGGGAACCTCTGTCAGTGTCTCACTCTCCCCACTCGCCTTGCTGCCAATTTAACAATCCCATTCGTGGCTGATTTACAATCGTAGCCTCAATCTGTATTATTATAGGAATATGAAGGAGAGCTGTGGGCACTGGTACCAGTCTAAATGCTAACAGTCAGTGATGGGCTCACTCCTCATATTAAAACAGTCTGACTTAGAGCAGGAAAGCGCAGGAGTTGCAGACTGTGACTGGTACGGCCCGTATTTCCACAGATGACAGCAGTTGTCCATTACCTCACTCTTTGTGGGTGAGTCAAGGCAGTGAGTGTCTTAAACTGTGCACACACCTCGAGCTCCATCCCACCAATCCAAAGATCCTTCTCTCGCTCTCTCTCTCTATCCATTTAACCCCTACCTTTCAATATCTATTTACAGCCTACCCTTCACTCTCTCTATCCATTTATATTGTGCCATTCTCTCTCTCTATCCATTTACAAATTACCCTTCTCTCTCTCTCTATCCATTTTCACTACCCTTCACTCTCTGACCATTTACCCCAACCCTTCTATCAATTTATACCCGACCCTTCTCTTTCTCTTTACTCTCGCTCTCTCTATCCATTTACAGCCTACCCTTCGCTCTCTCTATCCAGTTATAGCATACCATTCTCTCTCCCTCTAACCATTTATAAACTACCCTCTCTCAATCCATTAACAACCTGCCATTCTCTCTCTCTCTATCCATTTACACTCTACACCACTCTCTATCGTTTTACCCTACCCTTTCCTCCCTCCATCAATTTAAACTTTACCTTTTTATCTGTCTCACTATCAATTTACACTCTACCCTTCTCTCTCACTATCTATTTACACACGACCCTTCTCTCTCTCTCAATCCATTAACAACCTACCATTCTCTCTCCCTATCCATTTTCACTCTCTTTATTCTCTATCCACTTACACCTGACCCTTCTCACTCTCTATCCATTTACACTCTACACTTCACTCTCTGTCCATTTAGCACTGTATCGATACAAAATGAATCCCACTCCGCCGCTCTCTCCCCCTCGCCCTGTATCAATCCCAAACTAATCCCACTGCCCTGCTTTGTCCCCATAGCCCTGCATCAATCTCAAACTAATCCCACTGCCCTGCTTTGTCCCCATAGCCCTGTATCAATCTCAAACTAATCCCACTGTTCTGCTCTCTCCCCATAGCCCTGTATTAATCCCAAACTAATCCCACTGCCCCGCTCTCTCCCCATAGCCCTGTATCAATCCCAAACTAATCCCACTGCCCAGCTCTCTCCCCATAGCCCTGTATCAATCTCAAACTAATCCCACTGCCCTGCTTTGTCCCCATAGCCCTGTATCAATCTCAAACTAATCCCACTGCCCTGCTTTGTCCCCATAGCCCTGTATCAATCTCAAATTAATCCCACTGTTCTGCTCTCTCCCCATAGCCCTGTATTAATCCCAAACTAATCCCACTGCCCTGCTCTCTCCCCATAGCCCTGTATCAATCTCAAACTAATCCCACTGCCCAGCTCTCTCCCCATAGCCCTGTATCAATCTCAAACTAATCCCACCGCCCCGCTCTCTCCCCATAGCCCTGTATCAATCTCAAACTAATCCCACTGCCCCGCTCTCTCCCCATAGCCCTGTATCAATCTCAAACTAATCCCACTGTCCCGCTCTCTCCCCATAGCCCTGTATCAATCTCAAACTAATCCCACTGCCCCGCTCTCTCCCCATAGCCCTGTATCAATCTCAAACTAATCCCACTGCCCCGCTCTCTCCCCATAGCCCTGTATCAATCTCAAACTAATCCCACTGCCCCGCGCTCTCCCCATAGCCCTGTATCAATCTCAAACTAATCCCACCGCCCCGCTCTCTCCCCATAGCCCTGTATCAATCTAAAACTAATCCCACTGCCCTGCTTTGTCCCCATAGCCCTGTATCAATCTCAAACTAATCCCACTGTTCTGCTCTCTCCCCATAGCCCTGTATCAATCCCAAACTAATCCCACTGCCCTGCTTTGTCCCCATAGCCCTGTATCAATCTCAAACTAATCCCACTGTTCTGCTCTCTCCCCATAGCCCTGTATTAATCCCAAACTAATCCCACTGCCCCGCTCTCTCCCCATAGCCCTGTATCAATCCCAAACTAATCCCACTGCCCTGCTCTCTCCCCATAGCCCTGTATCAATCTCAAACTAATCCCACTGCCCCGCTCTCTCCCCATAGCCCTGTATCAATCTCAAACTAATCCCACCGCCCCGCTCTCTCCCCATAGCCCTGTATCAATCTCAAACTAATCCCACTGCCCCGCTCTCTCCCCATAGCCCTGTATCAATCTAAAACTAATCCCACTGCCCCGCTCTCTCCCCATAGCCCTGTAACAATCCCAAACTAATCCCACTGCCCCGCTCTCTCCCCATAGCCCTGTAACAATCCCAAACTAATCCCACTGTTCTGCTCTCTCCCCATAGCCCTGTATCAATCTAAAACTAATTCGACAGTCCTGGGGGGAAAAATTGGGTCGCTCCCCCTTTGGGGCGCTAACTTCGCCCCCGAAAAAATTAGCGCCCCGCGGCCATAATTCACCGGTAGCACTCCAAGAGGGAGGCGGGGTGCTACTGGAAATGCCCCACCTCCCTCTTGGGGCGCTGTGAGTGAATATTGCGGCGCTATGTGGCGCTGCAGTACTGCAGGCCTTCCTCCTCTTATTGGAGGGGCCTAGCGCATTGCAACCCGGGGCCCAGGGCCCAGCTGGGCCACCAGGGATCAGAGTGTCGGCACAAGAGCCCGGCACTCAAGAGAAGTGCCGGGCTCACGGAGCGCAGCCGGCACTCCGTGGGGGGGCTGCTCAGGAGGCCGGGGACGGCAACGAGGGCAGGTGCTGGCAGGCGGCCAAACAACAAAAATGGCACCTCCCCATTAATTTGCGCCGCCCCGGCCGCAGGTAGGCCCCCCTGACCCTGTTGGACATAGCGTCTGGCGCTAAGTCAGGGGGCGCTACCGAAAATCGCGGCTGGGGTGCGAGCGGGGCGCTGCGTACGATGATGACGTCATCACTGGCGGCGCAGTGCTGCGGGGCGCTAACGGTTACCACCGCCGCTAACCTCCTGCTGAATTTCGCGGGAGGCGCTGGCGGTGCCACGCCCGGGCGCTAGTTGCTTTGCGCCCCGTTAGCGCCCTCTTCGGGCGCAAAGCAACCGAATTTTTAGGCCCTGTTCTCTTCCCATAGCTTTGTATCAATCCCAAACTAATCCCACTGTCTCGCTGTCTCCCCATAGCCCTGTAGGAATTCCAACTAATGCCACTTGCAGGCTCTCTCCCCATAGCCCTGTATAAATCCAAAACTAATCCCACTGCACCGCTCTCCCCCATAGCCTTGTATCAATCTCAAATTAATCCCACTGTTCTGCTCTCTCTCCATGGCCCTGTATCAATCCAAAACTAACCTCACTGACCCGCTCTCTTCCCATATCCCTGTATCAGTCTAAAACTAATCCCAGTGCTTTGCTCTTTTTCGACAATCCTGTATCAACATCTGCTTCAAATATGTATCCAATTATCCCTTGAATGAAGCAATGGTGTCAAAGCATTCCATACTCCAACAACTGTCAAGAAATTTCTCCTAAACTTGCAACGGGCTCTCAGTGATAATTTTACATTGATGACCCCTCATCACTGACCAGAGGAAATAATTTTTCCCAATTCACTATCAAACTCTTCATAATTTTAAAAACCTATTAATCTCCCTTTAGCCTTCTCTGCTCCAAGGGGAATAGTACCAATATCTCCTCGTAACTACAGTTTCCCCATTCCTGACATCATCCTGGTGAATCTACAACAACATCTTGCATTTATATAGTGCCTTTATTGTAGTAAAACGTCTCAAGGTGCTTCACAGGAGCATAGTCCGAGAAAATTTGACACCGAGCCACATAAGGAGATATTAGGACAGACTTGGTCAAAGAGCTAGTTTGAAGGTGCGTCTTCAAGGTAGAGAGAGAGGTACAGAGGAGTAGAGGCTTTGGAAGGGAATTATTGAGCTTAGTGCCCAGGCAGTTGAAGGCACGGCCGCCAATGGTGGAGCGATTAAAATCGGGGATGTTCAAGAGGCCAGAATTGGAGGAGCGCAGATATCTCGGAGATATAACCATCAGACTAAACTCCCCTGACCCTTTAATAACATCAGACTAAACTCCCCGACCCTTTAATAACCATCAGACTAAACTCCCCGACCCTTTAATAAACATCAGACTAAACTCACTGACCCTTTAATAAACATCAGACTAAACTCCCCGACCCTTTAATAACCATCAGACTAAACTCCCCGACCCTTTAATAAACATCAGACTAAACTCACTGACCCTTTAATAAACATCAGACTAAACTTCCCGACCCTTTAATAAACATCAGACTAAACTCACTGACCCTTTAATAAACATCAGACTAAACTTCCCGACCCTTTTGCTATGTCTTTGATGTGGTACCTTCCTGGCTGACTTAATTAAACTTTATCACACCTCGGCAGATAGTCAGGATGATTTAATTTAGTGGTCTGCAATTGTAAGGTACACATGCTTTGTTCTCTATCTATATATGCTTTGGCGATTCTGTATCTAATTTACTTCACCTGAGGAAGGAGCAATCGATAGCTCCGAAAGCTTGTGATTTCAAATAAAACTGTTGGACTATAACCTGGTGTTGTGCGACCTCTCAATTTTGTCCACCGCAGTCCAACACTGGCATCTCCGCATCATGACCTTTAATAAACATCAGACTAAACTCCCCGACCCTTTAATAATCATCAGACTAAACTCCCCGACCCTGTAATAACCATCAGACTAAACTCCCCGACCCTGTAATAATCATCAGACTAAACTCCCCGACCCTTTAATAAACATCAGACTAAACTCCCCGACCCTGTAATAATCATCAGACTAAACTCCCCGACCCTGTAATAATCATCAGACTAAACTCCCTGACCCTGTAATAATCATCAGACTAAACTCCCCGACCCTTTAATAAACATCAGACTAAACTCCCCGACCCTGTAATAATCATCAGACTAAACTCCCCGACCCTGTAATAAACATCAGACTAAACTCCCCGACCCTGTAATAAACATCAGACTAAACTCCCCGACCCTTGTTTATTAAAGGGTCGGGGAGTTTAGTCTGATGTTTATTACAGGGTCGGGGAGTTTAGTCTGATGTTTATTACAGGGTCGGGGAGTTTAGTCTGATGATTATTACAGGGTCGGGGAGTTTAGTCTGATGTTTATTAATCAGACTAAACTCCCCGACCCTGTAATAATCATCAGACTAAACTCCCCGACCCTGTAATAATCATCAGACTAAACTCCCCGACCCTGTAATAATCATCAGACTAAACTCCCCGACCCTGTAATAATCATCAGACTAAACTCACTGACCCTGTAATAACCATCAGACTAAACTCCCCGACCCTTTAATAAACATCAGACTAAACTCCCCGACCCTGTAATAAACATCAGACTAAACTCCCCGACCCTTTAATAAACATCAGACTAAACTCCCCGACCCTGTAATAATCATCAGACTAAACTCCCCGACCCTTTAATAAACATCAGACTAAACTCCCCGACCCTGTAATAAACATCAGACTAAACTCCCCGACCCTTTAATAAACATCAGACTAAACTCACTGACCCTTTAATAATCATCAGACTAAACTCCCCGACCCTGTAATAATCATCAGACTAAACTCACTGACCCTTTAATAAACATCAGACTAAACTCCCCGACCCTGTAATAATCATCAGACTAAACTCCCCGACCCTTTAATAAACATCAGACTAAACTCCCCGACCCTGTAATAAACATCAGACTAAACTCCCCGACCCTTTAATAAACATCAGACTAAACTCACTGACCCTTTAATAAACATCAGACTAAACTCCCCGACCCTGTAATAATCATCAGACTAAACTCCCTGACCCTTTAATAAACATCAGACTAAACTCCCCGACCCTGTAATAATCATCAGACTAAACTCACTGACCCTTTAATAACCATCAGACTAAACTCCCTGACCCTTTAATAAACATCAGACTAAACTCCCCGACCCTGTAATAATCATCAGACTAAACTCACTGACCCTTTAATAACCATCAGACTAAACTCCCTGACCCTTTAATAAACATCAGACTAAACTCCCCGACCCTGTAATAATCATCAGACTAAACTCCCTGACCCTTTTGCTATGTCTTTGATGTGGTACCTTCCTGGCTGACTTAATTAAACTTTATCACACCTCGGCAGATAGTCAGGATGATTTAATTTAGTGGTCTGCAATTGTAAGGTACACATGCTTTGTTCTCTATCTATATATGCTTTGGCGATTCTGTATCTAATTTACTTCACCTGAGGAAGGAGCAATCGATAGCTCCGAAAGCTTGTGATTTCAAATAAAACTGTTGGACTATAACCTGGTGTTGTGCGACCTCTCAATTTTGTCCACCGCAGTCCAACACTGGCATCTCCGCATCATGACCTTTAATAAACATCAGACTAAACTCCCCGACCCTTTAATAATCATCAGACTAAACTCCCCGACCCTGTAATAACCATCAGACTAAACTCCCCGACCCTTTAATAATCATCAGACTAAACTCCCCGACCCTTTAATAAACATCAGACTAAACTCCCCGACCCTGTAATAATCATCAGACTAAACTCCCCGACCCTGTAATAATCATCAGACTAAACTCCCCGACCCTGTAATAATCATCAGACTAAACTCCCCGACCCTTTAATAAACATCAGACTAAACTCCCCGACCCTGTAATAATCATCAGACTAAACTCCCCGACCCTGTAATAATCATCAGACTAAACTCCCCGACCCTGTAATAATCATCAGACTAAACTCCCCGACCCTGTAATAATCATCAGACTAAACTCCCCGACCCTGTAATAACCAGCAGACTAAACTCCCCGACCCTGTAATAATCATCAGACTAAACTCCCCGACCCTGTAATAATCATCAGACTAAACTCCCCGACCCTGTAATAATCATCAGACTAAACTCCCCGACCCTGTAATAACCAGCAGACTAAACTCCCCGACCCTGTAATAATCATCAGACTAAACTCCCCGACCCTGTAATAATCATCAGACTAAACTCCCCGACCCTGTAATAACCAGCAGACTAAACTCCCCGACCCTGTAATAATCATCAGACTAAACTCCCCGACCCTGTAATAATCATCAGACTAAACTCCCCGACCCTGTAATAACCATCAGACTAAACTCCCCGACCCTGTAATAACCAGCAGACTAAACTCCCCGACCCTGTAATAAACATCAGACTAAACTCCCCGACCCTGTAATAACCAGCAGACTAAACTCCCCGACCCTGTAATAACCAGCAGACTAAACTCCCCGACCCTGTAATAACCAGCAGACTAAACTCCCCGACCCTTCAGTAGTGTTGGGCCTGTGACCTGAGTCTGGTGAATTTGACCCTCTGCCCTCATACTCTCTCGGCAGCGGCGAGCAGGTTTCTGTACCAGAAATGAACTGCTGAGTTGTTGGGACCAGTGCATGATGTGAAAGAAAAACAGGAAATGGGGGAAACCCAGAAGTTCGATTAGTGATTGCACCGGCTGTGAACAGGAAATGGAAAGTGAGACCGTTATTTTAGTAAAGGCTGGAGGAATTGGAAGGAAGGACAGGCTCCACAGATACCAACTCGATTAGACACAGTAAACGGCTTTAATTACATCCACATTACCAAAAAGAATCTGTGATATGATCTAAGCTCTGAGTGAGGTGCAGAACCTGCAAAAGACAAATGTGGGGGCTGTCAAGACACAGGATGGTTCGAAACAAGAACATGGTAACAGAGAGTAAGTGGCAGGATCAAGATTAAACCAGCCACTGGGACACGTGTGTCCGTCAGACTCGCCCAGTAACAAACTGGCTCATCTTCAGTATAAAGTACTGGAGTGGCTCAGAGCTCAGAGGAGAGTGAGGTGTCCCCTAATCCCTGCCCGGGGAGTGTCTCTATACCCTGCCCCGGGGAGAGTATCTCTATACCCTGCCCCGGGGAGAGTGTCTGTACCCTGCCCCGGGGTGAGTGTCTATACCCTGCCCCGGGGAGAGTGTCTCCATACCCTGCCCCGGGGAGCGTGTCTCTATACCCTGCCCCGGGGAGAGTGTCTCTATACCCTGCCCCGGGGAGCGGGTCTCTATACCCTGCCCCGGGGAGAGTGTCTCTATACCCTGCCCCGGGGAGAGTGTCTGTACCCTGCCCCGGGGAGAGTGTCTCCATACCCTGCCCCGGGGAGCGTGTCTCTATACCCTGCCCCGGGGAGAGTGTCTCTATACCCTGCCCCGGGGAGCGGGTCTCTATACCCTGCCCCGGGGAGAGTGTATCTATACCGTGCCCCGGGGAGAGTGTCTGTACCCTGCCCCGGGGAGAGTGTCTGTACCCTGCCCCGGGGAGAGTGTCTCTATACCCTGCCCCGGGGAGTGTGTCTCTATACCCTGCCCCGGGGAGAGTGTCTGTACTCTGCCCCGGGGAGAGTGTCTGTACCCTGCCCCGGGGAGAGTGTCTCTATACCCTGCCCCGGGGAGTGTGTCTGTACCCTGCCCCGGGGAGAGTGTCTGTACCCTGCCCCGGGGAGAGTGTCTGTACCCTGCCCCGGGGAGAGTGTCTGTACACTGCCCCGGGGAGAGTGTCTATACCCTGCCCCGGGGAGTGTGTCTGTACCCTGCCCCGGGGAGAGTGTCTGTACCCTGCCCCGGGGAGTGTGTCTGTACCCTGCCCCGGGGAGTGTGTCTGTACCCTGCCCCGGGGAGAGTGTCTGTACCCTGCCCCGGGGAGAGTGTCTCTATACCCTGCCCCAGGGAGTGTGTCTGTACCCTGCCCCGGGGAGAGTGTCTGTACCCTGCCCCGGGGAGAGTGTCTGTACCCTGCCCCGGGGAGAGTGTCTGTACACTGCCCCGGGGAGAGTGTCTATACCCTGCCCCGGGGAGTGTGTCTATACCCTGCCCCGGGGAGTGTGTCTGTACCCTGCCCCGGGGAGAGTGTCTGTACCCTGCCCCGGGGAGTGTGTCTGTACCCTGCCCCGGGGAGTGTGTCTGTACCCTGCCCCGGGGAGAGTGTCTGTACCCTGCCCCGGGGAGAGTGTCTGTACCCTGCCCCGGGGAGAGTGTCTCTATACCCTGCCCCGGGGAGTGTGTCTGTACCCTGCCCCGGGGAGAGTGTCTGTACCCTGCCCCGGGGAGTGTGTCTGTACCCTGCCCCGGGGAGTGTGTCTGTACCCTGCCCCGGGGAGAGTGTCTGTACACTGCCCCGGGGAGAGTGTCTATACCCTGCCCCGGGGAGTGTGTCTGTACCCTGCCCCGGTTGGAGTGTCTATACCCTGCCCCGGGGAGAGTGTCTGTACCCTGCCCCGGTTGGAGTGTCTATACCCTGCCCCGGGGAGAGTGTCTGTACCCTGCCCCGGGGAGAGTGTCTGTACCCTGCCCCGGGGAGTGTCTGTACCCTGCCCCGGGGAGTGTGTCCCCGATACTTACTCACTACCTATTGTCAGCCACGGCTCAGTTTCTATCATTCTCACCTCAGAAGGTTTCGTGTTGAAGTCCTACTCTCGAGCCTTGAGCACAATAATCTGAGCTGACAGTCCAGTGCAATACTGAGGGTGAGCGGCATTGTCGGAGGTGTCCTCTTTCGAAAGAGTCGTTAAACCGATTTACCGTCTGCTCTCTCAGGTGAACGCAAATGATCCCACAGCACTATTTCGAAGAGGAGCAGGGGAGTTATCCTTGGTGTACTGGCCAGTATTTATCCCTCAATCAACCTTCCTAACAACAGATTACTTGGTCATTATCACATTTTTGTTTTTTGGGAGCTTTATGTACGCAAATTGGTTGCTGCATTTCCTACTTTACAACAGTGCCTACACTAAATTACTTCATTTGCTGTAAAGCACTTCGTGATGTCCTGAATCGTGAACGGTGCCATATAAATGCGTGTCTTTCTTTCATTCTTTGTCTAGTACAGTCACTCTCCATCACCGTCTCTCTCCTTATTGTCACTTCCTGTTTTGTCACTCCCCGTTACCGTCACTCCCCGTTACCGTCACTCCCCGTTACCGTCACTCCCCGTTACCGTCACTCCCCGTTACCGTCACTCCCCGTTACCGTCACTCCCCGTTACCGTCACTCCCCGTTACCGTCACTCCCCGTTATTGTCACTCCCCGTTATTGTCACTCCCCGTTACCGTCACTCCCCATTATTGTCACACCCATTACTGTCACACCCCGTGACGGTCACTCCCCATGACGGTCACTCCCCATGACGGTCACTCCCCATGACGGTCACTCCCCGTTACTGTCACACCCCATGACGGTCACTCCCCATGACGGTCACTCCCCATGACGGTCACTCCCCGTCACCGTCACACCCCGTCACCGTCACACCCCCGTCACCGTCACTCCCCCGTCACCGTCACTCCCCGTCACCGTCACTCCCCGTCACCGTCACTCCCCGTCACCGTCACTCCCCGTCACAGTCACTCCCCGTCACTGTCACTCCCCGTCACTGTCACTCCCCGTCACTGTCACTCCCCATTACTGTCACTCCCCATTATTGTCACTCCCCATTATTGTCACTCCCCATTATTGTCACTCCCCATGACAGTCACTCCCCGTTACTGTCACTCCCCATTACTGTCACTCCCCGTTACTGTCACTCCCCGTTATTGTCACTCCCCGTTATTGTCACTCCCCGTTACAGTCACTCCCCGTTACCGTCACTCCCCGTTACCGTCACTCCCCGTTACCGTCACTCCCCGTTACCGTCACTCCCCGTTACCGTCACTCCCCATGACTGTCACTCCCCGTTATAGTCACTCCCCGTTATAGTCACTCCCCATTACCGTCACTCCCCATTACAGTCACTCCCCGTTACAGTCACTCCCCGTTACAGTCACTCCCCGTTACAGTCACTCCCCGTTACCGTCACTCCCCGTTACCGTCACTCCCCGTTACCGTCACTCCCCGTTACCGTCACTACCCGTTACCGTCATTACCCGTTACCGTCACTCCCCGTTACCGTCACTCCCCATGACTGTCACTCCCCGTTATAGTCACTCCCCATTACAGTCATTACCCGTTACCTTCACTCCCCGTTACCGTCACTCCCCGTTACCGTCACTCCCCGTTACAGTCACTCCCCGTTACTGTCACTCCCCGTTACCGTCACTCCCCGTTACAGTCATTACCCGTTACCGTCACTCCCCGTTACCGTCACTCCCCATGACTGTCACTCCCCGTTATAGTCACTCCCCGTTATAGTCACTCCCCATTACCGTCACTCCCCGTCACCGTCACTCCCCGTTACTGTCATTACCCGTTACTGTCACTCCCATTATTGTCACACCCGTCACCGTCACTCCCCGTCACCGTCACTCCCCATGACTGTCACTCCCCATGACTGTCACTCCCCATGACTGTCACTCCCCATGACTGTCACTCCCCATGACTGTCACTCCCCATGACTGTCACTCCCCATGACTGTCACTCCCCATGACTGTCACTCCCCATGACTGTCACTCCCCATGACTGTCACTCCCCATGACAGTCACTCCCCATGACAGTCACTCCCCATGACAGTCACTCCCCATGACAGTCACTCCCCATGACTGTCACTCCCCATGACTGTCACTCCTCGTTATTGTCACTCCCCGTTACAGTCACTCCCCGTTACTGTCACACCCCGTTACTGTCACACCCATCACCGTCACTCCCCGTTACCGTCATTCCCCGTTACCGTCACACCCCGTTACCGTCACACCCCGTTACTGTCACACCCATCACCGTCACTCCCCGTTACCGTCACTCCCCGTTACCGTCACTCCCCGTTACCGTCACACCCCGTTACCGTCACTCCCCATTATTGTCACTCCCCATTATTGTCACTCCCCATGACTGTCACTCCCCATGACTGTCACTCCCCGTAATAGTCACTCCCCATTACTGTCACTCCCCGTTACTGTCACTCCCCGTTACTGTCACTCCCCATTATTGTCACTCCCCATTATTGTCACTCCCCATCACCGTCACTCCCCGTTACCGTCACTCCCCGTTACCGTCATTCCCCGTTACCGTCATTCCCCGTTACCGTCATTCCCCGTCACCGTCACTCCCCGTCACCGTCACACCCCGTCACCGTCACTGTTACTCCCCGTCACTGTCACTCCCAGTCACCGTCACTCCCCGTCACCGTCACTCCCCGTCACCGTCACCGTCACTCCCCGTTACCGTCACTCCCCGTTACCGTCACTCCCCGTCACCGTCACTCCCCATTATTGTCACTTCCCGTTACCGTCACTCCCCGTCACCGTCACTCCCCGTCACCGTCACTCCCCGTCACCGTCACTCCCCGTCACCGTCACTCCCCGTCACCGTCACTCCCCGTCACCGTCACTCCCCGTCACCGTCACTCCCCGTCACCGTCACTCCCCGTCACCGTCACACCCCGTCACCGTCACTCCCCGTCACCGTCACTCCCCGTCACCGTCACTCCCCGTCACACCCATTATTGTCACACCCCAATATTGTCAATTTGTCCTTCCTCATTACTGTTACTCCCCATCACTGTTATTCCCCATTACCCTCACTCCCGATTACTCTCACATCAATTACTCTCACACCCCATTACGCCCACACCCCATTACTCCCACTCCCCATTACTATTACTCTCACCCCGCATTACTAATTGTGTTTCTCTTTTCGCTCTCAGCTGACCGGGACTGCAGTTCTCTCACTTGGCCTGTGGCTTCGCTTTGACTCCCAGACCACAACTATATTCAGTGGTGACCATTGCCCCACATCCTTCTACATTGGTAAGTGAAGCCGAGTCTGGGGTGCAGTGCTGTCGTCCAGTCACACTCTGGAGAGTTTGTAAACAATGATAATTGTGTAAGATGAGTGAACACAAGCAGGCTGGGCCAGCCGGAGGCAGCGGCAGTGCAGTATAAATAGTAAAGAGTGAGTACAAAGCTGTGATGATAGAGGAGCTGGAGAATCAGAGACACAGCTCAGTGCAAATGGAATCCGTGGCTTCATATCTGGAAGCTTGGTCTAGCTCCCACTGTTTCCACCGTTCTGCCACAGATGAACTCTGGTTTGTCATTCAAAATGCCATCCATTACAGGATGTGGAAATAAAGAGTGAAAATGGTGCAGTGTTGGTTCACTGGAGGGGCAGCGTACCTGAGTACTTTAGGTTTAACAACAGTTATCATAAAGGGTATGGGGAGTGGGATTAGACTGGGTGGGATATTAAAGGGAATAAAATGGACAACAGTATTGGTAAACAATGATGTAGAACAGCAATGGGAAACATTTAAAACGGTGTCCAACAGAGTCCAGGAAAAATATATTCCGCTAAAAAACAAGAACAGACTAAACACTAATGAGACACCATGGATGAATAAAGGGAAAAATTGAGGGTAAGGGAGTACATGGACAGCAGAGGAGAGTGAGAATACGAAGAGACAGGAGAGAAGTCAAAAAACAATTAGGAAGGCAAAGAGGAACTATGAAATTAAATTATCAAGATACATAAACCAAAATGATAAAATATTGTACAGGCGCATAAATAAAAAAAGGAAAGTCGGGATGGGAATAGGGCCACTAAAATCACAGGCGGCGATAGCGAAATGGCAGAAATATTAAATAATTATTTTGCTTCAGTATTTACAGGGAGACAGATCAGGTGGACATAGCATCAGAAGATAAGATTAGAGATGATATAACCGCATTTAAAATAAAAAGAGAAATATAAAATAAACTAATCAAACTCAATGAGGATAAAACCCATGGTCCGGATGGATTGCACCCGCACATTTTCAAAGAATCTAGAGAAGAGATAGCAGAGGCACTATTATACATATTTAAATAATTCGTTAGAAAAAGGTATAGTGCCAGAGGACTGGTGGATAGCTAATGTTATACTTATACTTAAGAAGGGAGATAGAACATGTCCAGGGAACTATAGACCAGTCAGCTTAACATCGGTGGTAGGAAAGATAATGGAATCCCTACAGAAGGAGAAAATAGAAAAACATCTAGATACCAAAAATATAATAATGAATAGTCAGCCTGGATTTCAAAAGGGAAAGTCTTGCTTGACCAACCTCATTGAATTCTTTGAAGAGGTAACGGGGAGAGTAGACAAGAGCAATGCAGTAGATGTAATTTATCTAGATTTCCAAAAGACCTTCGATAAGGTGCCACATAATAGACTAATGAATAAGGTCAGAACATGCGGAGTCAGGGGACAAGTAGCAGAATAGATCGTTGGCTGGCTGAAGGACAGAAGGAAGTGAGTAGGGGTAAAGGGTAGCTATTCAGAGTGGCAGAAGGTGGAAAGTCGGGTCCCACAAGGATCAGTGCTGGGACCACTGTTGTTCACAATTTGTGATAACAATTTAGACTTTGGAATCGAAAACACAGTTTCTAAATTTGCGGATGACACCAAATTGGGGGGATAGTAATATGGAGAAGGACTGCAACAAATTAGAAGAAAACGTTAATAAACTTGCAGAATGGGCATATAATTGGTAAATGAATTTCAACATAGATATGTGTGAGGTATTACATTTTGGTAAGAAAAATAAGGAGGTTACATATTACTTGGAAAATAAGAATCTAAATGAGGTAGAGGAGCAAAGGAATCTCGGAGTACAAATACACAAATCACTAAAAGTAGCGATGCAGGTCAATAAGGGCATAAAAAAGCAAACCAAGCACTAGGGTTTATTTCTAGAGCAGAGGTTCCCAACCTTTACTTATTGCGTAACCCTCTTTCAGATCAACCAGCTGCCCGCGTACCCATACCAGCATACAGCATATTAAACTCAGCCAACTGCTTTTGTTGGAACTCAGTCTTGAGTCCGCTGTCAGTTGAGATGTTCAGGAGGTTCTCTTGTTCTTTTGTTGACAAGTCTTGCGGCATGGGTACTGCAGAAAAATTTGTGATAGGGTAGCGGATCCATCTGTTTGCGTTTCCCATCGAGGGAAAGTACTTGCGTAATTGCCTCGCCAGTTCACCGAGATGTTGCTTGATTTCACCTTTAGTACTGTCCTGCAACTGTAGTTCATTCGTTGTCAGGAACTCATGCATGTTTGGGAGAATTTCAGTGTTGTTTTGCTCCACAAACTGAGACCAGAGTTCCAGCTTTTTTATCATTGACTCAATTTTGCTCTGGACATTGAAGATGGTTGCACTCAGCCCTTGAAATCCTGGATTTAGCTCATTCAGGCAAGGGAATCTATCTGACAAGTAGCCCAGCCGTGAGAGCCAGGCCGTGTCACACAGACAGTGAGAGAGTGGGAATGGGTGGTCTGTAAAGAATAACTTGACATTGGAGTGAGGTTCCAAGACCTTGCCATGTGACAGCCATTCAACCTCCGTGTGGAGCAATAGATTGACGTGCTCGCTTCCCATCTCATCACATAGAGCGGAAAATATTCTGGAATTCAAGTGTCGATCTTTTATAAAGTTTACCATCGTCATAACATTTCCAGCACCTCCTTCAACTTGGTAGACATGCTTTTGGCAGCAAGTGCTTCCCTCTGTATACTGCAATGTGCCCACATTGCATTGGGAGCGACTGCTCTGATACGCGTCACTACTCCACCATGCCTAATGGTCATTGACTTTGCTCCATCGGTGCAGATGCCACTACATTGTGACCAGAAGATATCATGTTGATTTATGAAGCTGTCAAGCAACCGGAAACTCTTCTCAGCTGTTGTTCTGGTAGGCAGCGACTGGCAAAACGCAATGTCCTCCTGTATTGCACCTTTGTAAATGTACTAGAAGACGAGCTAAGCCTGCCACGCCTGTGGCTTCGTACTGGCTGCTAATAACACGGTTCACTAATTGAGTTAGGATGTCATTGGCCATATCATTAATTCAACGTGACACAGTGCTGTTTGATAATAGCACTAACTGAATTAATTTTTGGGCCTTCTCTCCAAGCATAGTGCTTACCATGCCTGCAGCCGCAGGTAGAATTAGTTCCTCTGCTATGGTGTGAGGTTTTCCTGACTTCGCAATGCTGTAACTCACTAAGTATGAGGCTTCAAGGGCCTTAATATTGTCACCAGCAGCAGCAGAGTGCCATTAGCTGTGCCCGCGTCACTGGAAGAATTCTAGCAGTTTGTCCTTGTGTTGTTCATGTTTTGTTTCCAAGTGCCTTCGTGGAAGTTTTAGGCTGTTATTTGACAGGACGTCACCACATAACATACACTGTGGCTGAGGGTATTCACCAGCTCCAGTCCAAGTAAATCCCATTTCGATCTACTTTTCGTCATATTTAGGCCTCTTTGATATAGGTCCTGTTTTGTGCCTGGTGTCAACGTTTCGCTTCACTGGCTGAGATTCGCACGTTGAGTCAGTAGTCGTTGTCTCACCAGTGATTTCAGTAAGTGCACTGGTACTGGCTAGACAAATTTCATTACTTCGCTTCTCATCACTGACACGTTGTGTGTTCTTCTTAACACTACCTGTTTTTAGCTATCTGTCCATTTTTCTACTCCGGCAGATGTAGTTATAGTGTGACGTATTCAACTGAAAAAAAACCCGACATAGTTCTGACCTCAGTTAGACTGGGCAGTTGCTGGGCAACTGAAACCGCGCTGTAGTGTACGGTGATTGGAGGTGAGGGCTCTGTACGTCATCGTCTCTGTGTATCTGTGTTCTTATTGGTCCATCTTGAAGTAAATTAACTATGCTATGTAACAAATTCCCACAGAGTTTTAAAGCTTCACCTTAATAGCCAATTCTAAAAATGCAATCAATCAATAAATTAAATAATTAATAAATAAAATCCACCATTAGACAATTTCTCCCACGTACCCCCCAGAGATGTCTCGGGTACCCCTGGGGTACGCGTACCACAGTTTGGGAACCTCTGTTCTAATTGAAAAGTAGTGAAGTTTGTATTGAACCTTGGTTAGACCACACTTGGAGTACTGTGGGCAGTTCTGTTCGCCATATTATAAAAAGGATTTAGAGGCACTGGAGAGGGTGCAAAAAAGATTTACAAGGATGATACCAGAAATGCGAGGTTATACCTATCAGGAAAGGATGAACAGGCTGGGTCTCTTTTGAAAAGAGAAGGCTGAGGGGTGACCTAATAGAGGTCTATAAAATTATGAAAGGTTTTGTAGAGTAGATACAGAGAGTGTGTTTCCACTTGTGGGGAAGAGAAAAACTAGAGGCCATCAATATAAGATAGTCACCAAGAAATCCAATAGGGAATTCAGAAGAAACTTCTTTACCCAAAGAGTGGTGAGAATGTGGAACTCGCTACCACAGGGAGTGGTTGAGGCGAATAGTATAGATGTATTTAAGGGGAGGCTGGATAAGCATATGAGGGAAATTGGATTAGAGGGTTATGCTGATAGTTAGATGAGGAAAGACGGGAGGAGGCTCGAGTGGAGCATAAACGCCGGCATGGACTGGTTGGGCCGAATGGCCTGTTTCTGTGCTGTATATTCTATGAATTTCTATGGTATGGGGAGTGAGCAAGAGAGTGGGATTAGAATGCATGGTATATTAAAGGGTATAAGGAACATAAGAATTAGGAGCAGCAGTAGGCCATAGGGCCCCTCGAGCCATTCAATAAGATCATGGCTGAACTTTTACATCAACTCCACTTTCCCGCTGATCCCCATATCCCTTAATTTCCTGAGTGCCCAAAAATCTATCGATCTCAGTCTTAAATATATAGACGACCCATTATCCTGAGACTATGCCCCCTAATCCTAGACACTCCAGCCAGGGGAAACAGCCTCTCAGCATCTACCCTGTCAGGCCCTCTAAGAATTTTATACATTTCGATGAAATCACCTCTCATTCTTCTAAACTCCAGAGAGTATCGGCCCATTCTACACAATCTCTCCTCATAGGACAGCCCTCTCAGCCCAGGAATTAATCTAGTGTACTTTTGTTGCACCCCCTTTAAGGCAAGTATATCCTTCCTCAGATAAGGAGATCTAAACTGTGCACCGTACTCCAGGTGTATTCTCACCAAAGCCCTGTACAATTGTAGAAAGACTTCCTTACTCTTATACTCCAACCCCCTTGCTAAAGGCCAACATGCCATTTGCCTTCCTTATTGCTTGCATGTTAACTTTCTGTGATTCGTGTACAAGGACCCCCAAATCCCTCTTAATACCAACATTTACTAGTCTCTCAATTTTTAAAAAATATTTTGTTTTTCCATTCTTCCTACCAAAGTGGATAATTTCACACTTCCCCACATTATACTCCATCTGCCACCTTCTTGCCCAATCACTTAACCTGTCTATATCCCTTTGTAGCCTCTTTGCATCTTCCTCACTGCTTATTTTCCCATCTAGCTTCATAAAGTTAGCAAACTTGGATATATTATGCTCTGTACCCACATCTAAGTCATAGATACAGATTGGCCCAGAAATTAAACATCAATGGTTCCCGCGGGGGTAAGGATTCCCCGCGATATCGCACTCCGCGCCTACCTTTTTGTTTGGGGCCCACACGAACTTTAGTTTCAGGGCCTCTCCCTGTTGCAACCGTGCAGTGCTTGCGTGTCCCAGAGGCGCAATTAGTTCGTGCGAGCTCTGGGATCACGTGATTCAGTTAGAGCCAATGGCAGCACACCATCTTTCATTCATAGTTTTGACAGCAAGGGCTGTCAAAGCTATGAATACTACAAGCCCCCAAAAGAACAGCTAAACCTCAATTAAATAAAAAAAAAAGCCATCACATTAATAAAATAAGTATAGTTAAATAAATTAACCACTTTAAACAAAAAATTAAATTTTTGAAAAAATTTAAAATCTTTTTAAAAGTTATAAAAATAAACTTACCTTTCTTTAAAGTCTCTAAAAAAGATAAACCTGTTGAAAAATTTTTAAAATAACACTTAATTAACTACTTACCTTGTTAAAAGGGGTCCTACGCCTGCTTTCTTTATGTGTAAAATCTTCACCACTTACCTGCGCGTTCAAACCTGAAAAAAAAACTAAGTGCACTGCGTGCGCACAACCTGTAGCGCACACGCGGTTCACTTAGGAACCGCCCCCTTTGCAATACACGAAGTGCCGGTTTCCCGCGCATGCGCAGTGCATGCAGGAAACCGGCAATTCGGGACCTAATACGCGAGAGTACACAGTGCGTACTCTCACGTATTAGGTTTAATTTTCGGGCCAATGTAAATAGCTGAGGCCCGAGCACTGATCCTTGTGGCACTCCATTAGATACTCTACCATCCCAAAAATGACCCATTTTCTGTCTGTCTCTCTTTCTCTGTCTCTTTCTTTCCCTCTCTCTGTCTGACTGTCTTTCTGCTTTTCTCTCTCTCTCTGTCTCTCCCTCTGTCTCTCTCTATGATTTTGTGTCTCTCTCCTTGTGTCTCTCTATCTCTCTATCCCTGTCTCCCTCTCTGTCTCTTTGTCTCTCTCTCCCCTGCATGTGTGTGTCTCTTTCTATTCCTGTCTCTGCGTCTCTCTCTCTATCTCTGTCCATCTCTCTGTCTCTTTCTCCTGCTGCTCTGTCTATCTCTGTCTCTCTCTCTCTCTGATTCTCTATGTTGCTCTTCTTACAACTTTTTTTTATTCATTCCTGGGATGTGGGCGTCATTGGCAAGGCCAGCATTTATTGCCCATTCCTAATTGTCCTTGAGACGGTGGTGGTGAGCCGCCTTCTTGAACTGCTGCAGTCCGTGTGGTGAAGGTACTCCCACAGTGTTGTTAGGGAGAGAGTTCCAGGATTTTGACCCAGCGACGATGAAGGAACGGCGCTATATTTCCAAGTCAGGATGGTGTGTGACTTGGAGGGGAACTTGGAGATGGAGTTCCCATGCGTCTGCTGCTCTTGTCCTTCTAGGTGGTAGAGGTCGTGGGTTTGGGAGATGTTGTCAAAGAAGCCTTGGCGAGTTGCTGCAGTGCATCTTGTAGATGGTACACACTGTAGCCACGGTGCGCCGGTGGTGCAGGGAGTGAATGTTTAAGGTGGTGGATGGGGTGCCAATCAAGCGGGCTACTTTGTCCTGGATGGTATTGAGCTTCTTGAGTGTTGTTGGAGATGCACTCATCCAGGCAAGTGGAGAGTATTCCATCACACTCCTGACTTGTGCCTTGTAGATGGTGGAAAGGCTTTGGGGAGTCTTGTGGCCACATTATTTATTTGGCTGATCCAGTTAAGTTTCTGGTCAATGGTGACCCCCAGGATGTTGATGGTGGGGGATTCGACAATGATAATACCGTTGAATGTCAAGGGGCGGTGGTTAGACTCTCACATGTTGGAGATAGTCATTGCCTGGCACTTGTGTGGTGCAAATGTTACTTGCCACTTATCAGCCAAAACCTGAATGCTCTCCAGGTCTTGTTGCATGTGGGCAGAGACTGCTTCATTATCTGAGGAGTTGTGAATGGAACTGAACACTGTACAATCGTCAGCGAACATCCCACTTCTGACCTTATGATGGAGGGAAGGTCATTGATGAAGCAGCCGAAGATGGTTGGGCCTGGGATACTGCCCTGAGGAACTCCTGCAGCGATGTCCTGGGGCTGTGATGATTGACCTCCAACAACCAGAACCATCTTCTTTTGTGCTAGGTATGACTCCAGCCAGTGGAGAATTTTCCCCCTGATTCCAATTGACTTCAATTTTACTAGGGCTCCTTGATGCCACACTTGGTCAAATGCTGCCTTGATATCAAGGGCAGTCACTCTCACCTCACCTCTGGAATTCAGCTCTTTTGTCCATGTTTGGACCAAGGCTGTAATGAGGTCTGGAGCTGAGTGATCCTGGTGGAAACCAAACTGAGCATCAGGGAGAAGGTTATCTCTTTATCTCTCTGTCTCTCTCTCTGTCTCTTTATCTCTCTCCCTCTGTGAGTACTTCTCTCTCTCCGTGTCTCTCTGTGTGTCTCTCCCTGCCTGTCTCTGTCCCACTCTGTGTCTTTCTCCGTCTCTCTGTCTCTCTCTCCATTTCTCACTATCTCTGTCTCTTTCTACCTCTCTCTGTCTCTCTATCTCACTTTCTATGTCGCTGTCTCCCTCTGTCACTCTGTGTCCTTCAGTCACTGTCTCTCTCTCTCCCTGTCTCTTCGCTCTGTCTGACTCTCTGTCTGACTCTCTGTCTCTCTCTCCTTCTGTACCCTCTCTCTCTATTTCTGTCTCACTCTCTCTGCCTCTGGCTCCCTCTGTTTGTGTGTCTCTCTCTATCTGTGTGTGGTTCTCTTTGTCTCTGTCTCTCACCCCTCTCTGCCTCTCTCTCACTCTCTCTGGCTCTCTCTCTCTCTCTGTCTCTATGTCACGCTCTGTCCCTCTTTATCTTTCTGTCTCCCTCTCTCTATTTCTCTCTCTATCTGTCTCTCTCCATAACTTGCTCCCTCGACCTATTTCTCTCTGATTCTCTCTGTGTCTCTCACTGTCTGTCTCTCTGTCCATCTGTCTCTTTCTCTGTCTCTGTCTCTCTCTCTGTTTCACTCTCTGTTTGTCTTTCTGTCTGTCACTCTCTCTGACTCCCTCTCTCCATCTCTCTGTATTTCTCTGTCACTTTCTCTGTCACTCTGTCTCTCTCTGACTCCCTCTCTATCTCTGTTTCCCTCTCTCTGTCTCCCTCTCTGCATGTCTCTCTCTCTGACTCCCTCTCTCTATCTCTATCTTTGTCTCTCTTTCTCTGCCTCTCTGTCTCTGTCACTCATGTCTCTGAATTTCTGTCACTCTGTGTCTCTCTCTGACTCCTTCTCTATCTCTCTGTCTCCCTCTCTTTATCTCTCTCTGTATCCCTCTCTGTCTCTCTAACTGTGTATATTTCTCTCTGTCGCCCTCTGTCTCTCTATGTCTCGTTCTGACTCCCTCTTCCTCTCTCTGTCTCCCTTTCTCTGTCTCTCTCTCTCTGCGTGTGTCTCTTTCTGACTCCCTCTCTCTATCTCTCACCGTCTCTCTCTATTTTGGTCTCTCTTTCTCTGTCTCTATCTCTCTATCTCTCTCCGTCTCTGAATTTCTCTGTCACTCTCCATGTCACTCTCCATGTCACTCTCCGACCCTCTCTCCGACCCTCTCTATCTCCCTCTCTATCTCCCTCTCTATCTCCCTCTCTATCTCCCTCTCTATCTCCCTCTCTATCTCCCTCTCTATCTCCCTCTCTATCTCCCTCTCTATCTCCCTCTCTATCTCCCTCTCTATCTCCCTCTCTATCTCCCTCTCTATCTCCCTCTCTATCTCCCTCTCTATCTCCCTCTCTATCTCCCTCTCTATCTCCCTCTCTATCTCCTCTAACTCTGCGTATCTCTCTCTCTGTCGCCCTCTCTGTCACCCTCGCTCTCTGTCTCACTCTCTCTCTTTGTCTCTGACTCTCTCTGACTCTGTCTCTGACACTCTGTCTCTGACTCTCACCCTTTCTCTGATTCTCTACATCTCTCTCTCTACCACTCTTTTTCTGTCACCCTCTCTGTCTCTCTGTTTTCCTCTCTCTGTTTCTCTATCTGTCTCTCTGTGTCTCCCTCTCTCTCTGTCTCTGACGTTGTCTCTCTCTGAATCTCCATGGGGGAAAAATTCGGTTGCTTTGCGCCTCCCATTAGCGCCCTAAGAGGGCGCTAACAGGGCGCAAAGCAACTAGCACCCGGGCGTGGCGCCGCCAACGCCTCCCGCGAAATTCAGTGGGAGGTTAGCGGCGGCGGTAACTGGTCGCGCCCCATGGCGCTGCACCGCCGGCAATGACGTCATCGCCTACCGCAGTGCGCCGCTCGCGACCCGGCCGTCATCTTCGGTAGCGCCCCCTGACTTACCGCCGGACGCTATGTCTGACAGGGTCAGGGGAGCTTACCTGCGGCCGGAGCGGCGCTAATTAAAGGCGAGGTGCCGGGCGGCAATTTTTGTTGCTGGCCGCCTGCCATCACCTGCCCCTGTTGCCGTCCCCGGCCTCGTGACCAGCCCCCCCCGCGGAATGACGGCAGCGCTCCGTGAGCCTGGCACTCCTCTTGAGTGCCAGGCTCTTTTGCAGGCACTCCGATCCCTGGTGGACCAGCTGGGCCCCAGGTCACACTGCGCAAGGCCCCTCCCCTTTAAGAAGGGGAGGAAGGCCTGCAGTACCGCGGTGCGACGTGATATTCCCTCGCAGCGCCCCAAGAGGGAGGCGGGGCGCTTCCAGTAGCACCCAGCTTCCCTCTTGGGGCGCTACCGATGAATTTTGGCCGCAAGGGTGCTAATTTTTTCGGGGCACTAAAAGTAGCGCCCCGGTGAAGTTAGCGCCCCAAAGGGGGAGCGACTCAATTTTTCCCCCATGTCTCTCTACCTCTTTTTCTCTGTGTGTGTGTCTCTCTCTCTCTCTGACTTACTCTGTGTCTCACGCTCTGTCTGTCTCTCTCTATATATCTCTCTGTCTCTCCCTCTCTCTCTGATTCTCTGCCTCGCTCTGTCTCTCTCTCTACTCTCAGTCTCTCGGTCTCTGTCTCTGTACCCTCTCTCCCTATTTCTCTCTGTCACTATCGCTCTGTACCCACGATCTCTCTATCTTTATCTGTATCTCTCTGTACCGTCTCTCTCACTTTTTCTCTGTACCCTCTCTATCTCTCTGTACCCTCTCTCTCTCTCTCTGCTCCATCTCTCCCTATCTCTGTTTCTCTCTATCCTCTCGCTTTCTGTACCCTCTCTCTCTATCCTCTCTCTTTCTCTCTCTCTCTCTGTCTAGCTCTCTCTACCCTCTCTCTCTCTGTACCCTCTCTCTCCATTCCCTCTCTCTATCCTCTCTCTTTCTCTCTCTCTCTGTCTATCTCTCTCTACCCTCTCTCTCTCTGTACCCTCTCTCTCTATTCACTCTCTCTATCCTCTCTCTTTCTCTCTCTGTCTATCTCTCTCTACCCTCTCTCTCTCTGTACCCTCTCTCTCTATTCCCTCTCTCTATCCTCTCTGTCTATCTCCCTCGACCCTCTCTCTCTCTGTACCCATTCTCTATCTCTCTCTCAGTTTGAGCTTAATCCACAGTGTGCTGCTGTTTTTAGATTGCGATCAATCGGAGTGTATTGGTGAGAATGTGTTGAGGAATGGTTTGTGGGGGTGGAGGTGGGGTGATGTTTGTTGCGTTTGTGTGAACTTTTCTCTATAAATAGCTTGTGTGCAGGAAGTGTCGGATTCCTGACTGGGAGCAGGTTGTGCCCACGAGTTCCAGACCGGAATCCAAGCAATCAACAAGACTGGTTAACCCTTTGTAAACTCCACCCGCTGACATGGAATGACAACAGTCACAGAAACTCCCAGTGGGAGAGACTGGCAATAGTCACAGTAACTTCCAGTCAGGATAGAAACTGTCAATAGTCACAGTGACTCCCAGTGAATATAGAGACTGGCAATAGTCAAAGTGACTCCCAGTGAATATAGAGACTGGCAATATTCACAGTAACTCCTAATCAATATAGAGACTGGCTATATTCACTGGGAGTTACTGTGACTATTGAGACTGGCAATAGTCACAGTAACTCCCAGTAAATATAGAGACTGGCAATAGTCACAGTAACTCCCAATCAATATAGAGAGTGGCAATAGTCACAGTAACTCCCAGTGAATATAGAGAGTGGCAATAGTCACAGTAACTCCCAGTGAATATAGAGAGTGGCAATAGTCACAGTAACTCCCAATCAATATAGAGAGTGGCAATATTCACAGTAACTCAAAATCAGTATAGAGAGTGGCAATAGTCACAGTAACTCCCAGTGAATATAGAGACTGGCAATAGTCACAGTAACTCACAATCAATATAGAGACTGGCAATAGTCACAGTAACTCTCAGTCAATATAGAGACTGGCAATATTCACAGTAACTCCCAGTAAATATAGAGAGTGGCAATATTCACAGTAACTCCCAGTAAATATAGAGACTGGCAATAGTCACAGTAACTCCCAGTGAATATAGAGACTGGCAATATTCATAGTAACTCCCAGTCAGTATAGAGACTGGCAATAGTCACAGTAACTCCCAGTGAATACAGACACTGGCAATATTCACAGTAACACCCAGTCAATATAGAGACTGGCAATAGTCACAGTAACTCCCAGTGAATATAGAGACTGGCAATAGTCACAGTAACTCCCAGTGAATATAGAGACTGGCAATAGTCACAGTAACTCCCAGTGAATATAGAGACTGGCAATAGTCACAGTAACTCCCAGTCAATATAGAGACTGGCAATAGTCACAGTAACTCCCAGTCAATATAGAGACTGGCAATAGTCACAGTAACTCCCAGTCAATATAGAGACTGGCAATATTCACAGTAGCTCCCAGTGAATATAGAGACTGGCAATAGTCACAGTAACTCCCAGTCAATATAGAGACTGGCAATAGTCACAGTAACTCCCAGTGAATATAGAGACTGGCAATAGTCACAGTAACTCCCAATCAATATAGAGACTGGCAATATTCACAGTAACTCCCAATCAATATAGAGACTGGCAATAGTCACAGTAACTCCCAGTCAATATAGAGACTGGCAATAGTCACAGTAACTCCCAGTCAATATAGAGAGTGGCAATAGTCACAGTAACTCCCAGTGAATATAGAGACTGGCAATAGTCACAGTAACTCCCAGTGAATACAGACACTGGCAATATTCACAGTAACTCCCAGTCAATATAGAGACTGGCAATAGTCACAGTAACTCCCAGTGAATATAGAGACTGGCAATAGTCACAGTAACTCCCAATCAATATAGAGACGGGCAATATTCACAGTAACTCCCAATCAATATAGAGACTGGCAATAGTCACAGTAACTCCCAGTCAATATAGAGACTGGCAATAGGCACAGTAACTCCCAATCAATATAGAGACTGGCAATATTCACAGTAACTCCCAATCAATATAGAGACTGGCAATAGTCACAGTAACTCCCAGTCAATATAGAGACTGGCAATAGTCACAGTAACTCCCAATCAATATAGAGACTGGCAATAGTCACAGTAACTCCCAATCAATATAGAGACTGGCATTATTCACAGTAACTCACAGTCAATATAGAGACTGGCAACAGTCACAGTAACTCCCAATCAATATAGAGACTGGCAATAGTCACAGTAACTCCCAATCAATATAGAGACTGGCAATAATCACAGTAACTCCCAATCAATATAGAGACTGGCAATAGTCACAGTAACTCCCAGTCAATATAGAGACTGGCAATAGTCACAGTAACTCCCAATCAATATAGAGACTGGCAATATTCACAGTAACTCACAGTCAATATAGAGACTGGCAATAGTCACAGTAACTCCCAGTCAATATAGAGACTGGCAATAGTCACAGTAACTCCCAATCAATATAGAGACTGGCAATATTCACAGTAACTCCCAATCAATATAGAGACTGGCAATAGTCACAGTAACTCCCAGTCAATATAGAGACTGGCAATAGTCACAGTAACTCCCAATCAATATAGAGACTGGCAATATTCACAGTAACTCCCAATCAATATAGAGACTGGCAATAGTCACAGTAACTCCCAGTCAATATAGAGACTGGCAATAGTCACAGTAACTCCCAGTCAATATAGAGACTGGCAACAGTCACAGTAACTCCCAGTCAATATAGAGACTGGCAACAGTCACAGTAAATCCCAGTGAATATAGAGAGTGGCAACAGTCACAGTGACTCCCAGTGAATATAGACACTGGCAATAGTCACAGTAACTCCCAGTAAATATAGAGACTGGCAATAGTCACAGTGACTCCCAGTCAATATAGAGACTGGCAATAGTCACAGTGACTCCCAATCAATATAGAGACTGGCAATAGTCACAGTGACTCCCAGCAAATATAGAGAGTGGCAATAGTCACAGTAACTCCCAGTGAATATAGAGACTGGCAATATTCACAGTAACTCCCAATCAATATAGAGACTGGCAATATTCACAGTAACTCCCAGTAAATATAGAGACTGGCAATATTCACAGTAACTCCCAATCAATATAGAGACTGGCAATAGTCACAGTGACTCCCAGTAAATATAGAGACTGGCAATAGTCACAGTGACTCCCAGTCAATATAGAGACTGGCAATAGTCACAGTGACTCCCAGTCAATATAGAGACTGGCAATAGTCACAGTGACTCCCAGCGAATATAGAGAGTGGCAATAGTAACAGTAACTCCCAGTGAATATAGAGACTGGCAATATTCACAGTAACTCCCAATCAATATAGAGACTGGCAATATTCACAGTAACTCCCAGTGAATATAGAGACTGGCAATAGTCACAGTAACTCCCAATCAATATAGAGACTGGCAATATTCACAGTAACTCCCAGTGAATATAGAGACTGGCAATAGTCACAGTAACTCCCAGTAAATATAGAGAGTGGCAATAGTCACAGTAACTCCCAGTCAATATAGAGAGTGGCAATAGTCACAGTAACTCCCAGTCAATATAGAGACTGGCAATAGTCACAGTAACTCCCAGTCAATATAGAGACTGGCAATAGTCACAGTAACTCCCAGTCAATATAGAGACTGGCAATATTCACAGTAACTCCCAATCAATATAGAGACGGGCAATATTCACGGTAACTCCCAATCAATATAGAGACTGGCAATAGTCACAGTAACTCCCAATCAATATAGAGACTGGCAATAGTCACAGTAACTCCCAATCAATATAGAGACTGGCAATAGTCACAGTAACTCCCAATCAATATAGAGACTGGCAATAGTCACAGTAACTCCCAATCAATATAGAGACTGGCAATAGTCACAGTAACTCCCAATCAATATAGAGACTGGCAATAGTCACAGTAACTCCCAGTCAATATAGAGACTGGCAATAGTCACAGTGACTCCCAGTGAATATAGAGACTGGCAATAGTCACAGTGACTCCCAGTGAATATAGAGACTGGCAATAGTCACAGTGACTCCCAGTGAATATAGAGACTGGCAATAGTCACAGTAACTCCCAATCAATATAGAGACTGGCAATATTCACAGTAACTCCCAGTCAATATAGAGACTGGCAATATTCACAGTAACTCCCAATCAATATAGAGACTGGCAATAGTCACCGTAACTCCCAGTGAATATAGAGACTGGCAATAGTCACAGTAACTCCCAGTCAATATAGAGACTGGCAATAGTCACAGTAACTCCCAGTGAATATAGAGACTGACAATAGTCACAGTAACTCCCAATCAATATAGAGACTGGCAATAGTCACAGTAACTCCCAGTGAATATAGAGACTGGCAATAGTCACAGTAACTCCCAGTGAATATAGAGACTGGCAATAGTCACAGTAACTCCCAGCAAATATAGAGAGTGGCAATAGTCACAGTAACTCCCAGTGAATATAGAGACTGGCAATAGTCACAGTAACTCCCAGTGAATATAGAGACTGGCAATATTCACAGTAACTCCCAGTAAATACAGAGACTGGCAATATTCACAGTAACTCCCAATCAATATAGAGACTGGCAATAGTCACAGTGACTCCCAGTAAATATAGAGACTGGCAATAGTCACAGTGACTCCCAGTCAATATAGAGACTGGCAATAGTCACAGTGACTCCCAGTCAATATAGAGACTGGCAATAGTCACAGTGACTCCCAGCGAATATAGAGAGTGGCAATAGTCACAGTAACTCCCAGTGAATATAGAGACTGGCAATATTCACAGTAACTCCCAATCAATATAGAGACTGGCAATAGTCACAGTAACTCCCAGTCAATATAGAGACTGGCAATATTCACAGTAACTCCCAATCAATATAGAGACTGGCAATATTCACAGTAACTCCCAATCAATATAGAGACTGGCAATAGTCACAGTAACTCCCAATCAATATAGAGACTGGCAATAGTCACAGTAACTCCCAATCAATATAGAGACTGGCAATAGTCACAGTAACTCCCAGTCAATATAGAGACTGGCAATAGTCACAGTAACTCCCAGTCAATATAGAGACTGGCAATAGTCACAGTAACTCCCAATCAATATAGAGACTGGCAATAGTCACAGTAACTCCCAATCAATATAGAGACTGGCAATAGTCACAGTAACTCCCAGTGAATATAGAGACTGGCAATAGTCACAGTAACTCCCAGTCAATATAGAGACTGGCAATAGTCACAGTAACTCCCAGTGAATATAGAGACTGGCAATATTCACAGTAACTCCCAGTCAATATAGAGACTGGCAATAGTCACAGTGACTCCCAGTGAATATAGAGACTGGCAATAGTCACAGTGACTCCCAGTGAATATAGAGACTGGCAATAGTCACAGTAACTCCCAATCAATATAGAGACTGGCAATATTCACAGTAACTCCCAGTCAATATAGAGACTGGCAATATTCACAGTAACTCCCAATCAATATAGAGACTGGCAATAGTCACAGTAACTCCCAGTGAATATAGAGACTGGCAATAGTCACAGTAACTCCCAGTGAATATAGAGACTGGCAATAGTCACAGTAACTCCCAGTCAATATAGAGACTGGCAATATTCACAGTAACTCCCAATCAATATAGAGACGGGCAATATTCAATATAGAGACTGGCAATATTCACAGTAACTCCCAATCAATATAGAGACTGGCAATATTCACAGTAACTCCCAATCAATATAGAGACTGGCAATAGTCACAGTAACTCCCAGTGAATATAGAGACTGGCAATAGTCACAGTAACTCCCAGTAAATATAGAGAGTGGCAATATTCACAGTAACTCCCAGTAAATATAGAGACTGGCAATAGTCACAGTAACTCGCAGTGAATATAGAGAGTGGCAATAGTCACAGTAACTCCCAATGAATATAGAGAGTGGCAATAGTCACAGTAACTCCCAGTAAATATAGAGAGTGGCAATATTCACAGTAACTCCCAGTCAAGATAGAGACTGGCAACAGTCACAGTAACTCCCAGTCAATATAGTGAGTGGCAATAGTCACAGTGACTCCCAGTGAATATAGAGACTGGCAATAGTCACAGTAACTCCCAGTCAATATAGAGACTGGCAATAGTCACAGTAACTCCCAGTCAATATAGAGACTGGCAATAGTCACAGTAACTCCCAGTCAATATAGAGACTGGCAATATTCACAGTAACTCCCAGTCAATATAGAGAGTGGCAATAGTCACAGTGACTCCCAGTGAATATAGAGACAGGCAATAGTCACAGTAACTCCCAGTCAATATAGAGACTGGCAATAGTCAGAGTAACTCCCAGTCAATATAGAGACTGGCAATAGTCACAGTAACTCCCAGTGAATATAGAGACTGGCAATAGTCACAGTAACTCCCAGTGAATATAGAGACTGGCAATATTCACAGTAACTCCCAGTAAATATAGAGAGTGGCAATATTCACAGTAACTCCCAGTAAATATAGAGAGTGGCAATATTCACAGTAACTCCCAGTAAATATAGAGACTGGCAATAGTCACAGTAACTCGCAGTGAATATAGAGAGTGGCAATAGTCACAGTAACTCCCAGTGAATATAGAGAGTGGCAATAGTCGCAGTAACTCCCAGTAAATATAGAGAGTGGCAATATTCACAGTAACTCCCAGTAAATATAGAGACTGGATATAGTCACAGTAACTCCCAGTGAATATAGAGACTGGCAATAGTCACAGTAACTCCCAATCAATATAGAGACTGGCAATAGTCACAGTAACTCCCAGTCAATATAGAGACTGGCAATAGTCACAGTAACTCCCAGTCAATATAGAGACTGGCAATATTCACAGTAACTCCCAGTCAATATAGAGACTGGCAATAGTCACATTAACTCCCAGTCAATATAGAGACTGGCAATAGTCACAGTGACTCCCAGTCAATATAGAGACTGGCAACAGTCACAGTAACTCCCAGTCAATATAGAGAGTGGCAATAGTCACAGTGACTCCCAGTGAATATAGAGACAGGCAATAGTCACAGTAACTCCCAGTCAATATAGAGACTGGCAATAGTCACAGTAACTCCCAGTCAATATAGAGACTGGCAATAGTCACAGTAACTCCCAATCAATATAGAGACTGGCAATAGTCACAGTAATTCCCAGTCAATATAGAGACTGGCAATATTCACAGTAACTCCCAGTCAATATAGAGACTGGCAATATTCACAGTAACTCCCAGTGAATATAGAGACTGGCAATAGTCACAGTAACTCCCAATCAATATAGAGACTGGCAATAGTCACAGTGACTCCCAATCAATATAGAGAGTGGCAATAGTCACAGTAACTCCCAGTGAATATAGAGAGTGGCAATAGTCACAGTAACTCCCAGTGAATATAGAGAGTGGCAATAGTCACAGTAACTCCCAATCAATATAGAGAGTGGCAATATTCACAGTAACTCAAAATGAATATAGAGACTGGCAATAGTCATAGTAACTCCCAATCAATACAGAGAGTGGCAATATTCACAGTAACTCAAAATCAGTATAGAGAGTGGCAATAGTCACAGTAACTCCCAGTGAATATAGAGACTGGCAATAGTCACAGTAACTCACAATCAATATAGAGACTGGCAATAGTCACAGTAACTCCCAGTCAATATAGAGACTGGCAATAGTCACAGTAACTCACAATCAATATAGAGACTGGCAATAGTCACAGTAACTCCCAGAAAATATAGAGACTGGCAATAGTCACAGTAACTCCCAGTGAATATAGAGACTGGCAATAGTCACAGTAACTCCCAGTCAATATAGAGACTGGCAATAGTCACAGTAACTCCCAGTGAATATAGAGACTGGCAATATTCACAGTAACTCCCAGTAAATATAGAGAGTGGCAATATTCACAGTAACTCCCAGTGAATATAGAGAGTGGCAATAGTCACAGTAACTCCCAGTGAATATAGAGACTGGCAATATTCACAGTAACTCCCAGTCAATATAGAGACTGGCAATAGTCACAGTAACTCCCAGTCAATATAGAGACTGGCAATAGTCACAGTAACTCCCAGTCAATATAGAGACTGGCAATAGTCACAGTAACTCCCAATCAATATAGAGACTGGCAATAGTCACAGTAACTCCCAGTCAATATAGAGACGGGCAATAGTCACAGTAACTCCCAATCAATATAGAGACTGGCAATAGTCACAGTAATTCCCAGTCAATATAGAGACTGGCAATATTCACAGTAACTCCCAGTCAATATAGAGACTGGCAATATTCACAGTAACTCCCAGTGAATATAGAGACTGGCAATAGTCACAGTAACTCCCAATCAATATAGAGACTGGCAATAGTCACAGTGACTCCCAATCAATATAGAGAGTGGCAATTGTCACAGTAACTCCCAGTGAATATAGAGAGTGGCAATAGTCACAGTAACTCCCAGTGAATATAGAGAGTGGCAATAGTCACAGTAACTCCCAATCAATATAGAGAGTGGCAATATTCACAGTAACTCAAAATCAATATAGAGACTGGCAATAGTCATAGTAACTCCCAATCAATATAGAGAGTGGCAATATTCACAGTAACTCAAAATCAGTATAGAGAGTGGCAATAGTCACAGTAACTCCCAGTGAATATAGAGACTGGCAATAGTCACAGTAACTCCCAGTGAATATAGAGACTGGCAATAGTCACAGTAACTCCCAGTCAATATAGAGACTGGCAATAGTCACAGTAACTCCCAGTGAATATAGAGACTGGCAATAGTCACAGTAACTCCCAGTGAATATAGAGACTGGCAATATTCACAGTAACTCCCAGTGAATATAGAGACTGGCAATATTCACAGTAACTCCCAGTAAATATAGAGAGTGGCAATATTCACAGTAACTCCCAGTGAATATAGAGAGTGGCAATAGTCACAGTAACTCCCAGTGAATATAGAGACTGGCAATATTCACAGTAACTCCCAGTCAATATAGAGACTGGCAATAGTCACAGTAACTCCCAGTCAATATAGAGACTGGCAATAGTCACAGTAACTCCCAGTCAATATAGAGACTGGCAATAGTCACAGTAACTCCCAATCAATATGGAGACTGGCAATAGTCACAGTAACTCCCAGTCAATATAGAGACTGGCAATAGTCACAGTAATTCCCAGTCAATATAGAGACTGGCAATATTCACAGTAACTCCCAGTCAATATAGAGACTGGCAATATTCACAGTAACTCCCAGTGAATATAGAGACTGGCAATAGTCACAGTAACTCCCAATCAATATAGAGACTGGCAATAGTCACAGTGACTCCCAATCAATATAGAGAGTGGCAATAGTCACAGTAACTCCCAGTGAATATAGAGAGTGGCAATAGTCACAGTAACTCCCAGTGAATATAGAGAGTGGCAATAGTCACAGTAACTCCCAATCAATATAGAGAGTGGCAATATTCACAGTAACTCAAAATCAATATAGAGACTGGCAATAGTCATAGTAACTCCCAATCAATATAGAGAGTGGCAATATTCACAGTAACTCAAAATCAGTATAGAGAGTGGCAATAGTCACAGTAACTCCCAGTGAATATAGAGACTGGCAATAGTCACAGTAACTCACAATCAATATAGAGACTGGCAATAGTCACAGTAACTCCCAGTCAATATAGAGACTGGCAATAGTCACAGTAACTCACAATCAATATAGAGACTGGCAATATTCACAGTAACTCCCAGTAAATATAGAGAGTGGCAATATTCACAGTAACTCCCAGTAAATATAGAGACTGGCAATAGTCACAGTAACTCCCAGTGAATATAGAGACTGGCAATAGTCACAGTAACTCCCAGTGAATATAGAGAGTGGCAATAGTCACAGTAACTCCCAATCAATATAGAGAGTGGCAATATTCACAGTAACTCAAAATCAATATAGAGACTGGCAATAGTCATAGTAACTCCCAATCAATATAGAGAGTGGCAATATTCACAGTAACTCAAAATCAGTATAGAGAGTGGCAATAGTCACAGTAACTCCCAGTGAATATAGAGACTGGCAATAGTCACAGTAACTCCCAGTGAATATAGAGACTGGCAATAGTCACAGTAACTCCCAATCTCTCGAGAGACTGGCAATAGTCACGGTAACTCCCAGTGAATATAGAGACTGGCAATATTCACAGTAACTCCCAGTCAATATAGAGACTGACAATAGTCACAGTAACTCCCAATCAATATAGAGACTGGCAATAGTCACAGTAACTCCCAGTCAATATAGAGACTGGCAATAGTCACCGTAACTCCCAGTGAATATAGAGACTGGCAATAGTCACAGTGACTCCCAATCAATATAGAGACTGGCAATAGTCACAGTAACTCCCAGTGAATATAGAGACTGACAATAGTCACAGTAACTCCCAATCAATATAGAGACTGGCAATAGTCACAGTAACTCCCAGTGAATATAGAGACTGGCAATAGTCACAGTAACTCCCAGTGAATATAGAGACTGGCAATAGTCACAGTAACTCCCAGCAAATATAGAGAGTGGCAATAGTCACAGTAACTCCCAGTGAATATAGAGACTGGCAATATTCACAGTAACTCCCAATCAATATAGAGACTGGCAATATTCACAGTAACTCCCAGTAAATACAGAGACTGGCAATATTCACAGTAACTCCCAATCAATATAGAGACTGGCAATAGTCACAGTGACTCCCAGTAAATATAGAGACTGGCAATAGTCACAGTGACTCCCAGTCAATATAGAGACTGGCAATAGTCACAGTGACTCCCAGTCAATATAGAGACTGGCAATAGTCACAGTGACTCCCAGCGAATATAGAGAGTGGCAATAGTCACAGTAACTCCCAGTGAATATAGAGACTGGCAATATTCACAGTAACTCCCAATCAATATAGAGACTGGCAATAGTCACAGTAACTCCCAGTCAATATAGAGACTGGCAATATTCACAGTAACTCCCAATCAATATAGAGACGGGCAATATTCACGGTAACTCCCAATCAATATAGAGACTGGCAATAGTCACAGTAACTCCCAATCAATATAGAGACTGGCAATAGTCACAGTAACTCCCAATCAATATAGAGACTGGCAATAGTCACAGTAACTCCCAATCAATATAGAGACTGGCAATAGTCACAGTAACTCCCAATCAATATAGAGACTGGCAATAGTCACAGTAACTCCCAATCAATATAGAGACTGGCAATAGTCACAGTAACTCCCAGTGAATATAGAGACTGGCAATAGTCACAGTAACTCACAATCAATATAGAGACTGGCAATAGTCACAGTAACTCCCAGTAAATATAGAGACTGGCAATATTCACAGTAACTCCCAATCAATATAGAGACTGGCAATAGTCACAGTGACTCCCAGTGAATATAGAGACTGGCAATAGTCACAGTGACTCCCAGTGAATATAGAGACTGGCAATAGTCACAGTAACTCCCAATCAATATAGAGACTGGCAATATTCACAGTAACTCCCAGTCAATATAGAGACTGGCAATATTCACAGTAACTCCCAATCAATATAGAGACTGGCAATAGTCACAGTAACTCCCAGTGAATATAGAGACTGGCAATAGTCACAGTAACTCCCAGTGAATATAGAGACTGGCAATAGTCACAGTAACTCCCAGTCAATATAGAGACGGGCAATATTCACAGTAACTCCCAATCAATATAGAGACGGGCAATATTCAATATAGAGACTGGCAATATTCACAGTAACTCCCAATCAATATAGAGACTGGCAATATTCACAGTAACTCCCAATCAATATAGAGACTGGCAATAGTCACAGTAACTCCCAGTGAATATAGAGACTGGCAATAGTCACAGTAACTCCCAGTAAATATAGAGAGTGGCAATATTCACAGTAACTCCCAGTAAATATAGAGACTGGCAATAGTCACAGTAACTCGCAGTGAATATAGAGAGTGGCAATAGTCACAGTAACTCCCAATGAATATAGAGAGTGGCAATAGTCACAGTAACTCCCAGTAAATATAGAGAGTGGCAATATTCACAGTAACTCCCAGTCAAGATAGAGACTGGCAACAGTCACAGTAACTCCCAGTCAATATAGTGAGTGGCAATAGTCACAGTGACTCCCAGTGAATATAGAGACTGGCAATAGTCACAGTAACTCCCAGTCAATATAGAGACTGGCAATAGTCACAGTAACTCCCAGTCAATATAGAGACTGGCAATAGTCACAGTAACTCCCAGTCAATATAGAGACTGGCAATATTCACAGTAACTCCCAGTCAATATAGAGAGTGGCAATAGTCACAGTGACTCCCAGTGAATATAGAGACAGGCAATAGTCACAGTAACTCCCAGTCAATATAGAGACTGGCAATAGTCAGAGTAACTCCCAGTCAATATAGAGACTGGCAATAGTCACAGTAACTCCCAGTGAATATAGAGACTGGCAATATTCACAGTAACTCCCAGTAAATATAGAGAGTGGCAATATTCACAGTAACTCCTAGTAAATATAGAGAGTGGCAATATTCACAGTAACTCCCAGTAAATATAGAGACTGGCAATAGTCACAGTAACTCGCAGTGAATATAGAGAGTGGCAATAGTCACAGTAACTCCCAGTGAATATAGAGAGTGGCAATAGTCGCAGTAACTCCCAGTAAATATAGAGAGTGGCAATATTCACAGTAACTCCCAGTAAATATAGAGACTGGATATAGTCACAGTAACTCCCAGTGAATATAGAGACTGGCAATAGTCACAGTAACTCCCAATCAATATAGAGACTGGCAATAGTCACAGTAACTCCCAGTCAATATAGAGACTGGCAATAGTCACAGTAACTCCCAGTCAATATAGAGACTGGCAATATTCACAGTAACTCCCAGTCAATATAGAGACTGGCAATAGTCACATTAACTCCCAGTCAATATCGAGACTGGCAATAGTCACAGTGACTCCCAGTCAATATAGAGACTGGCAACAGTCACAGTAACTCCCAGTCAATATAGAGAGTGGCAATAGTCACAGTGACTCCCAGTGAATATAGAGACAGGCAATAGTCACAGTAACTCCCAGTCAATATAGAGACTGGCAATAGTCACAGTAACTCCCAGTCAATATAGAGACTGGCAATAGTCACAGTAACTCCCAATCAATATAGAGACTGGCAATAGTCACAGTAATTCCCAGTCAATATAGAGACTGGCAATATTCACAGTAACTCCCAGTCAATATAGAGACTGGCAATATTCACAGTAACTCCCAGTGAATATAGAGACTGGCAATAGTCACAGTAACTCCCAATCAATATAGAGACTGGCAATAGTCACAGTGACTCCCAATCAATATAGAGAGTGGCAATAGTCACAGTAACTCCCAGTGAATATAGAGAGTGGCAATAGTCACAGTAACTCCCAGTGAATATAGAGAGTGGCAATAGTCACAGTAACTCCCAATCAATATAGAGAGTGGCAATATTCACAGTAACTCAAAATGAATATAGAGACTGGCAATAGTCATAGTAACTCCCAATCAATACAGAGAGTGGCAATATTCACAGTAACTCAAAATCAGTATAGAGAGTGGCAATAGTCACAGTAACTCACAATCAATATAGAGACTGGCAATAGTCACAGTAACTCCCAGTCAATATAGAGACTGGCAATAGTCACAGTAACTCACAATCAATATAGAGACTGGCAATAGTCACAGTAACTCCCAGAAAATATAGAGACTGGCAATAGTCACAGTAACTCCCAGTGAATATAGAGACTGGCAATAGTCACAGTAACTCCCAGTGAATATAGAGACTGGCAATAGTCACAGTAACTCCCAGTGAATATAGACACTGGCAATATTCACAGTAACTCCCAGTCAATATAGAGACTGGCAATAGTCACAGTAACTCCCAGTGAATATAGAGACTGGCAATATTCACAGTAACTCCCAGTAAATATAGAGAGTGGCAATATTCACAGTAACTCCCAGTGAATATAGAGAGTGGCAATAGTCACAGTAACTCCCAGTGAATATAGAGACTGGCAATATTCACAGTAACTCCCAGTCAATATAGAGACTGGCAATAGTCACAGTAACTCCCAGTCAATATAGAGACTGGCAATAGTCACAGTAACTCCCAGTCAATATAGAGACTGGCAATAGTCACAGTAACTCCCAATCAATATAGAGACTGGCAATAGTCACAGTAACTCCCAGTCAATATAGAGACTGGCAATAGTCACAGTAACTCCCAATCAATATAGAGACTGGCAATAGTCACAGTAATTCCCAGTCAATATAGAGACTGGCAATATTCACAGTAACTCCCAGTCAATATAGAGACTGGCAATATTCACAGTAACTCCCAGTGAATATAGAGACTGGCAATAGTCACAGTAACTCCCAATCAATATAGAGACTGGCAATAGTCACAGTGACTCCCAATCAATATAGAGAGTGGCAATTGTCACAGTAACTCCCAGTGAATATAGAGAGTGGCAATAGTCACAGTAACTCCCAGTGAATATAGAGAGTGGCAATAGTCACAGTAACTCCCAATCAATATAGAGAGTGGCAATATTCACAGTAACTCAAAATCAATATAGAGACTGGCAATAGTCATAGTAACTCCCAATCAATATAGAGAGTGGCAATATTCACAGTAACTCAAAATCAGTATAGAGAGTGGCAATAGTCACAGTAACTCCCAGTGAATATAGAGACTGGCAATAGTCACAGTAACTCCCAGTGAATATAGAGACTGGCAATATTCACAGTAACTCCCAGTAAATATAGAGAGTGGCAATATTCACAGTAACTCCCAGTGAATATAGAGAGTGGCAATAGTCACAGTAACTCCCAGTGAATATAGAGACTGGCAATATTCACAGTAACTCCCAGTCAATATAGAGACTGGCAATAGTCACAGTAACTCCCAGTCAATATAGAGACTGGCAATAGTCACAGTAACTCCCAGTCAATATAGAGACTGGCAATAGTCACAGTAACTCCCAATCAATATGGAGACTGGCAATAGTCACAGTAACTCCCAGTCAATATAGAGACTGGCAATAGTCACAGTAATTCCCAGTCAATATAGAGACTGGCAATATTCACAGTAACTCCCAGTCAATATAGAGACTGGCAATATTCACAGTAACTCCCAGTGAATATAGAGACTGGCAATAGTCACAGTAACTCCCAATCAATATAGAGAGTGGCAATATTCACAGTAACTCAAAATGAATATAGAGACTGGCAATAGTCATAGTAACTCCCAATCAATACAGAGAGTGGCAATATTCACAGTAACTCAAAATCAGTATAGAGAGTGGCAATAGTCACAGTAACTCCCAGTGAATATAGAGACTGGCAATAGTCACAGTAACTCACAATCAATATAGAGACTGGCAATAGTCACAGTAACTCCCAGTCAATATAGAGACTGGCAATAGTCACAGTAACTCACAATCAATATAGAGACTGGCAATAGTCACAGTAACTCCCAGTAAATATAGAGAGTGGCAATATTCACAGTAACTCCCAGAAAATATAGAGACTGGCAATAGTCACAGTAACTCCCAGTGAATATAGAGACTGGCAATAGTCACAGTAACTCCCAGTGAATATAGAGACTGGCAATATTCACAGTAACTCCCAGTGAATATAGAGACTGGCAATAGTCACAGTAACTCCCAGTGAATATAGACACTGGCAATATTCACAGTAACTCCCAGTCAATATAGAGACTGGCAATAGTCACAGTAACTCCCAGTGAATATAGAGACTGGCAATATTCACAGTAACTCCCAGTAAATATAGAGAGTGGCAATATTCACAGTAACTCCCAGTGAATATAGAGAGTGGCAATAGTCACAGTAACTCCCAGTGAATATAGAGACTGGCAATATTCACAGTAACTCCCAGTCAATATAGAGACTGGCAATAGTCACAGTAACTCCCAGTCAATATAGAGACTGGCAATAGTCACAGTAACTCCCAGTCAATATAGAGACTGGCAATAGTCACAGTAACTCCCAGTCAATATAGAGACTGGCAATAGTCACAGTAACTCCCAATCAATATAGAGACTGGCAATAGTCACAGTAACTCCCAGTCAATATAGAGACTGGCAATATTCACAGTAACTCCCAGTCAATATAGAGACTGGCAATATTCACAGTAACTCCCAGTGAATATAGAGACTGGCAATAGTCACAGTAACTCCCAATCAATATAGAGACTGGCAATAGTCACAGTGACTCCCAATCAATATAGAGAGTGGCAATAGTCACAGTAACTCCCAGTGAATATAGAGAGTGGCAATAGTCACAGTAACTCCCAGTGAATATAGAGAGTGGCAATAGTCACAGTAACTCCCAATCAATATAGAGAGTGGCAATATTCACAGTAACTCAAAATCAATATAGAGACTGGCAATAGTCATAGTAACTCCCAATCAATATAGAGACTGGCAATATTCACAGTAACTCCCAGTGAATATAGAGACTGGCAATAGTCACAGTAACTCCCAATCAATATAGAGAGTGGCAATAGTCACAGTAACTCCCAGTGAATATAGAGAGTGGCAATAGTCACAGTAACTCCCAGTGAATATAGAGAGTGGCAATAGTCACAGTAACTCCCAATCAATATAGAGAGTGGCAATATTCACAGTAACTCAAAATCAATATAGAGACTGGCAATAGTCATAGTAACTCCCAGTCAATATAGAGACTGGCAATAGTCACAGTAACTCCCAGTGAATATAGAGACTGGCAATAGTCACAGTAACAACCAGTGAATATAGAGACTGGCAATAGTCACAGTAACTCCCAGTAAATATAGAGACTGGCAATAGTCACAGTAACTCCCAGTGAATATAGAGACTGGCAATAGTCACAGTAACAACCAGTGAATATAGAGACTGGCAATAGTCACAGTAACTCCCAGTAAATATAGAGACTGGCAATAGTCACAGTAACTCCCAGTCAATATAGAGACTGGCAATAGTCACAGTAACTCCCAGTGAATATAGAGACTGGCAATAGTCACAGTAACTCCCAGTAAATATAGAGACTGGCAATAGTCACAGTAACTCCCAGTCAATATAGAGACTGGCAATAGTCACAGTAACTCCCAGTGAATATAGAGACTGGCAATAGTCACAGTAACTCCCAGTGAATATAGAGACTGGCAATAGTCACAGTAACTCCCAATCAATATAGAGACTGGCAATATTCACAGTAACTCCCAATCAATATAGAGACTGGCAATAGTCACAGTAACTCCCAGTCAATATAGAGACTGGCAATATTCACAGTAACTCCCAATCAATATAGAGACTGGCAATATTCACAGTAACTCCCAATCAATATAGAGAGTGGCAATATTCACAGTAACTCCCAATCAATATAGAGACGGGCAATATTCAATATAGAGACTGGCAATATTCACAGTAACTCCCAATCAATATCGAGACTGGCAATATTCACAGTAACTCCCAATCAATATAGAGACTGGCAATATTCAATATAGAGACTGGCAATATTTACAGTAACTCCCAATCAATATAGAGACTGGCAATATTCACAGTAACTCCCAGTGAATATAGAGACTGGCAATAGTCACAGTAACTCCCAGTCAATATAGAGACTGGCAATAGTCACAGTAACTCCCAGTCAATATAGAGACTGGCAATAGTCACAGTAACTCCCAGTCAATATAGAGACTGGCAATAGTCACAGTAACTCCCAATCAATATAGAGACTGGCAATAGTCACAGTAACTCCCAATCAATATAGAGACTGGCAATAGTCACAGTAACTCCCAGTCAATATCGAGACTGGCAATAGTCACAGTAACTCCCAGTCAATATAGAGACTGGCAATAGTCACAATAACTCCCAGTCAGTGCCCAGAGACTGGCAATAGTCACAGTAACTCCCAATCTCTCGAGAGACTGGCAATAGTCACAGTAACTCCCAGTCAGTGCCCAGAGACTAGCAATAGTCACAGTAACTCCCAATCTCTCGAGAGACTGGCAATAGTCACAGTAACTCCCAGTCAGTGCCCAGAGGCTGGCAATAGTCACTAATTCCCAATCAACACAGAGACTGGCAATCGTCACGGTAACTCCCAGTCATTACAGAGACTGGCAATAGTCCCAGCCCTCGCTCACTGTCCCAGCCCTCGCTCACTGTCCCGGCCCTCGCGCACTGTCCCGGCCCTCGCGCACTGTCCCGGCCCTCGCGCACTGTCCCGGCCCTCGCTCACTGTCCCGGCCCTCGCTCACTGTCCCGGCCCTCGCTCACTGTCCCGGCCCTCGCGCACTGTCCCGGCCCTCGCCCACTGTCCCGGCCCTCGCCCACTGTCCCGGCCCTCGCCCACTGTCCCGGCCCTCGCCCACTGTCCCGGCCCTCGCCCACTGTCCCGGCCCTCGCCCACTGTCCCGGCCCTCGCGCACTGTCCCGGCCCTCGCGCACTGTCCCGGCCCTCGCGCACTGTCCCGGCCCTCGCGCACTGTCCCGGCCCTCGCGCACTGTCCCGGCCCTCGCGCACTGTCCCGGCCCTCGCGCACTGTCCCGGCCCTCGCGCACTGTCCCGGCCCTCGCGCACTGTCCCGGCCCTCGCGCACTGTCCCGGCCCTCGCGCACTGTCCCGGCCCTCGCGCACTGTCCCGGCCCTCGCGCACTGTCCCGGCCCTCGCGCACTGTCCCGGCCCTCGCGCACTGTCCCGGCCCTCGCGCACTGTCCCGGCCCTCGCGCACTGTCCCGGCCCTCGCGCACTGTCCCGGCCCTCGCGCACTGTCCCGGCCCTCGCGCACTGTCCCGGCCCTCGCGCACTGTCCCGGCCCTCGCGCACTGTCCCGGCCCTCGCTCACTGTCCCGGCCCTCGCTCACTGTCCCGGCCCTCGCTCACTGTCCCGGCCCTCGCTCACTGTCCTGGCCCTCACGCACTGTCCTGGCCACATTACAACCTTGGTCCAAACATGGACAAAGGAGCTGAATTCCAGAGGTGAAGTGAGAGTGACTGCCCTTGACATCAAGGAAGCATTTGACTGAGTGTCGCATCAATGAGCCCTAGTAAACCTGAAGTCAATGGGAATCGGGTGGAAAATTCTCCACTGGCTGGAGTCATACCTAGCACAAAGGAAGATGGTTGTGGTGGTTGGAGGTCAATCATCACAGCCCCAGGACATCGCTGCAAGTGTTCCTCAGGGCAGTGTCCTAGACCCAACCACCTTCAGCTGCCTCATCAATGACCTTCCCTCCAACATCAAGTCAGAAATGGGGATGTTCGCTGATGACTGCAGTGTTCAGTGCCATTCACAACTCCTCAGATAATGAAGCAGTCCATGCCCGCATGCAACAAGACTTGGACGACGTTCAGGCTTGGCCTGATAAGTGGCAGGTAACATTCGCGCCACACAAGTGCTAGGCAATGACTGTCTCCAACAAGCGAGAGTCTATCCACCACCCCTTGACATGCAACTGCATTACTGGAGTGTGTATGAGATAGTTTTTTAGACCAATATGTTGAGGAGCCAACGAGGGAACAGGCTATCCTAGATTGGGTATTGTGCAATGAGAAGGGGTTAATTAGTAATCTTATTGTGCGGGGTCCTTTAGGGAAGAGTGACCATAACATGATAGAATTCTTCATTAAGATGGAAGGTGAAGTAGTCCAATCCGAAACTCGGGTCCTAAATCTAAACAAAGGAAACTATGAAGGTGTGAGGAGGGAGTTGGCTATGATAGATTGGGGAGCTTCATTAAAAGGCATGATGGTGGATAGGCAATGGCTAACATTTAAGGAACGAATGCATGAATTGCAACAGTGATACATTCCTTTCTGGCACAAAAACACAAAAGGAAAAGCGGCCCAACCATGGCTAACAAAAGAAATTAAGGAGAGTATTAGATCCAAAGAGGAGTCATATAAAGTTGCCAGAAAAAGTAGCAAGCCTGAGGATTGGGAGCAGTTTAGAGTTCAGCAAAAAAGGACCAAGAGATTGACGTCAGTCGAGTGCGCAACGCCCCGGTAGCGGATATTGAGTGGCGCCCCCTGCCTTAACGCCTGCCGCTAGCAACGACAGGTTGAGGGGAGCGTTTTGCAGTCAGGAAGGAACTGGGGGAGCGCTATTTAAAGGCGACCGCTTCCTGCCTTTTTCTGTTGGTGACATTTTTGAACCACGCATTCTGAGAGAGAGAGAGAGAGACTGACTTCTGGAGAGATTCAACGCTGTGTGAAGGAGTTTTGGGTACTGAGCAGCACTTTGCAGGTTCATTTTGATTTGCCCTTCCTTGTATCGATTTAGAAGAGAGTGTGGGGGCTGCACTCTGAGCTCTTTCCCTGGTACTCTACATTGTTCTTTCCAGCAGATTTGATGTACAGGTCTCTCCAGGCTGAGATTCAAGGCTGCAATGAGCAAGATTAACCCTCCCCTTTAAGAACTGGCTGGCGCCATTGTGTCTGTGTTCCATTGCTGACTGACATCACATGAGCTTCGCCAGCGCTCTGAGTTAGCGCCTCGCTCCTCGGCCTTTGCGCCTTAAGACAGCTGTGTAGCGCCTGATTTAGCGCTCCAATCACCTCCAGGGGCGATAAAAGTCAAGTTTGCAGTCAGAGGCGATAATTAGCGCCATGCGCTAATCTTGCGCCTGGCCGATAATTGCGCCCCAAATGGGGCAATACTGAATTTCTCCCCCATTACATCTAGTTTCCACCATCTACAAGGCACGAGTCAGGAGTGCGATGGAATACACTCCACTTGCCTGGATGAGTGCAGCTCCAACAACACTCAAGTAGGTCGACACCATCCAGGACAAAGCAGCCCGCTTGATTGGCACCCCATCCACCACCTTAAACATTCACTCCCTCCACCACCGGTGTACCGTGGCTGCAGTGTGTACCATCTACAAGATGAACTGCAGCAACTCGCCAAGGCTTCTTCAGCAGCAGCTCCCAAACCCGCGAACTCTTCCACCGAGAAGGACAAGGGCAGCAGACACATGGGAACACCACCACCTACAGGTTCCCCTCCAAGCCACACATCATCCTCACTTGGAAATATATCGCTGATCCTTCATCGTCGCTGGGTCAAAATCCTGGAACTCCCTCACTAACAGCACTGTGGGAGCACCTTCACCACACGGACTGCAGCGGTTCAAGAAGGCGGCTCACCACCACCTTCTCAAGGGCAACTAGGGATGGGCAATAAAATACTGGCCTTGCCAGCGACGCCCAGATCCCACAAACGAATAAAAAAAACGCACACACTGTCCTCACACACTGTCCCCCCTCACACACTGTCCTCACACACTGTCCCTCCACCTGTCCCCTCACACCTGTCCCACACACGTCCCCCTCACACCTCACACACTGTCTCACACACTGTCCCCCTCACACACTGTCCCCCTCACACACTGTCCCCCTCCACCTCACACACTGTCCCCCCTCACACACATGTCCCCACACTGTCCCCCCTCACAACTGTCCCCCTCACACACTGTCCCCAACACACTGTCCCCCCCCTCACACACTGTCCCCCTCACCATGTCCTCACACACTGTCCCCCCTCACACACTGTCCTCACACACTGTCCCCCCGCCTCACACACTGTCCCCTCACACACTGTCCCCACTCTCACACACTGTCCCCCCTCACACACTGTCCCCCCCTCACTCTCCCCCTCACACACTGTCCCCCCACACTGTCCTCACACACTGTCCCCCTCACACACTGTCCTCACACACTGTCCTCACACACTGTCCCCCTCACACACTGTCCTCACACACTGTCCTCACACACTGTCCCCCCCTCACACACTGTGTCCCCCTCACACACTGTCCCCCTCACACACTGTCCCCCCTCACACACTGTCCCCCCCCCCCTGTCCCCCCTCACACACTGTCCCCCCTCACACACTGTCCTCACACACTGTCCCCCTCACACACTGTCCCCCCTCACACACTGTCCCCCCCTCACACACTGTCCCCCCCTCACACTCTGTCCTCACACACTGTCCCCCTCACACACTGTCCCCCCCTCACACACTGTCCCCCTCACACACTGTCCCCCCTCACACACTGTCCCCCTCACACACTGTCCCCCCTCACACACTGTCCTCACACACTGTCCCCCCTCACACACTGTCCCCCCTCACACACTGTCCCCCCTCACACACTGTCCCCCCTCACACACTGTCCCCCTCACACACTGTCCCCCCCTCACACACTGTCCCCCTCACACACTGTCCCCTCACACACTGTCCCCCCCTCCCACACTGTCCCCTCCCTGTCACACACACTGTCCCCTCACCACACTGTCCCCCTCACACACTGTCCCCCTCACACCACCTGTCCCCCCTCACACACTGTCCCCCTCACACACTGTCCCCCCTCACACACTGTCCCTCACACACTGTCCCCTCACACACTGTCCCCCTCACACACTGGTCCCCCCTCACGCACTGTCCCCCCTCACACACTGTCCTCCACCTGTCCCCTCACTCACTGTCCTCACACACTGTCCCCCTCACACCTGTCCTCACCACACTGTCCCCCCTCACACAACTGTCCTCACGCACTGTCCCCCCGAACACCCCCAACCATTGGGGTTTCCTAACACACTGTCCCCCCTCACACCACTGTCCTCACACACTGTACCCCCTCACACACTGTCCTCACACAACTGTCCCCCCTCACACACTGACTGTCCCCCTCACACACTGTCCCCTCACACACTGGTCACCCTCACACACTGTCCCCCCCTCACACACTGTCCTCACACACTGTCCCCCGCACACACTGTCCACCCCTCACACACTGTCCACCCTCACACACTGTTCCCCCCCTCACACACTGTCTCACACCACTGTCCCCCATCACACAACTGTCCCCCCCTCACACACTGTCTCACACACTGTCCCCCCTCACACTCTGTCCCCCCTCACACAATGTCCTACACTGTCCCCCTCACACCCACTGTCCCCCCCTCACACACTGTCCTCACACACTGTTCCCCCTCACACACTGTCCCCCTCACACACTGTCCCCCTCACACACTGTCCTCACACCACTGTCCCCCTAACACACTGTCCCCCTCACCACACTGTCCCCCTCACACACTGTCCACACACACTGTCCCCCCTCACACACTGTCCCCCCTCACACACTGTCCCCCCCTCACACACTGTCCCCCCTCACACACTGTCCCCCCTCCTCACACACTGTCTCACACTCTGTCCCCCCTCACAACACTGTCCTCACAATGTTCCCCCTCACACACTGTCCTCACTCAACTGTTCCCCCCTCACACCACTGTCCTCACGCACTGTCCCCCCTACACACTGTCCCACACTCACACACTGTCTCACACACTGTCCTCACCACAACTGTCCCCCCTCACACACTGTCTCACACACTGACCCCCTACACACTGCCTCACACATGTCCCCCCTCAACACATGTCCCCCCCCCCACACTGTCCCCATCACACACTGTCCCCCCCCTACATACTGTCCCTCACACACTGTCACCTCACACACTGTCCTCACACACTGTCCCCCCTAACCCTGTCCTCACACACTGTTCCCCCTTCACACACTGTCCTCACACACTGTCCCCCTCACACACTGTCCCCCCCTCACCATGTCCCTAAACTTTCCCCCCACACACTGTCTCACACACATTCCCCCTCACACACTGTCCTCACCACACTGTCCCCCCTCACACTGTCCCCCCTCACACACTGTCCTCACACACTGTCCCCCCTCTCTCACACCACTGCCCCCTCACACACTGTCCCCCACTCACACACTGTCCTCACACACTGTCCCCGCTCACACAGTCCTCACACACTGTCCCCCCTCACACACTGTCCCCCTCACACACTGTCCTCACACCTTGTCCTCACACGCTGTCCTCACACACTGTCCCCCTCACACACTGTCCTCACACACTGTCCCCCTCACACACTGTCCTCACACACTGTCCCCCTCACACACTGTCCCCCCTCAACACTGTCCCCCCTCACACACTCTCCCCCCCTCACACACTGTCCTCACACACTGTCCCCCTCACACACTGTCCTCACACATTGTCCTCACACGCTGTCCTCACACACTGTCCCCCCTCACACACTGTCCCCCTCACACACTGTCCTCACACATTGTCCTCACACGCTGTCCTCACACACTGTCCTCACACACTGTCCCCTCACACACTGTCCTCACACACTGTCCCCCCTCACACACTGTCCTCACACACTGTCCCCCCTCACACACTGTCCTCACACACTGTCCCCCCTCACACACTGTCCTCACACACTGTCCCCCCTCACACACTGTCCCTCACACACTGTCCCCCCTCACACACTGTCCTCACACACTGTCCCCTCACACACTGTCCTCACACACTGTCCCCTCACACACTGTCCCCCCTCAAACACTGTCCTCACACACTGTCCCCCCTCACACACTGTCCTCACACACTGTCCCCCCCCACACACTGTCCTCACACACTATCCCCCCTCACACACTGTCCTCACACACTGTCCCCCCTCACACTGTCCCCCCTCACACACTGTCCCCCCTCACACACTGTCCTCACCCACTGTCCCCCTCACACTGTCCCCCCTCACACACTGTCCTCACACACTGCCCCCCTCACACACTGTCCTCACACACTGTCCCCCTCACACACTGTCCTCACACACTGTCCCCCCTCACACACTGTCCCCCCTCACACACTGTCCTCACCCACTGACCCCCTCACACACTGTCCTCACACACTGTCCCCCTCACACACTGTCCTCACACACTGTCCCCCTCACACACTGGTGGACAGTGTGTGAGGGGGACAGTGTGTGAGGGGGGACAGTGTGTGAGGACAGTGTGTGAGGGGGGACAGTGTGTGAGGACAGTGTGTGAGGGGGGACAGTGTCTGTGGACAGTGTGTGAGGGGGGGACAGACACTGTCCCCCCTCACACACTGTCCTCACACACTGTTCCCC